>KK116763.1:3030-76571 GCA_000611955.2 Stegodyphus mimosarum
GTACAGTCATTAGTAATTAGTGCAATAGATTAGAAGGAAAAGTTCTGAGTATCTTCTATTTAGTAGTATGAAAAGTAAGAAATGTAATGTTTTATTAAAACTGCATAGAAAAATATTGTTTAATGTTCCAGAAAATGTTATCCATAAAGACCTCCAGAAAGAAATGGAGATGTAACATCAATAAGTATTTAAAACAAGGGAAAGAAGTTAAAAGTAAAATAAAAAAAACATAACAAGAAAAAATTTTAAAGAATAGAAAAAATTGCATTTATTAAAAAGAAAGAAAATGGAAAAAAAAAAAAATATTCCTTTTTTGAAAACAAAATGAAAAATGTAGTAACAACTTCTTTAAAATAAAAAGCGAAAAGAAAAAAAAATAAACTTGTAAAAATATATATTACTTTTGTAAAAACCAAAAAAGTTAAACGTAAAAAGTCTTTAAAGTAAAAATATGAAAAGGATTAAATTTCGAAAAAAACTTTTGCAAAATAAAAAAGTGAAAAGAAAATGTAAAAATAAATTTTTTTCTACGGATATAAAGTTGTGGAAGCAATAATTTGGGACAGTAAAACTTACGTTAGCAAAAGCAAAACATGTAAATTTAATTTAGTAAAAACAAGAAAAAAAGGAAAAAGCAAAATGAAAAATGTAGTAACAACTTCTTTAAACCAAAAAGCAACAAGGAAAAAAAAATAAAACTTGTAAAAATAAATATTACTTTTGTCAAAAAAAAAGTTAAACATAAAATAGTTTTTAAAGTAAACATATGAAAAGGAATAAATTTGGAAAATAAAAAGGGAAAAGAAAATGTAAAAATAAATTGTACTTTTGTCAAAAAAAAAGTTAAACGTAAAATAGTTTTTAAAGTAAAAATATGAAAAGTGATAAATTTGGGAAAAAAAAAACTTTTGCAAAATAAAAAGGGAAAAGAAAATGTAAAAATAAATTGTGGAAACATTAATTTGCAACAGTAAAGTTTACATTTGCGAAAATAAAACGTATAAATTTAATTAAGTAAGAACAGGAAGAAAAAAAAAGGAAAGCAATGAAAAATATCCTAATAATAAAGCAAAAAAATTAAACTGTGGGAAAATCTTATATTTAAAGCAGCAAGGAATATAAAGTAATGGCTTAGAAAGTTGAGGTTTGCGCATGCGCTATCTTTCAACCTAATGACATTATGGCGGTTCCGTCTGTACAAGGTCAAATGGAGAAAGAGGGTGCACAAGCTGAAATAACAAGTTTGGAGGGACAATACGATTGCCGTGTGGTTAAAGCGCCAGACCTCCCATCCCAGAGATAACGAGTTCGAATCCCGGCCGTGGAGTTATTTTTAAAATTCAGGGAAAATGTAATAGTATCAATTAAAAATAATTAAAAAATAATGACGGATTAAATAATTAAAAAGTAAAAATATGAAATAATGAATAAAAGTAATTAAATACTAAAATAATAAAGGAAAATAATAAAGTTAACATCATTCCAAACACGTGGTTCAAGAGCTCGTTGCCACAAACATAAAAAAATAGTGTCGTTGCCACAAAAAATAAAAACTTTGAAAAAATCGTTGCCACAGAATAAAAAAGAAACTTTGATGATGTCATTCCATCACGTGATACAAGATGGCGCTGGTGTAGTCACTTCCGGATAAATCCAAGATGGTGGAGGCCACGCCCCTTTTCTGTGACGTCACTTCCGCCGGCTGGTTACGGGCGCTTACTACTTTCGTGCTTCACTTTTGGAAGTGAGTGCATATAGCGTTGTTCAAATATAGGTATTTTGACACAAAATCGGACCTTTTTCTGAAATGACATGCCAATTCTTTTCCATATTTCGATTTTACGACTCAATTTATGCCAAACTGCCAAGTTTTGTAAAAATCGCACGAGTAGTTTTTAAAAAATTAGCTCTCAAAGTTTTACCTCTTCAGTGTTAATTTAATTTGGTATGTATTTATTAATATCTCTTTTTTATGAAACTTATTTGATTTCTTCTTACACAGTTCGAAATTTAGGTTCATTCTAAATCAAATTCACCCATTTTTTATGATTTATTTTTAAAATTTGTATTTTTAAATAAGTTTTATAAATTTTTCGAAAAACATTTTGAATTTTAATCTATAAAAGTTTTACCATTATCTTAAAGTAGATGTATTTCTACGCATACCTGCAAAAAATTAGAGCTTTTTATTCAAAATTTCCGAAGATATACGCGAATTTATATATTGGCGCGTATTGAAATTTTTCATATTTGCTGAAAGGAATAATAATGAAAATGTGTTTTACACACTTTGTTAAAGTTATTTGAAAGTAGAACGATGTGACTTTTTTTCCTCTCATCCACAATGTAAAAAGGCAATAACAATGGGACGTTTTTCCTTCATCTGCACAATGGAAGGGAAAGAAAATAGGTTGCCATATATTAAGAAGTTCATCAAGTGAATTATTCTTGGCTCAGTCTGAAAAATTTGCCCCAAGTTAAATGTTTGAATTTCTCCGTAAATTTCGCACCAAATTTTACAAAATTTAATATTTAGGCATAATTCGTAGAGTCGTAGAATCGAAATATGAAAAAAAAAAATAGTATGTTATTTCAGGAAACGTTCGATTTTGTGTCAAAATAGCTATATTAGAACAAAGCTATATATAAATATAATATATATCCTAAGTCTCGCTTTGGAGGCATGGAAAACGCAGTTTGAATTTCGTCAATCGGCCCAGTAGAACGGGAGACACAGAACTGTCCCCCCTTTTTTTTTCTCTCCCAGTGTACATTGTTAAGTTCCGTGACAACTCGATGCGAAGACCAACTTGACTGCATGCAAATGTATGATTAATTTTTCAGAGCTTTGAGAAACATATCTGTTTGATGAAAATATTCTGAATGGTGTATCGAAGATATGATAACTTGTATTGTACATAGAAAATACCGGAGAGGAAAGAAAAGACTTTCATGCCGTTGAAAAAATTTCATTCAAAGTAATCTTGCCTTTATTTCTCTCTCCCACATCTCGTGACTGATTAGAAACTGCAATAAATTTTGTAACTCCTAAATATACGTTGAAATTTACGTATAATGCTACGAAAAGTTTTATGATCCTATATTGTCGCTGTGGAGACCAATTTGATTATTGAATTTAAATGAAACAGAAAAAAGGTTACTTGTTTAAACTTCAGCCAGTTTTGAAGAAAGTACTTCGGATGCTGAAAACTAATGATATCCCACCATTCTTTTCCTACCACCAAATTTCGAGATTACTTTCGAATCGACAGATTTTAAGGGCGATAATTTTGCAAATATAATGCAGTCAGAAATATCTATGTTTTTTTGGAGGGGGAGATTCAGTACCTCGTCTGCACGGCATGTGCATTTAGTTTTCGCTAACACGGCACATTCTGCGGCTCCTCGGGATTTTACTGTATATTACGTTAATGCAAGATTTAAGGTACAGACTTAAGCTCATCTGAAGTCGAATCATTTCGAGTAACCCTGCACTTGAATTGAGAATAAATACCATAATATGTATAAATTTTAGTCAGAGATATTCTCTAAGGCTCCGCTCAGACGGTGGTTTAAATTCATAAGTGGTTTAAGACGAGGTTTGTTTCTAGCAAACCAGACCTTGCTACGCACGTAGCAAGGTTCTGGCATAAAGTTCGAAGTTTCCAACTTTATGCCGACTTTATATAAGAGTCGACCAATCAGAGCGAACGCGCGAAACCTGTTGAGCGGGAAAGCTATAGACACATCCACGCATGCGAATATTTAGCTTCTCTAATTGGCTACAGCTCAGACACTGCCTCGCAAGTACGAACGCGGAACATTTTATTCCTTATGACTATGCCTCTGTGACACTTATACCACCGTCTGAACAGAGCCTAACCATGTTCTTGCACTCCATTCTTTAGCCAGTTACAATGTCAGTTGCATAGTTATTGTAATTATTTCTGATGGAGGCAGTACTGATTAACTATTTTAGTTTTAGTAAGTAAACCTTTCACAGTTTCTTTCTTGAAGTTTTTTCTGCCAAACAAAATTTCGTAGTTTTCAACAAAATTTCGTTGAAATGTAATAATCTAATAGCTTTGCAGAGTCATTTTAGAATTTTTCTAAACCAAGAAACTGAAAAACTCCTCCACTACAGACCTCCCTTATACTCGTCGAGTGTGCTTCCAGATACACCTCGAAGACATGCGAAAAAGAGGGAGAAAATACTTTATACTCCCCTTTTTAAAGGGCAACTGGGAATTAAGAGACGCAATTACCAAATCCTGGTGGTAACAAATTGTCGTCCACCACCTTTTAGTTCGGGCGCCACTTTTGCAGTCATTCAGAATTTTTTAAATCCGAGAAAATGAAGAAATCGCAATTGCCCTCGCCCGGATTCGAACTCCTGACCTCTCTTATACGCGTCGAGTGTGCTTCCAATTACACCACAAAGGCATATGCGGAAAGAAGGAATAAAATACCCTATAACTTTTCATGAATTACTTCAACCTTAGTAACTTTGCAAAATACTCTGTGGATTATACATAGTATTTTGCTTATTTATGTTTTATAGATTTTCTTTTCCGGTTAATGATATCGTTTTTGTAGTAGTTAATAAAAAATCATGAATTCTTTTAGCTGATCGTCATCCATTTAGTGGGTCCATAAGCGATCCATTAATAAAATCATTTTGTAGAGTCATTAGGATTTTTGAGACAGGAGACATGAAAAATGAGCAATGCCTTCGCCGGAACTCGAACCTGGACTTCTCGAATACTCGCCGAGTGTGCCACCGCTACACTACGAGCATACGGAAAGGAAAGAGAAAATACCTTATAATGTTGTAGAAACATTAGGCTATTTCGATGCTGGACAGATGAAAAATGAGAAATGCCCTCGCGGGAACTCAAACTACCGACCTCGTCGAGCGTGCTGACCGCTACACCACGAAGGCATGCTAACAAGGCGGGAGAAATATCTTATATATTCCCCCTTTTAAAGGGCGACTGGAAGTTAGGGGGCCTAATCGCCAAATCTTGGTGGTGAAGAATCATCATTCACGAGCTTTTAGTTCGGGCGCCACTGTACAGACATTAGGTTTTTTTTTTTAGATGCTGAGATGTGTGAAAAATGAGCGACGCCTTCGCCGGGACTCGAACAACGGACCTCTGGAATACGCGTCCAGCGTGCTGGCCACTACACCACGAAGGCATGCAGGCATGCGAAGAAGGGGGGAGAAATACCTTATAATGTTACCTAAATAATTAGAAAAATTTCACAAGCAGACAAACAGTTGTCTTATTTTGAAAGGAAAATAAAACTGAAGAAAAAAACACGGAAGACATTTCTTTTCCTGATGTATATGTGTATGTCTTGGGAAAAAAAAAAGGTTAAAAATGCTGAGTGAGCGTACGTGACGCCGCACTTACATGAGAAAGAAATCAATTCCACGAATCATGTCTATTAAAAAAAGCGGAGGAAAAAAGAAAAGTATTATGAAGGTCTTGTAACTAATACCTCTCGAAAGAATTTCTTGAGGCAGGGGGGGGGTTGAATGCCTGTTATAAATCAGTGCATTCTGGAAAAAAAAAAAAAAAAAAACCTGCTTGCATGTGGTGCGAAGGGAAAATTCAGTATAGTTTAAACTCCGCTAACTTCATATGCGTTACATGTTCATGGCTATGCATCTTCTTTCTTTGCATTTCTTATTTTCTGTAAGCAATAAAATTTGATGCGTTTGACTTTATTGTAGCTATAACGAGCAAACGTAATTCATCTGTGACATATGTTTAATCTTGTAAAGAAAATTTCACATAATGTTGACAAGAAATCTTAAATATTACGATGTGTAGGTAACGAACAAAACAGTTAAATGAGCTAAAATCGACTTCGTGTAGTATCTCTTTGAAATAATCCAGAATATAATTATCCACGTTGATAAGTCTGGTGATGCTATAGTTAAATAGTACAAAAATGTGCACCAAATTTGTGATAAAGCAAATGTAAGGCCAATGAACAAAGGAATCAGGTAGATCTACCAATTTATTATTAATTCATGCCGTGCAAATGAGCCTTTATATATATATTAAATGTGATATAAAGTAGAATGCTATATGTTACTTTTTTCTTTAATACTATTAAATATATAGATTTAAGTGATTCACTTACATATTTTCAGGGAAATTCTGTCTAAGATGTTATATAGCTACAAATCCAAGCTTAAGTGTTATCAACATCTAAGACTCCGATTTTCAAAGAGTGCCAATTAAGTTATTTTCACAAGCAACAAATAAACACATCTATATTTTGTTTTAAAGCATTGCTATCTTTAATTTATATGAGATGATCCTGATCACTGAGGCTATAGTTACAGATTTTCATTAAAAACAATACCATATACTTCTATTGACATATTTTTATCTTATATAGATTATAAATATATGACATATTTTTATCTTATATTTAGCAAACTTCTAAATTTACTGACAGTAGTCCATATTTTTCATTTTAATTTCCCCTTTCTATCCTCAAATTAGTAATTATTTATAATATAGCAATCTAATCTATGTCATTTCAAAATTAGTCCGCATCATAAGATCTTACGTAAAACTGTAATGTCGATACCTTTTATCCAATCACACGATTTCTATTGAATGCGATTTCTATTGAAACCAAAAATGTTTTGATCTCTCCCACGTTTTGCTTCTGTATGCGACCTTTCCTGTTGGCATGCATCAAAAGCAATATGTTGCCGTTCGCTTCTGTGTTTCACCCATCCTGTTACGATGTGATAAGTTTACAAAATTATGTGGGCTACATATTGAACCCATAATGACGTGAATCAGATATTGCATTTCCTGAATTGCTTTGTGAGGCTTTTATCTATTTATTTTTAACTAATAGTTAATTTTAAATCCAGTTACTTTTCTGTCACTTTCTTTTCATCCGTGTTTTTCATGCCAAAATGTAAAGGAGATAACGAAGGCTTATTCAGATGGAGGGAGAAAGAAGTGCTATTTAAGGGAAGGTTACGCATGTTTAGAGCGTGTTTTGCCTATTTCAGGCCATGTTGTAGGGTAACTAATAGCGATTTGATTCTGTAGCGTTGAGAGCTTCTAGCCATTTGGCTTGTCTCGCCGGTTTTCTACAAACCAGAGCCTTTCTGCTTGTTACTTTTATCCTGTGAGCTGTTAAGCTGATCTATTACAGTTGATATTAGTTCGACATTACGTATTTAAGTTAAGCCAGAAGTCTTTGGCTTGTGTAAATCCAAGTTGGATCATTGTTATTTCTTTGTGTTCAAATAAAAGGGCTATTTACACCCTTCTTCTGACTTTTTCTGTCTACAGTTTAGGACAAGAGGATTATTTCACTGTAGTCTTTCTAGAACTCACTAGTTTATGCTACCAAAGAAAGAGAGACTCTACAATTTAACCAATAATATATGTTGAATTGACTGCTAGATTTATCTGAAAGTGTCATCTCTTTATCTACTCAGTTAAGCTTCTGCAAATTATTGCAATGGAATAAACCATTCCCAAATTATTACAATTGCCTCTAAATCTATTACATATATAAAGGATGCATCAAAAGACTTTTTTAAAAATTCATTCATAAAAGCTGAAAGAACTGTCATAACAGGATGCAGTTTGCATTAAAATTTATGAAACTAATTCGGAAAGTTTCCGTTGCAAATGTTTTAGTTCGAAATTTCGCGGACAGACGTTGCTGTACTGTCATCCATTCCTTTGAATCATAGTTAATGAAAGAAAGTTTATTTAAATTGCAGGGACAAAGTCACGTGTCTCTCCCACAGAAAATAGTACTCTGCAACTGTGTAATAACAGCATTCATTGATGCGTTGGGCATCTCTAGTCTACTAAAAATAACTCCTCAGTGGATAAACTATTTTAATTGTGTTATGATATCCCACTAGCTAACAACTAGGATTTCAAATAGTATCACAATAAAAAATACAGGCATTAAGTCCAGCGATCGAGGAAGTTTGTAATTAGAGGGCTTACTATACCAGGAGGGTCCCATCTTACAGTCTTGATGAGATTTCGTTCGCTGAGGTAAGATACTCCGTTCCAGTAAAACATTTTCAGATATCACTGTCTTGTTACATAGCACGTTTTTTAGCCACTTGTTGCGCGTGACCATGGGACAGCCATGGAGTAAGTTTTGGTCGTGCATATTACGAAACTCAATACCTCTTCTTGTCTAACTTCTTAAGCCCATGGATTCGTGTTACACAACCTCAGTTGTTAAAGTTCTTAATATAAATGGTTCGAGAATAGGCAAATAGACAATGCTACATTTCTAATGAGAAAGATGATGTCCTTTGCTTCTTAGCTGAAATTTTCCTTGTTAAGACTTAATACATGTTCATGCTCTTCGTCGCTTTTATGTTTAGCAAAGAAAAAAAATCTGATCTGAGCACCACATGACTGCATTTCATTTTAAACTTATTTTCTCGAATTTCATTCGAGATATATTTCTCATTCAATCAATTCAGTTATCACTTTGTAAGAACGCAAAAATGAATAAAAATTCAAAAATCTTCATTAAAAATTTAAAAATTATCCGCATGGGTGGCAGATGTCCTAGACACATGGCTAATCTGCAATACCGTGTGTTGATTTTCCTAGTCACACCTTCCAGTGGAGATATATTTCTCATTCAATTGATTGAGTTATGACTTCGCGGTAAGGCAAAAATGCATAAAAATTCAAAACATCTTAATTAAAAATTGGAAAATATAGAAAAGCATAAAACCCTAAGTATAGTTAAAATAGCTAACGAACAAGTTTTACAATTAAAATTACAGTTTCTGCGCAAAAGCAAGCAATTTGGCCGGCGTGCAAGAAGACGCATTTGTCGGTGCACTAAACACAAAGTTTACTTTGGTCTTACTCGATGAAAAAGACACTGAAGCTGCAGCAGAAACTAACTTAATTTCCTATTCTGCTAAGTTCTAAATGTAAATAACAAATGGCTGCTCCGTAAGGCTTAGTCGCACTTAAGCAAATTTCAAATTGTTAATAATTCTATAACTATTGAGTGCACATTAACCAAAGGCAAAAGAAACCATAACTGGAACATAAGAACAAAATAATTCAATCACATATAAAGCAAAAAATGCACAATTTACCAACATATAAGGAAAAACAACCTGAGCTCACCGAGCCGAGTAGCAGAGTGGGTATATGTGTATATATATATATATATATATTTCTATACTTTTGGTATGGCCAATTGCAACCAAAAAGGAAGGTGCGCAACTACATGTTATAGTTGTCCTATATGCAAAATTTCAACGTTTTGAGGCTACTCGTTGTTGAATTATGCGAAATACATACATACGTACATGCAGACGTACGTACAGACGTCACGAAAAAATCTCTTCTGAATCCATTTTAAATACGTTTTGGGATAAAGAGACCTTTATTCTGTTCCTATATATAGACGTCACGCAAAAACATCGTTCAGGTGAATTCGACAGTGGTCAAAATGAATATTTTCGTTGAACAACAAAGAAGTTGCCTAAAGATCCACAGCGATTGCCTGTTTTGTAATCCAAACACAAGTTTACGCAAGTAACACATACATGCTTTCGTTTCAAACGCTTTTTCTCCCAAAGCGATTCATGAGGGAAAAGTTGAGCAGGGAATGTGTTTTACAAATAATGAATGTAGTTCGAGGAATGATGAATGAGAAATTAAATAACGTTATTTATATAGAGCAGAGGTTCTCAACCTATTAACTAATGCGTAACATCTAGACAAAAATTGAAAAACTTTACAACCACCACTACATTTTACAATGATTATTTTAGTTTTTTTAATAGAAATACTTGAAAAAATGTATTTTGCCATTTGGACAAGTTATTGGCTGTTTGTATTAAATATGCGCAGAGAAAAAAATATTAGATTAAACTGGTATTTTAATTATCAAAATTTAAATTATAATACTTTAATTCTAAAATTTAGTGTAAAATTTGGGACTGTTTAAGAGAGTTTAATTTCTTTACATCTGAATTCTGTCTTAGTGTGAGCTAAGTAAAAGTTATTTTTCAAATATAACATGGAAGAAAATCCTTGTACACACAAACAGATTGTGCAAAAAAGGGCTAAAATTGAATAGCTTTAATTTCTGTCAATTGTTCTTTTTCTTCACGAGATAAAATTTCAGGTACATTTGAACGAAATGGATTTCTAATCCAATTTTCTTTTTTATAATCTTCGGGAAAATATATGTTGAAGTTATTTATCAATGATTTTTTAATGTCGGATGTTAATTCTTTTATTTTCAAGTTATTTCCAGTTGGAAAAATTTCTAAAAGTAGTAAAAAGCTTTGATTATTAGCTTAATAAATCAATCAACTCAAAAAGAATTAATGACATACTATTATCATTTTATAGGAACATATTTTTATTTCCTGTTAAATACAACATCCATTTCTATTATTTGTTTTAAAAACATCATTCATGACAAATTTTACTATGGCTATGGCTAAAAGAATATTTGCGAAGATAAAGATAGATTATTTTGCTTAAGTCTATGAGCGGTTATTTACTTTGAACAAAGCTCAAATCGCATAAATTTACGAGTGTTAGAGAAAAAACTTAAAAGAATTTTGGAGTACTTAATTTTTGAATTAGGAAAACAGTTAGAAATACTTTGTTTCTTGCGTACCACCTATTTTTCTCTTGCGTACCACCAGTGATACGCGTACCAGTTGTGAAGAGTGGAGAATCACCGGTTCAAAGCCGCTGATATAGAGTTTTATTCACAAACAAAAGCGATAAATGATACGGAAAAATGATCTTTGCGAAAACGACGAAATTCTACTACTGTTACATCGCGCCAGTTTCGAAACTTGAAATGTGAAACACAAAACATGACTTTTTAAAATCTTTTAGATAGTCACATATACAATGTACCTTTACTTTTATAAAATCGTATTTACAATACAATTTACTAAATAACTAGATATTTTAAAATTGATATTTAATACCTTAAATTTTATACTGAAAATATTGGTAGCATTAACTTCTTATAATGCAATTTAATTCTAGTGTAAGCACATGGGTGACAGGTGTCTGTCAGTGGTATAGTCTGCAATACTGTGCGTTGATTTCGTAGTCACGCCTTTCAGTAGCTTAACATTAATCGTTGATTTGGTTTTGTTGATTTAACTATGGCAAAGCAGTAAAGGGCTGTCTGCTTAAGGTGAGGGATGCCTTCGTGGAGGACACTCTAAAGGAAGCTGGCTCGTATACATGCGACACACGGGGAAAACCATGAACACGCCTACGCAGCCAGCTCATTCGCCAGGATTCGAACCCCGGACTAACATCATTTGTTGGCGCTTGTTGTTGCGGCAGTAGCACAAAAATTTTCTTTATTCTACATTATTTCTTTATTCTAGATATATTTAAATAAGTGGATGATCCGTGCGTAAAGACGTGACACAAACTTCAAGATTAATTGTGCAGCACAAAAGTAAGCGCCTGACGCAGAGTTAAAAACTGAATTATTGTTTTTGGAGATCAGCTGAAACTTTAATGCGCTTAGTTTAAATATGTTTTAAGCATGAATGTATAATTTAGAAAGGTTTCACGAAAGAATACGTTGTTCACATCAAATATTTTTTATTTAAAATATGAACATATGCATACTGAGCAACTGCAAACAAAGAATGTTTACTCCTAGCTGCTAATATCTACTTCGTACGGAAATTATTTATTCATAAACTTGCAAGAGTTAGATTAAATCTTTTACCAAGTTCGCCACTCATTCTTTACATTTTATGATTGCACGTCATGAGGTGTATACTAATAAGGGAAATATTATGAATTAAAAAATGGAACTTCGTTTCACTTTGAAAGCAGGTGTAAAATGAAAATACACTTTTAAAAGCAACTGGGACTGAAAAAGGATTTGCCTTCGATCGACAAAAACGACACAGAATTTTAAGTTTGCACTTAAACTGTCAAAAATTTCAGATGGATTGAGCAAATATTTTTTCAAGCTTGCTTTAAATAGTTAAAATTTAATCTCGTAAAGGCGTTTTTTGACTCTAGGAGAGGAAATGTTAACTTCACATACTTTCCTCAAAGTGATGTCGTTTCCGTGCACCAACCTCATAGATTTTTCAATCTTAATATTAATCGCTTAAGCAAAACAACCGGGAACTTAAGGTCTTGCTTCGTATTTATAAAATTAAACTTGAGTAAATAAAATTAAGATTTTCTAAGTTATTTTCATTAACTTAATTAAAAAGCGAGAGGCACAGAATGGTTGTTATAACATCTACTTTTCTTCCTGAAGAGCCACACATTATTAGAATGATTTAAGAAGGCTTTTGGTTTTACCACTTATTTTGTTGTTCTTTAAAGATTCGGAAATGTGATTAATTATGTGATTAGTAAAAGGGCAAATTATTATCAGAACTTAACTTCAAAATTTATCTTGTTAAATTCTTTAATTATTTTTGTTCGTTAAGTAGAAACGTTCCTTACTATTTCAATACTTTTCAAATCTCTATTGGTATTACGATAATACAGAAGAAATTGCACAACCGTGATTTCTTCAGTTCAACAAGCTGAGTTGGTATCTAGCTTTTCCATGGTTTCTCATACAAGACCTGCATGCTTTAGCTTTTAGACAGACCTACAGGAAAAAACAATCTAGACATATAAAATAGTCAGGAAACCCTTTGTGGCCATAGTTCATTAGAAATGCTGCTGCTGCCATTTTCTTTGTCATTCCTGAGTAAATGTTCTAAGCAAGTAACATCCTATATTTCCACGAGAACATGTCCTAACTATACTTTAATTATGAAAAATCATTCGATTTCTGCATTTGGTGCAATTAAGTTGGGTCTCTTGAATTTAATAATAATTTAAGTACCATAAAATTCGTCTTTGTTAGGCGGCAAGCAGACTATTGCTTTCTCTGAAGTATGTAAACGTGTGGCCTTAGAAGCATTACTTTATTAATTAGAAAAGAGGTGAGAAAATATTTGTAAAGAATAGCGTTCAAGCATGCCATAAAATCAAGTGAATTATATGCATTATAAATGACATAAAGATATTATAAAAGAGCAAAACAAAGATATACATTACGCTCTTGAAGTTCACAAGTTCTGAAGTTTTGTACTGAAAAACAATTTTAAAATCTTGGAGGTAACAATTGGTGGAATGGTAAAAATTCTTAGAAATGGCGATTTGCCAGGCTGCTTGAATGATAAATAACTATGCGTCGGGTAACGGATTCTTACCACAATGCAAAGTTGATTAATATCCTGCTAATGTAACATAATGACCGGCCACGGGGGTCAACTTCTGTACTCTAGCAGTCTCTGCACCGGAGGTGTAAAATACACGGACTTAGTTCCTGAAATCAGAAGGGGAAGTCTGTACTGTCCTGGTCCACTTCTGATCCCAGGAACTAAAACCACGTATTTTGTATCTCTGGCGCTCAGACTACCAGAATACAGATCTCACTGTCCTAGTACATACTGCCCCTTCTGATTCCAGGAACTAAGTCCATGTATTTTATATCTCCAGCGCTGAGATAGCCAGAGTACAGATCTGGGCCAGGGTACTGTCCTGGAGGGTACACATTGCCCCTTTTAATTCCAGGAACTAAGTCCGTGTATTTTATACCTCTGGTGCTGAGACTGCCAGAGTGCAGATCTAGGCCAGTATAGTTGACTCAGGAAAAACTTGGGAAGCTACTGGTTATCATCCGCATCTAGGCAATCTCGGCCACGGGGCTATAAAATCAATCTTCACAGGACTAGGGTCATTGCTGGCGATAGCTCGTTCAGGCTCAACAAGGACCATACCGTACTGTCTTCTCCGTTCCGTTGGTTGTGGTGGAGCTATATAGTCAAATATTCATAGTTCTCCGGGGAGGACACCCCAGTCGGTGGAGCCTTTAGACTGCCTGAGGCTTCCAGTGGACGCATAGGAACCTCGAAACTGCACCTTCCTTGGTCCCCCACCCCCAAGGAGCGTCTGAAATCGATGTATGTGTATTATGACGTAGTGGATTGGTGACCCGGTCTGTCTGACAATGTTTAAGCGACTTAGTTCTGCTGACCGAACTTGGAGCCCTGCTGATGGCAGATTTTTTCAGTATTCCCTCCAGGACGAGAACGTGAATGTGAGTTGCTGAATATGGCTTAGTCTTAGCTCGTCAGCTCGACCGATAGGTTAGCGGCCCTTTGGCTCGCCTTTAGGCGTTAGGGCATTTAGTTGTGTTAAGGCAACCTCATGGTAGCCAGATCGGGATGCTCCTTCCTCCTAACGCACTGTTCTGGACGGTAGGTGGTTTCGGCCCTCCGAGTAGGGGCGGAACGATTAACTCTTTATGGCACGGTGTGTCCGGTTTCGGCACAGTTAAAAATTTCCTTCTGTACGCACAGAAAATTTGAACGAAAAGGATTTATAGGTAGCTCTGAACCTTTTTTATCTATATTTTTTTATTTATTGTGATAGTTTTGAGTTGTAGACGCTAATTTAATTTTATAGAGTTTATAATTTCTAATTGCAATTGCTCCAATTGTTTCTAATTGTAGATATAATATTATTTTTTTTTCGAATTTTTAGGTATTTTCCAAATGGATTGGAGAGGGCTGACCATTTCTGAAGCGCTGAAAGTGCTACACGAACTGCTTTCTGATAATGACTCTGATACGGATCCCGGTACATGTGCAAAACATGCAATGCTGGGTTGTGCTTTTCAAAGGTGGTGTCACTTTCTTCGAAAAGTACCACCATGACAGAAATAGACGAAAGTATAAATATGTAATGTAAATAATGTAAATATCATATACTCAAACCACATTTTTTTATTTATAAGGCTATAATCATCATATAACCAAGAAGAGCTTTTTTTAAGAGGCTGAAGAGTAGCAGGTCTTCCCGTGGCACACATTGGGTAATGCAAAATCTGCTAAGGTATTCAGAATCTGGTGTTTTTAATCGTAGTCAAAATCTCTGACTCTTTTACGCGCTTCCCAGCAATGCTCGTTTCAGCACTCTTTTCGAAGCCGTATTCATTATTATTCATTATCATTCAGCTGTATTTCTGAACAGACTGCCTACATTTCTTTTATCGAAATTCCAACTTTAAAAGGTAGCGTGCCGCAAAGGGTTAGACTTCCTTCGATTCTTTACTCCGCGCTCTACATCGTGCGTTATGCTCCAGACAACATAGAATTCTTATTGTTGGAAGTAGTTGAGTCCTCCGAGCTCACGACTCCTCCCTGACAAGGAGAGCAACAGTTGGATGGGACTTGCAGTGTGTCCTTAAATGAAATGCGGAACAAGCATGTCCGTACCTAGTGTAATAGAATACGACGCGATAAATGAGATGACTAAGTTATAAATGCTCTAACTTTAAAATAATTGCTTAATTATATTAACAGCAACTTTCTTAAGCATGAAAAATTTTTAGTGAAAGGTTGAGAATGTAAACAAATCAGTTTTATAATAATTGGTTTCTAAAATTCTTCTAAACGAAAACAAAATACAGTAAGAAATTTCCAGATTATAGGCTTCTCGAAAAATATTTACCATTAAAATTTCACGAAATTAAAAAATATATGTTAAAAAGGCATTAAAAAAGACAAAACTTCGTAAAAAAAGATTCCGTGCCAAGTACTTGCGCACTGTGTAATACATAAATTAAAGATTAATTTTTTTGCCAAATGGTAATACGGTGAGAACTGCTATGCGTGAGGGCACATTGAAAATAAACCAAAGATCTTACGTTAAAAACAGTAGCAACACTAACACGCTGCTTAACACTTACAAGTCTACACTTAAGTTTACTCATAAAGCATTATAATCTTGGTTAATTAAATGTATATATTTAAAAAGATACAGTAGATTCTGATTTATTCTGTAGCTCTAGAACATTCACTTACTTAAGCAACAAATCCAGTCATCTGAAATTTCATTTTTAACTCTTTAGCCGCTATATGTTAATGCAGTTTCTTCTGGGTACGTGAAATCGTACTCGTAGTTATTTTCTGAGTTCATTCTAACCAAAATATTCTTAATATACTCCTGTTTTGTGGTCTGCTTAAATCTGTCAGAATACCTCGAAATGTAGTTTCACAAAATATTATGCTTTCAGGGGGATTAATATATACCTGCAAAGGGTACAATCATCGCGAAAGAGCAAAATCTCTCTAAGATTCACCTAATACAGTAAAAATAAATAACAGCAAAAAGAGTGAAAAACACTAAGCCATATAGCAGTAAAAAATTAAATTTGGCTCTGCCGTTCATTCAGATTCTACTAAATAATGTACCAGTGGACGCATCATTGAAACAGAGGTACAAAGTAGTTTCAGGGCACAAAACTAAAAGTTTCCTTTTGGCCCCGCTCGGCAAAAAACACTGAAAGTGCAGAAAGACTTAATTGACTATTCTGCTAAGTTTCAAATGTAAACAAATATGGTAGCTATGCTAAAAAATTAGGCTTAACCGAACTTAAACAAATTTTAAATTGTTGATAATTAATTCTACAACTATTGCATGCAGATTAACTAAAGGCATAAAAAAACTTAACCGGAAGATAAGAACAACATAATTCAGTTCTTTTTAAGGCAGAAAAATGCACAATTTACCAAGATATAAGAATAAAAAAAGCTGAGCTCTCTGAGCCGAGTAACAGGGTGGGCATATATATGTATATATATTGAAAACTCAACTACACACATATATATATATATATATACTTTTGGTGCAGCCAATTGCAACCAAAATGGGAGATGCATAACTACATGTTATTATAGCAATCCTATACGCAAAATGTCAACGTTCTGAGGCTACTCGTTTTTGAGTTATGCGAGATAAATACATACGTACAGACGCCACGATGAAAATCTCTTCTTAATTCATTTTAAATCAGTTTTATAATTCGTTTTGGGAAAAATAGTCCTTTATTCTGTCCTTACGTACAGATGTCACGCAGAAACATCTTTAAATTGCAAGCGGTAAACATGGGTATTTTCGGTGAAATATGATACTCGGAATTTTTCGTAATTACAATACTTCCTTTATTTTGTACAAGGAAATAAAAATGTGTATATTAAATAGATTCACACGTATTTATCTGTTCCTTCATATTTGTTAGGAGATTCGTACAGCTTGTTCTATCACAAGATTGCTATATAGTGAGTTAAAAATATCATCAGAAAAAATTATTGATAATAGACTGTTTTACTACTCGAACTAGGCAGCCTGCAAAGAATTTATGAATAAACCGCTAGTTGCTCTTTGAGTAGCTGATTCCGGAGTAAAGTAATTATGAAAATGCTACTAATGTTTTGACAAATTAAGCCTTTCCCTTAATAAATTAATTTTTGTAGTATAAAATTGAACTATAAAAGAAGGTATAAAATAGTTAAAAAACCAGAAAAGTTGCTATACGTGGGTTTTTGCTGATATCATTAGTTCACTGCATGGAATACGGAATCCATAGTCATTGGTAGTTCCTACCTGTGTGCTGCAAAGTTACCAAAAAATAACAGAAAAGGAAAGATGAGAGAAGTCTTAATTTGCCCAAATAAAAAAAGAATTTGAAGGAATAATTAATTAACAAACCCGCTGATGCTGAGTAAAATACAGCAAGAAAATAGGATTATAAAAAAATAAATGAATCATAATTGAATCTTTACTGCGTGTCAAAAGTAGGAGAACAATGCACCGTCTAGGAAACAATAAAAACATATCAACAAAGAGGCAATCTGTTTGCTTTAGGGACAATAAGAATCTCTTGCAGCTATTGTCAGTACTTAAACATGAATTTAAACATGTGCATTAACATGAAGAATAAATCATTTCCTAACAGAGAAACAAAAGGCTGAAAATTAAGGTGGATAAAAAGAACAAGAATTTTGTCAGATAAAAGGAAAAGCTGTTGTTTTCTTTAATAAAAAATAATACAGCAGAGAACTATCACTAAGATAGCAGATATCAATTGTAGGATTTGAAGCAGAAACAACAGAAATCTTTTAACCGATAAGTAGTGAAATCTGAAATGATGATACATTTGTTTTGGATTCGATGGCAAACCTTCCGTTATTACAACTAATCAACGTAAGTCAACACACTACCAATCTGTTCTGTGTGAATATTTAATTCCGTTTAGGATATTGATGGGCCGCAATGATAGGATTTGTCAATAAAATGACGGTTCATGATATGCATCTGCTTTAATAAAACGGTAGTTTCGGACAGAAACAAATTGATTATTTATTTATTTGCAATCGGAATCTCATGCTGACCGCTCCTTAGCAACGTCTTTCCTGCACTCACGTCATATGCCTTTTGGCCTGTCGTAGACTAGGTGTCTGTTAAGACTTTAAACCGACTGAAAAGGCCCTATAAATCTATTCCATTACAGTAAACGATACATTATATCATAGTACTATTTGTAAAGGTGTTATAGTTAATAACTACAAAGATAAAATGTGCGTAAAATCTAGTGAAGAATATTCCAAAAGGAATTCATTTACTTTTAATCAAATGGGTGTACAATTAAGTATAAAACTTTATTAGATAGTACTGTATATATCAAATTCCCAGTTTGCAAATTTTACAACCAATCGAGCTAAAACTAGGGACATAGATTTATTATTTTATTAAATAATGATCAAATAATTTGTGTTAATAAAAATTGGTTCAAAGTCTTAACTAGAATCTCACGAAATTATTTAGTTTATATATATATTATTATTATTTAGTTTGTAATTATTACTGTTGTTTTACTCTACAATAAATATTTTTAAGAAATGGTGAGCGAATTTAGAATTTTTTAATGGGTACTAATAGTAACTGTTTCGTAAACATCTTTCTCTTCTGCCTTCTGAAATTCATTCGTTTAAAAGCTTTAAAACAGTGGAGAGATAAGAAATAAATATAAACAGTTCAATCCATTTGATGTAAGCATCACCATTATTTATAATTGTGGATAATAAAGCTTTCTATGGATTAAAGCATTTACTTAGGTCTGGCTTTTCATCTGCAAAGGCAAAGCTATTACTTTACAAGATCCAAACACGTCCTGTCCTGCTTTGGAGACCTGGATTATGGTTGTGCAGTAGGTAAGGATCTTGGGCATTTTTGAACGCAAGGTCGCGAGAAGCATTTTCGGAGGAATTTAGGAAAATGGTATTTGACGTAGAAGACGCACCACTGAATTATACCGAATGCACAAAGAGTCAGATATTGATAATTACGTTAAAATAAGCCTCCTCAATTGGGATGGGTATGTTATCCGTATAAGCGACAATGACATACTAAAACAATTTTTTTCGGCCGGAGCAGGTGACACAAGAAGAAGAGGATGACCTAACTTCAATGGATATTGCTATAAAGGAGGATTGTTTGGTCCTTAAAACTAAGAATTTTAGAAGTTTGGTTGCTAGTAGAGGTCGTAGGAAGCGTCCAATTCAAAAAACCTTGGCCCACCTTGTGCTATCGCGTTATGGATTATGATGATGATGATAACCATTATTACTTTCCCTCGGTTGTTGATATTGACAGAATGTTTTCAATGGTTTGACATTAATTTATTTATCACCATTGTGACACTGGACACTAATGCAGATAATTTTAAATCCCCCTCTCCACCTTTCTGACTTTACTTTTAAAATGAGTTTCAACGCTTATTCAAACATTTATAACATTTTCAAGAATACATTTGAAAACATTTCAGTAAGATCCATGTAAAATCTTCTCAAAAAGAAAGAAGACGAGGAAAATCTTCTCTTGGTGGTAATATCTCGTTAAGTACTGCTACTAGGCAGGATTTGCTGTATTTGGGCAACACTCATTTTTCAGCTTATTTTCTTGATAAATAATATAATTTACTTGTTTCTTTCAAGTGTCTTTAACTTTTAATTTTTAAAATTTGTGATAATGATAACTTGATTAAATTTATGAATTTTTTTAAGAATCTCGTATGGAGCCTGGCTCAATGTTGTACTGGCAAATATCAGGGAAAGCAAAATGTTCATTGAGGAATCTAAAGCTGGGTAGCACAATTGTTGAAAATCCAAAAGTTTTTCTGAAAGCTTATCCTACCATATTCACCTTAAAAATTTTAGAAGTTATTCATGTAATATTTATTAGCATAATCAATCTTAACCAACTGAAATTCAAGTTTCTAACTCTATTTCTATCGATTATTAGTAGATTCTTTATCAAATCCCAGCATGTTTGAAGAGTTCCAGTATTATATCTACAGAGCCTAAACATTTCAATTCCGAATTAAATATTTTTTATAAAGATACTTGAGAGTATAATGGATATAAAGCATGGAAAAATTTCTTTCAAATCTCAAGATGCCACTTAGTAGTTTCTTTACAACTGCATTAAATTTATTCCATGATCGCATCCAGTATACATCAGAAACCATACAACATCTCAGAAATTCCCAAAAGATTCAAAAAATATACAACGATGCTCGTTTGAAAAGAATTTAAACGAAATCAAATACATTTTGCGGGTTCTTCACGAAACGAAAACACCATACTAGCGATATTAGAAACTTCAACTAAAATAAATTAAAGAGCAGAATCATATTGTGGTTTCCCTCTTTCGTGTTTAGTCTCAAAAGCGAAACTCATACGCCCCTTAGTTATTGGTCTTTTAGCTTACGTTGTAGGAAAAAAGGAAAATGACCGGAGAAATAAATTAAAATCTCTCCATTTTTATGAAATTTCGTCTTTCCTCTTCAATATTTGGACGTTTTCCAGAGTATATATTATTCACCGAAGTTAAAAAAAAATGCCTTTATTGACTGAATTCTTAAAATGAAACAAGGAGCTACGGATAGTGGGGAAAATGCAGGAAGAATAACAATCATCAAAGAGAAAACGGAGACATTTTTTTAGCATTGATAAGCGGATCTCTTTAGATTCTGGTAAGTTATTTTTGAAAAATAGGAACGTGATTCATAGTGGTCTGAATATTAATAAGTGTATGAATATTCCATGATGTACTTCGCGTAATAACTTCAGGTATCTGATTTCACAATTTTTAGTAGTTTAATTAAAAATGGGCTCTTGTAAACGTTTCTTAATGCATAATTAATCCCTTATGATAGTCAAATATTTATACACTACTCCAAGAAAAACAAAAATTATTATTAAAATTTTCTTGATAATTCAGTTTTCATCTGTACACATGTGTGTAAATATACCTATGTCTAGATTTTTATTTCAGTATCTATTCTATATATCTACACTCTACACAAAATGATTAAATTGTCACGACTTTTTTTCCCAACGAAAGAAAAGAGAAAAATACAAAAGCGACATCCAGAATCAGCGGTTTTATCATTAATTACGTGCCGCCATTAACATGCATCTATATGTTATAATCACACATAAATTTGTTTAAGTGAGCTTAAGAAGATAACTGATTGCCGTTTGGTTTATGTGATTACGGCAAAGCCTCGTGGGCAATCTGCCTAAGGGGAGAGATGCTTTCGTGGAAGACGTTCTGAGCGAAACTGGCTCGTATGCACGTTATGCATGGGGAAAGCCACAAAAAGGCCCATGCAGCCAGCCCGTTTGCGGGATTCGAAACTCAAACCGAACTACCAGTGTTCAACGAACTACCCCTCTGGTGGCCCTAACTGATTGTCGAAAATATATGTGCTGTTTAAACGGTTTCATTGATGTTAAAAATATCAGCATTTTAGTTATTTAAATTCATAACATACGAGCGTAATACTGAAATTAATGCAAAAGACAACAAGTTTCCTATTATTTGACATTGACAGATCGTCTAAACTTTCCTATGTTTAGGAGTGACCAACATATACTTCGACCGTATCAAACGCAACCTTGGCTGGCATTCTGCCAAAACGCATAGACTCGTCAAAAGGGGCCATCATTACTTGCTACGACGTAAAAGGTTACGGAAACATCCCCGTATCCTGATCCTAATTAATCGGTATTCGGCCTTAATAAAACCTTTACCGATACGTAATATCTTACCGTAAAGAGAAAGCCTGATAAAAAACGTATCCATATGAAGAAATGAAGAAAACCAAAAGCACATCCTAGTGCGATAGTGGAAAATTGCGGCTCCCGTGCCGCCATCTATTGTCAAGGTCTGTAGTCGTCGAAAAATAGCGAAAGCATAATCTTAAATATTTAATCTTCCTCTGCAAATTTAAGCATTAATTCAACTGTACGAAATGCAAGTATCATTTTTTTCTGTAGAACTATTGGTAATTTTGATTCGATGGACTACTTTAGTGAGGTTGTTGATAAGATTGAAGATTTTGGGATCCCTGAAGACTTCCATAATTTCGGTTAATTTTTCTTCTGGTTTAGAATTTTTCTTGAGAGCTTGCCCATTTTGAAGTCGATGAAGTAGCTGTTCTTTTAGAGTCGAAAAGGTAAGGAAAATCATCCGTTTTAGGTAGATCGGGTTTTATTTTATTTGTTTTTTTCAAATCTTCGTCTATATACTTCGCAACCTCTATATGAGCTCGCGTGATCTCCTGAGCAGAAATTTCATTTAAGTTTTTGATTTTCTTTTAAAGTGCATGTATTACTTCTGTGATTCCCGGCACATTTACAACATTCTAACTGACTTGAAACATTTAGTAGCCGAATGACCGTACTCTTGACAATTATAACATTGTACGGGGCGTTTCCTTGGAGTATATTTTTCTATTAAAGCCGAACATGTTGTTCAGTCTTATCTTCTCCTGAAAGAGAGAATTTATATGCTCCAGGGAAAGAAAATCCCCATCCTTCCTCTCTATTTTGAGAATAATTCGTCCGAATGGCGCATGCGGGCTTGCACTCGTGGTCGCGGATGAGGCAGTTGAACTGCAATTACCATTACGAGCAATGCATTTGAGCCATTGGTTGGAAAATCGTCTGCGGAAAATTCAAGTGTGTTCTGTTTTGGTCCCTATTTTATAGCTATTTTCACTTTGTTTAAGTCAGCAAAATCTCTTTTCCCATAGATTTTTCATTCTGCCGAAGGAGTAAAAGCTCAGAGTTGCAAGGGAAGGGAAGATCTATACGATGAATGAAAGATCACTCACTATCCAGCCGAATTCACTGATGTTATGAGCTGCTGCCAAAGATGTTTGAGGATGTGCATTATCAGGGTGAATGTGTATCGTGTTGAGGTTGTTGCTTGTTTTCATCTTCTTGATAGCTTTTCAAAATCTTTGAGGCGTCCAAATATACTACTTGATTGGTACAGTGCGGCTATGCTCAGAACAATAAAAAAGAATGATACTCTTTTCATTTTAATGAGCCGTTCCGATTTTTATATGTTGGATTACTTCTGTTTTGCATGTTTTTTTTTATCTCAGTCCACTTAAATATAAATTATTATTATTAGATTCTTAAGCTTTTTTTTGTTTATGATTTTGTTGCTATAACATTTTTTTAACTTTTTAATCCGAGCTGTACGGATTCAAAATTTACATATATTTTTATTTTATCACGTATTATTGGACTGCTTATATTAAGCTTTAAACTTTTTGTCTCTGTTGGTTCAGAAATAGACCGATTTATTTACTTCTTTCGTTTCACCAACCCAATGATAACGATGCAGCGAAAGATGTGAATTTCTTATTTCATTTTTGGTTTTGATATGCTTGACGCCTCCCCTTTTGTTGCAGTGTTCCAGTGTGCTTCTGGAGTTTCGTTTTAGTTTTTCTGTTTTTGCAGGGTTTATCCCGAATTGAATATGGATGAATATTAAAAATACTATTTATTTTATTTTGCATTATATATATATGTGTGTGTTTGTGTTAATAAAATACTCAAGATTTGAATTTCAGAAGTAATGATTATTTAATATTATAGCAAACATCACATAGAAATGAATAAATCAAAAAACTTAAACAAGTGAATTAAACAAAAATTCAACAGCTGTTGTAAATCTTACAGAGTCAACTTTCCCGAAATTTAAAAGGTCAGTACGTTCAGGATGTTATTATGAACGAAAATAATAAGCTAACGTCTTTTGATGAGGTACTGGTAAAGAAAAATCACAAGCATTTGAAACAGCTGTCTACTCAGCTTCTCTTTTTTTCCATTAATGCGCTTAAAGTGGCTAATTACTGGAAATATTATTCTTTAAAGTATACTACATTCATCGAATTTCATTTCTAACAGAAAAATATAACTGAATTTAATTTACTCTGCTAAGTTAAACAGAAAAGTAAAGAGAAGAAACTTTAGTAGCATTTAACAATCGCTTAATGATACAATTTAAAAACTAAAGCGTAAAATATTTAACAGAATGTTTAAAAGAGACCAGAAATAATCAAAAAAGTACTAATTGCTGTTTTAAAACAACTGTACCATTTTTGTTTTAAAAACAATTCTTTATAATAATATTTTTTCCTTTCCCATTTTCATTTGTTTAGTGGGTAATAATTAAAAAGCGAAAATTCATATGTTGTCACATTTGGCTTGAGTGCGAAATAAAAAATAAATTTCTTTTCTTAAAAATCAGTTCATTACTTGAAATTACGTGAAGAAATATTGAAGTAATTTAAATATTCTTTAAAATTTCAGAAAAATCATTCATGCTTCAGAACAAAATAAGGGAGATAAATAAAAACAAGTAGAAAAAATTATAATTGAAAAAATTAAAAAAGCATTTTCTAGCATTGGAAGTTAACTTTCTCATTTTTCTTCCAGTTGCAGAGACAACCATTTTTCTGAAAGTGCTAATATTATTTTAGTTTCACGTTTTTGCATTTAAAATAATGATTACAGTAAATAGCAAATAAATAATTAAATAAATTTTACTTAAAACTTACATATGAGGTACGAACTTCAAATTTTTTAAAATTCTAGTCGCTTCTTTCATGTTTCACTGGTAAGCAATAAACTGTAATAATTTTGGAAGATAAACCAAAGCTCTTTTGCTGTTTATATTGGTGACATCTTCCTGTTTGATTGCACAATTTCCTTAGCAAGGTGGAAAAAAACAAATCTTTTATAGATTTTGAAAAGTACAGTAAAAACATCCTGCAAACCTTTTAATTTAAGTTCGCAGAAAGGCTAAATACTATAGATTATTCCCTATACCAGTTTTTTGAAACAATAAGATAAAAAAATTCTGTAAAGTACAGTGAAAAGCGCGAAAACACTTAAGACGAAATATCAGTTAACACGAAATAATACGAAGTTCCCAACAAACTACTGCGTATTTTCATGCATTTTTTCTCTTAACACAAAACGAAAATCGCTTTACAAGAAAAGACTTCCGTTTTGGAAACGAACAAAATACAGCCGCGCAGGGGATCTTTAAGAGAGGTGTGAAATGAAAGAGATGTGGTTTTACATATTTCGTAGAAAGATGGCTAACTTGGCTTTGAAATATCCTCGGAATGGACTGTGACATGAGCCAATTTTGTTTATCTAAGCTACTTTCACCCTCCACCCCTCTACAAGCACCCCACAAAAGCATCTCGTGTCTCATCATTTGGCCTTGGATCAATGTTCACCAATTTGATCGTCAAGTTAAGATGAGCGATTCTTAAGAGAAAAGCGTGGGGTTCCAATGATAATTAATAATTATTCGGCTCATCCTAACGTTGAATTGAAAGCCATAAAAAGGTTATCTTTTTGCAACAAGTGTCTTGCAGCCTTGTGATCAAGGGATTATACAAAACATGGAAATTTTTCTACCGGAAGCAGCTGCTTCGATAATAGTTACTCGCAATTGAAGCAAATGAAGATTTCTCGATCAATTTATTAGGTGCTCTTCATATGTTGCACTGTGCACGGAATTCAGTGACTCCAAGAACGATTGAAAATTGTTTTCATGATGCAAGATTCTCAAAAGTATCAGATTCTTTGCCGGTAAAAGAAATGGAGAAGGAGGATATTGAAACTGAGAGGGCATTAATGAAATGTTTGAGAAAGTTTCTGTATTATTGGACTGTCCTACTGTATCATCGGAAAAATATGCTACAATAGATGATGATAATGTGTGTACAACCCCAATTATAGTAGATGAAGACATTCTGGAGTTTGTTCATAGCTCAAAAATATCATTAATGCAAATTCCGACGACGAAAATGAAACGAATGATAAAGCTCCTGTTCCCACGTCATCCAAAATGAGGAGCACCATGAAAAGTATACACAGTTATTTAGACGCACATTCCAATGATGAAACGAACAACAAAATGGACGACATCGAACAATTTGATGCTAAAAAAGACAATGCAAAGTAGTTGCTTTGAACTAAAAAGAATCAGCTTTGTAGACAATCTTTATTCATTCTACACATGAAATATTCTTTAAGAGAAAAATGCCTGCAACACAGTGCAGCTAACGATGCTATTCTACCAAAATTAAACATAAGCAACTGTTACCGTTCGTACAAACTCAGTGGTAAAATAAAACATGTTGCCAGTAACAAGATTATTGTATCAATGATAACATAAAATTAAATACTGAGAAAATAAATATTGCAAAAGAAAAAAAGAAATGAAATTCAAATATTAAATATACATCCAAACATTAACTCTTACCCTTGCCATTGCATTAACAATACATCATTCCCGATGCAATGTCAATGGTAAAAGTTTTACTATAGGTCTTTTAAAATAACCATTAATAGTTTTTACTGTAACAACTTTAACATTGCCATCCTTTCCAGGATGGAATTCAGCAGTGCGATCTTATGGCCAAATGCCAGGAGGCATGTTGTCCTCCTTAATTAATACAATATCACCTACAGCCAAATTTAGAAGTTGTTTTTGCCATTTGTATCTTTGCTGTAAGGAATTTAGATAACCCTTATAATATCTTTTCCAAAAGCTTTGTTTCATTTGCTATAATAATTCCCATCGTTTTAATAAAGTGGGTTTGGGAATATTAGAAAAATCTTGTTTTGGTTTACTAGTAATAGCATCCCCAGTTAAAATATGTGAAGGAGTCAACGCATCTAAATTAGCTATTATCAGTGTGATTAGTTTTAAACAAGGGTCGTGAATTTAACACAGCTTCCATTTGAGTTAATAAAGTAGTTAGTTTCTCAAATGTTAACTTTGTCTCTCCTATTATTCTTTTCAAATGAAATTTTATGGACTTGATCCCTGACTCCCACAAATCACCAAAGTGGGGAGAAGCAGGTGGAATCATTTTCCATTCCATAGCATTTCGAGCCAAATAATTTAAAATAAATTCATTGCTGTTAAGTGAAAGTAGCAGAGTGTGCAATTCGGACAATTTTTTCCCCAACAAAGTTCATACCATTATCCGAAAATAAATATCGAGGTGTACCACGCCTTGATACAAACCGCCTAAGAACAGCAATAAAAGAATCTGCAGTTAAGTCGCTAACCGCCTCAGTATAGTAAGCTTTGGTAGGTAGATATACAAACAAAGCTATATAACCTCTACTGGTCTTAAAGTAACGACCTTTGTAACGCATTTCAAAATTATAGGACCGGCGTAATCAATGCCAGTACTAAAAAATGGTCTCTCAAGTGGTGTCACTCTTTGTTTTGGCAAGTTTCCCATTAATTGATTATTAGATGACAATTTATATCTGTGACAAACAATACATTTATGGATAAAGCATTGAATAAGTTTCTTACCATTTGCAATCCAATAGATTTGCTTTAAATTGTTAGCTAGCAAACTGGACCCTGCATGCATATAAGTTACATGATATTGCTTAACAAGTAACAATGCAATCCTATGTTGCCTGGGATAATTATGGGATGTTTGGTATTGAGCCCAGTTAGAATTTTGCAGACGACCTCCCACCCGTAAAACACCATCATTATCTAGAAAAGGAAAAAGTGAACTTAAAACACTTGATGACGAATTATTTTTTAGGTCGTTTATATCTTTATGGAAGTGCACAAACTGGATCCATTTAATGATCAACTTCATAGCTTCTTGACTTTCATTAGGTAAAGGTACTATTGTAGGACTTTTTTAACCTATTCTCCTGAGAATCAAAGACCCGTTCTTTGCACCTAGAAATAAATCTTAAGCAAAAAGAAATTACATTAACTATTTTAGATAAAGAAGATCAGTATTGAAATAAATTATCCAGAGTGTCATTAGTCAAACAAGCTGTTGCACGAAAATTGATTTTGTCCTTTTTTCATCTAAGGCAATTGCATCAGCACTGATCTCGTTCCTGATAGAACACTGTAGAGGCCACTTTAACTGTCAAACGCTAAGTATGATGGCCCATGCCACCATAGAGATATGTTCGGTAGAAGTTTAGGATCAATTCTCTAGAAGGAAGATCAGCAGGGTTCTGTTTCGACGAAATATAGCTCCACTGTTGATTGGGAACAGCATCTAATATTTCTGAAATCCTGTTTGCCACAAAAAACTTCCATTTTTGAGGATGAGCTGCTAACCAACAAAGAACCACCTTACAGTCAGTCCAAGCGTGGAAAGAAATTTCAGTGCTGGAGAAGAATTTACGAACAACTGATTAGTATTGCAACGAACAATGCACCTAGGAGTTCCAGTCTAGGTATGGATACTTGTTTAATAGGTACGACTTCGGTTTTAGCAACAACCAAACTGACTTCATTTCTATCGTGAAATGTTCGTTGAACACAGTAGATGACAGCAGCGTACGCAGATTCTGACGCGTCACAAAAACCATGCAGATAAATGTGGTTAGATGTAGTTTGAAGCCACCTAGAAATTTTAACATTGCTGAGAATCTTAAGATCTTTTTGAAATCGCTGCAACTTCTCTTTCTATTCTCTAGAGAGTGGAGCATCCCACTCAAAGTTTAACAACCACAACTGCCGATAAAACATTTTCAACTTGAATGCACATGGCGATAGCAAGCCAAGAAGATCAAAGATTTTAGAAGATTGAGAAATGAACTTTCTTTTAGTAACTTTAATCCCGAAATCCATAGAAATGTTAAATAAAAATACGTCTCCTGTAGAGTTCCAAAACAGCCCTAAAGTTTTGGCACAATTACCTGCGTAAACCTCCAGGTCACTTTCTTCCTGATTATCAATGGATAAAATTTTGAGAAGCTTAGGGCAGTTTGATCTCCATTTGCTTAAATTAAATCAATGTTTCTCTAATAAATGTGAAAGCTTAGAGAATAGGTCAACTGCTTCCTCTAAACTGTTTGATCCAGACAAACAATCATCTACATAGAAATCGTTTTTAATAACGGAAGATACATGAGGATGATCCTGTTCTGAATCCAAAGCAATCTTCCATAAACAACGTGTCGCTGCAAAGCCATAAATAATTGTACATAGTTTATATGTCTGCATTTT
The DNA here is from genome assembly GCA_000611955.2 of Stegodyphus mimosarum. Classification (NCBI taxonomy): domain Eukaryota; kingdom Metazoa; phylum Arthropoda; class Arachnida; order Araneae; family Eresidae; genus Stegodyphus; species Stegodyphus mimosarum. Next base: position 32,337 of record KK116763.1, read on the forward strand.
TTGAATTAAGAGACTCTCTCCAAACAATTCTTTGTAAATGTTGATCCTCATTATCTATTAAAATCTGGCGGTAAATGTTTTCTATGTCAGCAGAAAAAGCTATTTTATATATACGAAAATTGAGCAATACTGAAAATATATCTCGTTGTGGTGTTGCACCTATCCCTAAAACAGAGTTCAAAGAAACTGAATTTTTAGGTTTACATGATCCGTCAAATGCTATACGAAGTTTAGTGGTAGAGTTACTCGGTTTAACAACAGCATGATGCGGTAGATAATATACTTGATTATTTTCTTTAGTATGAACAATTGGAGCCATATGATTTAAAGTTTCGCATTCTGGATGAACTCCTTGTATTGCCTACCTTTATCTAAATCAAGTTTTCTTCCCATGGATACAAGACGGGAAATAGCCAAAGGTTTGAAGTCGCGCAACTCTTCAGCTTTACTGAAAATTGGCAGTCGCACGACAAATCTGCCGTTTTCGTTTACTCGATAGTTTTCTTTAAAATGCTTGTCACAAAACTTTTCTTCAACCGTTGACTTCTGATTTTGGAATGTTAATTCTTTCAACTCCCAAAACACTTTAAGTGTTGCACCGACCTTATCCTCGATATGAATTGCGATTAACACTAAGGGATGAGGACATTTGCCCTCTGTTTTAATTCTGCCCGATACAACCCAACCGAAAATGGTATTTTGCACAATTACAATTTTATAGCCAACAATTTGCCCTGGCTGAAGCAGAGAAAAGAAATAGCTCCAATTATCGTGTCAATTTGTTTGGGTCGGATCAGCAAGATTAATCGAATACAAATAATCAAGGTCTTTGCTGTTAATCCTTTCTAAAGGCAAATGCGAAGTTAATTATTTAAGAATATATGCTTGTATTAAAACACCATTTTTTTTTCAACTCAGATTTCAGAAACAATTTTACGTTTACGTAACTGCGAGTCAAAGCTGCTTCAGAATCACGAAGTTCCTTTACCCAAATACGGGCATTTCGTCTGCGTATATTTAATAATCGAATGAATGAGTCACTGATAAAAGAAGGTTCACTTCCACTGTCAAAAAGGACGATACATTCTGACCTTGACCAGCAGAATCGTACCTTATTACTGCCGCGTCTGAGTTACAAATTTGTCCATTGGGCGGAGCTGAATTTGGCACCACTACGTTATTACTTTTAATATCTTCATGCAGTAAAGTATGGTGTTTTGCTTTACAACTAGAACAGAAAGTTTGCGATGAACAAAATTTTACTTGATGATTTCCAAAGCAATTGAAACATAATAAATTCTTCTGGATTCTATTTTTCCTAGTTGTAATATCTGCACCCTTAAATTTATAACGCTTTGATAAAGTATGAGAACCATTTTAGAACAGAATGTTTATTATTATGTAAAACATTCTTAGAAACAAAGCACTGAGTTTTATGCATTAATCGCTTATCAGTATTATGAGTGTTTACCATTTCGAGTGAAACACATCTTGAGTTTAAGAATTCCAAAAAATATTCTAAAGTAGGAAATTCTTCTTTACCAAATTTTTGTGACCATAAATGGCACAACCTTTTCTAACAAAAAATAAATTAGCCAAACAGCTCTACACGAAGTTTTTTCGCCAAGCGTTAAGCCATGGACAACTTCATCAGAAGTATCAGATAGTTTTCTTAAATTAACAGAATCAGCGCTAGTAATTTTAGGTTACTCAAGAAATGTTCTGATGAGCGACATAACAATTCGATTTTTTTTATCATGAAGATTCATCAATTTGTCCCAAGCCTCATAGTATATAATTTCGGAAATCGGAATGTGCTTAATAATAGCAGCTGGTTCGTCCGTTAAAAGTCCTACAAATACGGGAATTTCCGAATTTTCGCTAATGACTGATTGGTATGAACTGTCGCCATGTACAGATCTTTAAAATTAAGCCAATCAGTATATTTACCACTGAAACTTGGAATGTTTAAACGAAGAAGTTTAAAGCTAGCCTCAATTGCAGTGGGATTTGAAATCAAAACATTTCTGTCCCTAGCTGTTTCAATGGCGGATTGATACATTACTTTCGTTTCAAAATATTTAGCTTCGAGTTCAGCAATTTCAGAAGCTCCTTCGGGTAAAGCGGCATCATATTGATCAAATTCTTTAAATATTTGTTCAATTCTTTCTAATCGCGCTTTTAATTCCGTTAGACTTAACTGGTTACTGAAACTGTTGTTCAGCCGAGTTAGGGTAGATTTCGTTCGTCCTCTTAATTTTTTAAGATCGGCTTCACTTAATTCAGTCATTATTACCATGAATAATGATTAATAAGCAGAAATAACTGCAACAAGATACTTAAACAGTAACAAATATTTCTACTTTTATATCTAATGGAACGCAGACGATTCGTAGTGTTAGTACTTTAAAGTTCGTTAAAGACAGTTAGTTCTGAAGCATATAATTACAACATATTTAATATATATTAACCAGATAGTTGCCTTGAACTAAAAAGAATCAGTTTTGTAAACAATCTTCATTCATTCTAAACATGAAATATTCTTTAAGAGAAAACTGCCTGCAGCACAATGCGGCTAACGATGCTATTCTAACAAAATTAAACACAAGCAACTGTTGCCATTCTCACAAACTCAATAGTAAAATAAAACATGTTGCCAGTAACAAGATTATTGTATAAATGACAACATAAAATTAAATGCTGAGAAAATAAATAAGGCAAAAGAAAAAAAGAAATGAAATACAAATATTAAATATACATCCAAACACAAAGAAAAATATCAGATTAATGTTTTGTTTTTCATAAAACTTGTAAATTTTGTATTAAATTTTATGAAGTTTTCATGGATAGTTTAGTTTAATTGATTTTTTTAAGTACATGCATGTATCTATGTAAGTAAAATGTACTAATCATATAAATTTAATTTTGTTGAATATATATATTTTTGCAATATCCTTTAACACGAAATTCTTTTAACACGAAGAAAAAATATTTCAGTTCCCTCAGTTTCGTATTAAACGGTTTTCACTGTACTTAATAAGTACTTAGTTACTGTTTTGTTATTTATTTGATTGTTTAGCTTTTGAATTTGATCAATTAGAATATAAACTCTGTTTCCCTTATTCCGACTTTTTCTTTAGCTGACCAGCGTTTCTTTGTGAATTCAAATTTTTATCTATAACGTAGCATTTACTGCAAAACTAAAAATCACTGCAAGAATAATTTACTTTTCCCTGCTGCCTTCTTCCATGGGTAACATTGCTTTCTACTTTGTTTTAGCTTGTTATCTGCTAAAGTAAACTTATAATTAATAACATTTCTGCTAAAATAAAGTAGACTTTTATTTTAGTAGAAATGTTATTAATTCAGTACGGACTGATTCTAAGAAAGTTCTTGTCACCCAAGCTCTGAATTTCAAATTCATTAGTAGTTATCAGCAAGTTTTAATTGTCAATAAACTGTGTTCGAAACATTTGACTTCTCCAATTAGAAATTAACTAAATTAATTCTTTTTTTTAAATAAATTTCTAATTGGAGAAATAAAAATTTTGAACGTCATTTAGTGACAAGGTTCCGCTTATTATTTACGAAGAATTTTCTACAGCTGAAAAATGTTTAATTAAAACGTTTTGCAGAAGAGGAAAATAAAAGTACACTGAAAACATTTCAATATATGTAGACGATGATGAGAGTTTTCAAATGAAATCTAGGGTAATTGAGGAAAAAGACAATAAAAAGTACACATATCCAGTTATTTTGCCTTCAAAACATCCTCTAGTTGTAACAGCTAATAGGACATGAACATAACCTCATAAGCATGCTGGATCTTTAGCACTTTCCATCATACTCAGAGAAAATGTAAAGATTTGAAGAGAAAAAAAAAACTCTACGAGCTGTTATCCGAAGATGTGTGGTTTGTAGAACAAAAAAAAAAAAAAAAGAAAAGCACTGAGTCTTCCCCTCCCTCCTCTTAGATTGAATGAAAATTTGTTACGAACTGATCGAACAAAAATATCTTAGCAGAACTTAATTTTACTAAGTCTAAAGAAAAAAGCTGGGTTCTTGTTTTTATATATCTAGAGTTGTACATTTTGAGTTATATGGTCTCTGAGTACTAGTGCCTTTATCCAAGCCCTACGTCGTTTCATTGTTAGAAGGGAGAGAATATCTGTTATTCATTTCATGAATTAGGAGTTCTAAAATCGTCCGTGTTTTTACAGAGAATTCCTTGAAATGCAATAACCGATTTGAATTAAACTTAATTATTTATTTATTTAATGAAAAGATTAAATATGTCAAATTCCTTAGACAGAAATTAAGAATGGTTTTAAAAGATAATATCTCGCATTGCTACAACCACTTAAGTTCACGCTTAAGTTTAATACGCTTAAGTTTTGGTGGTGTATCTGGCAACAACTTTTATTTTAAAGAATTTCCGTTAGAACAAGATGTAGTTTTGAGATAAGGCTTAAAGCAGTCTCACTGAGATAATAAAATGAAAAATATCATTTGAAACTAAGCTATTTATTTAAAATCGACTTCTCATATAAGCCAGGATTAAGAGTATAGCATCGGGCAAATAATTTCAATTAACATAACAAACAGTTCATAAATGAACTTTTGCGCTATTTAAAGACTTCGTGAAAAAACCGTAACAAATTTTTACTTATTCTTAACTGAATGCAAAATACCTATAAAATAGCTGTGAAAATACCTGTTTATTATTTAAAAATCATTGCTATTTTGTAGGGCATTTTTTCCTCGTCGTCTAATTTTATCAAAATAGTCGTAGATAAACGTAATCACATTAAATAGTATATACTGTACATAAATTAAAGTAGTACCTCTTTTAATTCTATTTGAAATTTAGAGAATTGTTTGATAGCTAGGGAAAAATTCTGCGCTGGGAAGCAAATGAATTTAATGCGAGAAATGTTTTTCGTCGAACCACTTTATGTTCCTCGGCTCTCCTCAGTTGCTTCGCTGATTAAAATAATTAATCTTACTAAAAGTAAGGATGCGTCTTGTGGGATCTGTAGTCGTTTCTGGGAATTTAAAGCGAAACCAGAAGTTAAATTGTAAAGAACAATTATTTTAAAAAAGGGAATTTTAAGGGAATTTCAAAGCAAACTTGTGAATTAGGAAATATTACTCTGTAAAACATAATTATGCGAAAAATATGTATTTTTATAAACAAATATATTTTAAAACTAGTACAATATTTAATAGGTATTAAAATACTAAGTACTATAATTTTAATAGCTGTTATAACCCCTATGCACAGTACTTTACAGGTGATATAACAATGCAAATTCAAGTACAAGTATTCAAGCATAACAGTTATTGTAATAATAATAAAGGATATATTATGTTGCTGCTACAAATGATTATACGTGTAAGTGCTTATTCCATATATATGTGAGAATCTGCGCATTTGTTTTGTATTTATTACATATTATATTTTTTCTAATTTATTATATTATACTCTAATTTAGCAGACCGTAAGTATAACTTGTTAATGACTCTACAGCAAGGGTTTTCAACCGGAAAGGGGAATTCTTCCTTAGGGAAAATTTTCTAGCTTTAGAGAGGAAAGTGATCGACCTTTTATTTACCTATCAAGAATTTAGTTTTAGCTTATGAATTAAAAAATTACACTTTTTTTCAAGTGTTTGTATTTAGCGTTTTCTATTCACCATCCAACAACATTCAACATTTTTTATACTATAACACATCAAAAATAATTTAAGTCGAAATAAATGTATGCATTATAAGGTAGTTCTCAAACCTTCTTGGCATGCCTTTGTGGTGTAGTGGTCCGCACGCTCGGGGCGTATTCGAGAGGTCCGTGGTTCGAATACTGGTGAGGGCATTGCTCATGTTTCACTTCTGCTTCTAAATAGCTTAATGACTCTACAAGTGGCTCCCGAACTAAAAACGGTGGTAGATAATGATTTGGCGATTGGGTCCCCTCATTCCCAGTCGCCCTTTAAAAGGAGGAGTATATAAGGTATTTCTTTCGCCTTCTTGGCATGCCTTCGTGGAGTAGTGGTCAGCACGCTCGATGCCCATTCGAGAGGTCCGTGGTTCGAGTTCCGGCGAAAGCATTACTGATTTTTCACTCTCTTGCTTTAAAAAAATGCTAATGTCTCTACACTGTCACCCGAACTAAAAAAGGTGGTTGATGATGATTCTTCACCACCAAGATTTGGCGACTGGGGTCCTAATCCCCGGTCGCCCTTTAAAAGGGAGAGTATATAAGGTATTTGGTGAAGTGTAGTGAACCATCACATATATGTTTCCAGACCGACATTGGGAAGCACCACTACTAACACTAGAGGCTCCAACCTTGACAATTTTATCAATGACAAGGCCTTCCTGTCCTTAAATGACGGAATTCATACTTACCGTTCCCATAGCCATGGCACAACTGATGTGTTGGATTTAACACTAGCCAGCCCTAGTTTATTCCCATACAGCTCCTGGAAGGTTCTCGAAAGTATTGGCCCATATTGACTGATCACTACCTATATTGACTGAAATTGATCTCAAGATAAATTCTGCAGGAACAGGGGATCTCCTTTGTAACTTCAAGAGGACTGACTGGAAACTATTTGAAAACTTGTCAAATGACCTTTTCTCTCAAGAACCTCTGTCGGATGACTTGGTAGGAGAATGGTCCAGCTTCAAGTGCATCATCTTTAAGGCTGCCAAGACTACCATCCTTAGAGAAAAACATAAAAGAATTCGAACTCACCATGTACTCAAAGAAGATCCTATCCAAACGCTGCTAGTCAAGAGAGATTGCTTGTTAAAAGAAATAACTCGGAATGACGGTATCGACAAAAGAACTGAACTTAACAAACTTAATGCAGAGATTAAAAGAAACTATGTAATAGTAAAATAAACAAACTGGCAAAATCTATGCAAAAATCTGGACTACAGATCTCCGAATACAAAACTATGGAACTTGGCCAAAAAGATTGACCAATTGAAGCCTGGTAATGATGATACTAATGCCCTCATTAACGATAACGGCCCTGTTTCGGTGGATGATCGAGAAGGGGCTGATGCACTAGCGAAGAACTATGCCAAAGTTAGTAGGCTGAACTTTAAGAGATCTGATAAAATTTTAGCCAGGTCCACTAGAAATCAAATTAAATCTTGCCGTGATGTGCCAGCTGCCAACCGTCTTTTCATTGGGGATTTCACTTTATCTGAATTATTGCATGCCCTCCAGAATTTGGACCCCTCTAAAACACCTGGCGGAGACGGTATCCACGGACATTTCCTGTGGCATCTCGGTACCTTGGGTAGGGAGAAACTTTTGCACATACTTAACTTGTCTTGGAAAACAGGTAAATTTCCAAGACAATGGAAATCGGCCATCATTATTTCTATACGCAAACCAAACAAGCAGGCCAGTTCTACAGAAAGTTATCGAGGATATCAGATGCAGCATCAAAAACTCTGACCATTGCTCCGTCTTCAGATCGAAACTTATCGCCATCAGCAAAGCACTTGATTATGCTCTCTGTTCAAGTAGTGAAATTATATGGATTCTGACAGACAGTAGAAGCTCCATTCAATACCTTAAAAACTGGCCTAAGATCATGGATAAGACCAGTCAGGATATTGTACCTAAACTTTTCGAGCTTGGACAGCGTAAATCAATATATTTCCAGTGGATACCGTCCCATGTTGGGGTGTATGGTAACGAAACAGCTGACGATCTGGCAAGAAAAGGTTGTGATCTCTCTACACCCACTTCCACTGATTTATGCCCAACCGAAATTCATTCCTATTACAAACATAAAACTAACATGGCATGGAAAATTTCTCCTGTTCACCAGTTGTATTTCGCTGAACAACCAGGCCTGTCACTTCTGAGTAAAAGATCTAGGCTTATAAAAACGGCCATATTCAGATATATTCATATTCATGGCCAGATTCATGGCCAGATTCAGAAGTGAGCATCTTCAATGTATGAAATTCAAAGAGGGAGAAAAGACCTTCCCCTCAGGTGCCTGTTCCCTCCCTGCCTCTCCCGCTCATCTACTGGATTGTATAGGCGTTTCCCTGAGACAGCTGTCGGCTAAGCAGGACGACATCAGCGATTTGCTTGTGCGGCAAGGTCTCTTGGACTTGATGTAGGCTTTCCTGCCCCAAGCGGATTTGAAACAACAACGACATGAAACAACAACAGACCGACATTGATGTTCTGTGAAAGAGGTGGTCTTAGAAGGGTTGCATTCAGTATCGATATTTGATTATGCTGACAGAAATGCTGGTCATTTGCAAAGCTGGTTGTCTCAAGGAGGTGGTCACCATGACCACCTCCCTGACCATGGACGTTTGGAGGAACAACCTTAATTTCTTCAATTACCGTATGTAAGCTACTCGATACTTCTTAGGTCACAAAATAGCATCATGTTAGAGGGAGCCTCACCAGTGGCTTAGGCTCAAGATTGCTGAATACTGGTAGTTCAACCTATATTTGAGCCCAGGTGAAAGAGGTAGCCGCATGTTTGGTTGTCGTGGTTTTCTCAGTCTTTAATTTGAATAAGAGCCAATTTCTCTTAGAAAGCCCTTTACGAAGGCATCCCTCCCCTTAGTCAGATAGCTCTCCAGTGCTTTATCACATTCAAATAACCTGACCTAGGTAAGGGAGCTTTTCAGCGATACGGATTCAAATTCCAGTGAATTGGTTGACTGCATGGCAATTTTTATGATTTCCAGATGTGTACCGTGAATAACAAGCTGGTTCACTTTAGAAAGGTCCTCCATGAAAATGTCTTTTACCCGGAGTGCTTTGCGATCTGAATAGTCAAACTTTTAATTCAGTGAAGAGTTTATGACTAACGTTTGACTTTGTTTGCTTTCGATGAGAATTTAAATACTTTTGCTTGGACGTAAAACTCGTGAACTGTAGTTTATGAAATTTATGTCTTTTTAAATAATGTGCTGTCTAATGTGTTTTCTTCTTTTTCACTGATTGCAATAAATTCAAAACGTAAACGAAATTCAGTTTTTCCCCTACTGAAGAGATAAAATTTCATACATTTCATAAAGATTTAAAATTACGACTTGTAGTTTGTATTTTTTTTTTTTTTTTTTAAAATATTTTTTTTCAAAATGATGTGTCATCTTTTTGCTGTAAAAATAATTTTCTCCTGTATATCTTTTATTACGCTTAAGAAAATCTGCAAGATAAATGAACACGCAACAACTTCCATTATTTAATACTGCTTAAAGTTACACTTGATGCCATTTAATAGGGTTATAGGACTTTAATGGTTATAATACGTGAAGCGGGTTATCGCTAGGTCTAAAACGAACAAAGTCCTGAGAAAGTTTCAAAATAACCTTTTTATTTAAACAGGACTAAGAACATAAGTGCGCGCTTTCTCTGCTACAATAACCACATATCGTATTGATACAAATAAATAGAGCAGTCAAATTTATATTAAATACTGAACAGTAGTTGAAGACTACACACTTGAATACTATACTAGAAGATGGCTCAGTCTTCCTACCGGTGAGTCAGAATTAAAGAGTCGGCAGCGACAGACCGCAAAGCCGAATTACTACTGTTAGAGCTGGCAGAAACTAATCAAGTGGCGCGAATGCGATGCCAGAAACACTCTCTGTCTCAAATCTAAAAAACCTCAATTTTAATATATACAACAAATCTGCATTATGGTGAAGAATGAGGAAAAGAGAAGTAACAGAAAGGACTGAAATCATAATTACAGATTAATTTATTTAAGATATCCTAAAACTGTTACACATTTATTCTGTTGAAAGTTAATAATTTAATGCCATTAGCAAACATATTGATAAAATACAAATTAATTAGCTAATATCATTCTTAGCAGTTAAATACGTGCCTTAATTTTAGTCAATATTACTAAACAGAATAATACCCTAACTGACCATCGTTAACATATATTAAAATTACAGAAACTAATCATAAGAATTTAAAGAGATTATTAGTATAGACTGGTTCAAACTTTGGCGGAAACCTGATCTTAACGATAATACGATATTAATGATGATTCTGTCTCTAGAGAACATTTAGTTAGTTAATTAACGGATATCATTATTCATCCTAGGTACTTTAAATATTAAACACAGTTATTTTACAACTTGATTTATAAATAATCTAATTCCATTAAAAATTTAGTCTCGTAAATGGTATTCCATTCAAAATTTGGTTTCTTAAACGTAAAGATAAGGTTTATAAGCAGACTAAAAGAAATTTCTTTCTTTTTTAATGCTAGTTATTTGATTTGGCATATGGCAACTATTTAGCTATTAGTTATTTTGTATGAAATTTATCTTTTGTTAAATCCACAAAGGATTTATATCAAATGAAGAAGTCAGTTCCTTCGTAGAACGTTTGGATAAGTGAGGTAGGTGCCCTTGTCCAATGGGTCGAATAAACAAAATACATATACTTACTCTAATTAGAGCCATGTTTAAATATTTCTCCACCTCAGGCGAAAAGAAAAATGTGTATCTCTATTTAAAATTAAATAGCTATCATCATGTTTTTTATTTAATACTTTGTATGGTAACGACATATAATCAAAATATTCTAATTGCTACAATCATAAAATTTTTTATCTTCACTGTACATCAAATTAATTCTTGACGTAAAAGAAACGGAAGGATGAAACGCTTTTAGCCTCACAGAGAAGAAATGGTACTAGTTAAGGCAAAATTTTGTAGGATTTTAAGCTGGAATTTTGTGATACAATATAACAAATTTCAAGAAACTGACTTTTCTTAAACGTGGAAAACGAATGAGATCTCAGAGAAGAAAATGGCTGATAGGGTCGTGTTTTGGTACTTCTTAAATGAAAGACTTTACTACAAAGGAAATTGCCCGAAACATGCTGAGGACGTTAGAAAACGAAACCCCTTCATTTGTAACTGTTAAGCACTAGGTCGCTGAATCCAAACGTGGCCGCGAAGGCATTTTGGCTGAATCACGAGAAGAACGTTTAGTGGCGGTTAAAACACAGGGAAATATCGAAGCTGTGCTGTGTATAATAAGGAAAATGTCGGGTGATTATGGAAACAGCGTCTCAAACATTTGCACATCTCGACTAAATCCGTCAACTGTCCTCAACTGATTCCCAAAAACTGTACCACAAAATGAAACAAAAAACATTGAAACTAAAGGGAAGAAAGAAGAGTTAACTTTGGTTGATTTTGTGGTAAAAGTCTCCATTACCAGCGAAGAACATCGTACTATTATGACACACAAAATGAAAGATAATATTTTTGAGAAAAACACAGGGAAATGTCCGAAAGGAATTATTATAGTTCGATCGTCTCATCCGCGACCATAAGTTCAAACACGCATGCGCCATTCGGACCGAATTATTCTCAAAATAGGGTGGTAGGATGGGGACTTTCTTTCACTCCAGCATATCTCTTTCCGGAGAAGAGAAGATTTTCACGTGACTTTTCACGTCGCAGCAACTAATAACGCCCCTTTTGGACGAGTCTATGTGTTTTGGCAGAATGCCAGCCAGGGTTGCGTTGGAGACGGTCGAACTATAGATATTCATTTAAAAGTGTTTCTTTCTCTCAATAGATGGCTCCGGGGGTTCCACTAGTGAAAAAACATTTAAACTTTTTTTTTTTGTGTGTGTGTGCGTGTGAGTATGTGTGCGTATGTGTGTGTCTTAATAGACACTAGACACAATGAATTTTCAGTTCGGGTTCGTACTAGTACGGGCTAGTAAGAAAAGTATAGAGTTAGGCACTCTGGTCCATCAGTTAATTTTACAGCCATCAATAAGACACAGAGAGAGGCTTTAACACTTGTGATTTAACATTAAATTTCTGTTTTTCTTTTTCAATGCTTAATGTGATCTTTGAATCAAAATGTGATGTCGAAAAATAAATTGTGTTTCCGTAAAGAAGATTCTTCTTTCAACTGAGACACCACGTATACAGACCCTGCGCACAAAAAAAAGGTAATGAAGTTTTTACTTATTTTTACACCGGATCAATAATAGAACCTGCATACGTCAGTGGATGCTGACAGCTTCCATCAATAGTAGTTGATTAATTACAAGCGTCATCCTGCATAAGACAATGCATCTCGCTCCGTACCGCAAAAGCACAAGTTACTGTGGTTATGGCTTCATCTCACTTTCTCATTCACCTTATTTCCCTGACCTAATCTCATCAGATTAATGTCCTTGCTATGAAGAATTCACTTCGAAGACGTCACTTTAACACGGACAGCCGTTTAATGCACTGAGACTCAAAACAAATCATTCTATCAGATGACTGTTAAAAAAACTTAACACAGAATGCACAAACGTTTTGGTGCAAGCACAAACGTTTATTTCTAAAATTAGAAGTGCCGGAGCCCTATGGAAGGCCGTCTGGGAATAGGAACGGAACTAAATAAATAAAGCATAACTACTAAAATAATAAATTAATTCATAATTAAAATTCAATAAAATGTAAAGCTAAAAATAAAAATTTAATAAAATATTCAATTTATAATAAATAGTGTAATAAAAAAGGGTACTTGGTCCCGTATTATTTGGGGTTCACTGAAAAACTGAGAAACAGCTCAGCCACACTTCGGCTGAATTTAAGCCCTGAATATACATTATAATGTACAATTTCGATAAAAGATAGAAGCAAAGGAATATTTCCCCAGCATCCTAATGAAAAAGAGGTAAAACGCTTGAATGAAAAAGCGGTAAAACCCTCATTAATTGAAATACAGAGAATGCTACAAACAGTGTGAAAATATGAAAGAAATTTTAATTGAGGTGTTATAGGTATGAAAACAAAGAGAGGAGAGGCCACCACATTTCGGCTACAGTCCTCAGTCGATATAATTCTAGCTGTCAAGCAGGATATACTAGGACAAAAAAAAATTCTCCGAAGACGAGAGTAGATTTGGAACCTGAGAATAAACAGAAAATTATGTACAAGCGACAGTTTTGTCCCCCGCGTTTTGTTACACAGTTCTAAAAATCTGCAGACGCTCTTATTGGTCTTGTTGCTTATGCTCACTTGTCTGACGTATAGTCAGCCCAAGTCCACGAAATTCCTCGTGTCAAGGAGCACAAGATTGTGCCTGTCGTTGGCAATAGCCTTGAGCACCTGACAGGTGACAGTGCGATTTGGCTCAGTTCCGTCCTCAATTTTGATGGAGAGCTCCCTGAAGGGGAAGGGTCCGAGGGTTTGCAGACCCTCTCCCCTTCCATCAAACCCCACGAGAGGACTTTTGGGCTGGCCCCATATTTAAAGTGCCGCCATACCGCACCGACACTATGCATTTACAAACATCCATGCCTTCTCTGGGATTCGAGCCCAGGACCTTCGGCACGGCAGTCAGCGATGCTAACCGCTATACCGGCGCAGGTGCAAATTGTTAGCATTGGAACGTGTGCGATAGAAGTGATCATTTCAATTACATTGAATTGTACTAATTGGAAACAATTAGGGGTGATTGTGTTCGGTAGATACAATAATATTTCTAAAATATTTTCATGATAAAGTGAAGACCACAGGTTAATTGCATTTATTGGGAATAATTTCATTGACTGATGGCGTTGAAAAGCTTTTTACTTTTATTTTTCATATTCGGAATGAAAGAATTAAACAGTACTCATGATTTACTTTTACTAGCTCTAAATTTGTAGCTTAGTGTCGGATGTATTAAAACAGTGTGGCTTTAAAAACTAAATATTCAGTGCATATTCAGTGAAGTTTTTCGGCTATCATAATGACACTCAACCTATTGCAAATATTATTTTAGATTTTCCTGCTGCTTTCGAACAAAAAGCTAGGCAAGTATAAATGCATAGTATTTCCAGAAATACGTTTCAATTAAGGCATCATATACACATTTTTCTGAAATTCTTCTGTATCCACTTAACTTTCGATTGAAATATTTTAAAACTGCAGAAACAAGGAAAGCGGTCATGAGCTGTCAGTTAAAAGAATTTCACTGTCTTTACAGACAGGTGAGAAAATTTGTTAACTATCTCGAAAACAGACAGCAAGACAAGGGGAAAACTTCGGAACACTCTAATTGGAAATGTCTGCCAGTTGCACATAACTTCAATAAGAGGTTAAAATATCTGATAAACAGTGAAGGTTAAATGCGTTGATTCCTTGTTTGTTATCAGCAAATTAAAGGAACTAAAGAACGGGAAACCTTCAAAATGTTTACTCCAAACTGTTTAAAAATGACCATTATTCAACTGCAATATGTATTGTAACCCTTTGCAAGACGTTTAATGACCTTGACTTAGCATTATAATGTAATGCATCTGCAAGCCGAAGTAATGAGTTTTCTAAGTCTTTCGAGTTATTTTGCTTAATATAGGTCTGTTTCTTTAAGTAACCGTCGAATAAAGGAGTTCAGAGACTTCAAACCTGGAGAGCATGGAATAACTCAATAAAACTTCCGTCTTCCAGAATCAGTACAAGTCAAGACGAAGTAATCACGGACGCAAGATTTTCTGTGCAAAAACTAGCCATTTTCTTGCTAAATTATGTAGAAATACCTCGCCTAAAAATATCATCACGAATTTTGTACATACATAAGTAGTTTTAGTGAAATTAGAAGTGAAATGTAGTATTTTTTTTTAATAATGTAACATGAAATGCTTGAAAGACCTAATGCTCTGCCGGAAAAATAAGAGGACAGGGGCAAGTTTATTTAACAGTGAGTAAATGGCTGTCTCACTAAATAGGCGAGATAGCCAGATTTGGAGAGAAATCCTCAAAATTCGCCCAACTTGGTGATTGCTCGGCGACATTTCGATACCGTGCCTGTATAACTGTAATTGTTATTATGATTGAACAACTGCAATTGATCTCCATTTGTAACTCTAACTATATCTGCCATCATACACCTTCCAGTAACTTCGAGACGTAAAAGGTGCACTGCGCAAAAAAAAGGGGGGGGACAGTTCTGCATCTCCCGTTCCATTGGTCCGGTTGACAAAATTCAAATTGTGTTTTTCATGTCTCGAAAGCGCGACTTAAGATATATATTAGATTTATATATAGCATTGTTCTAACATTGGTACTTTGACACAAAATCGGACCTTTTCTGAAATAACATATAAGTTTTTCCCCATATTTCAATTCTACGACTCAAATTATGCTTAGATATTAAATTTTGTAATTTTTGGTGAAATATTTATGGAGAAATTTACAAATTTATCTTGGCGAATTTTTTTCAGTTTGCGCCATGAAGAATTAACTTAGCGGAATTCTTAATTTATAGTAACCTACTTAATTAAATTTTTTTGCATTGATACGCGAGAGGAAAAAGTGGTTCACCGTTCATTCTTTCAATAAAGTTTAACAACGTGCATAAACCGGATTTTCGTTATTATCGCTTATATTAAATGTGCCAAATTTCAAAAGGGGCCAAAATGTAAATTTACGTATAGCTTAGGAAATTTTGAATAAAAAATTATAATTTTTTGCAGATATACTTAGAAATACACTTACTTTAAGATGATGTTAAAACTTTCATACGTTATAATACAAAATGTTTTCCAAAAAATTTATAAAAAGTATTTAAAAATACAAATTTTTAAAATATACTATAAAAATGTGCAAATTATATTTGGATTTAGCTTAAATTTCAAATTCTGGAAGAAGGAATCAAGTAAGTTTAATAATAAAAAAAGACATATTAATAAATATATATCAAATTCAATTAACATTAAGGAATTAAAGTTTTAAGATCTAGTTTTTAAAAAAGTACTCGTGCGATTTTTACAAAAATTGGCAGTTTGGCATAATTTGAATCATGGAATCGAAATATGGAAAAAAATTGGTATGTCATTTCAGAAAAAGTCCGTTTTTGTGTCAAAATACCTATATCAAAACAGCGCTGTATATAAATCTAATACATGTCCTAAGTCGCGCTTTCGAGATGTGAAAAACTCAAGTTGAATTTCGTCAATCGGCCCAATAGAACGGGAGATATAGAACTGCCCCCCTCCCGCAGTGTACTTGAGATTTCTCGGCGACCTGGGGAAAGAGAGCATCATATCTCAGTTTTTCTCAATTTGACTTCGGAGTATTGAGAGATCTCCGTGCGAGCTTCGCTCTTTGGCTGCACTTTGCTTTGCGTTATGTTTAACGTTATTAGTAGTTTGAAGTGGCAATTATTGATTGTGCTCTGTTAAACTGAGAAGAGCTGTTCGAGTACTTGTGTGGAAAGTCCAGTATTGTAAAGTGTTTTTTCTTTCAGAGAATAAGATTTTTATCATGCTATCATCTGTTCTGTATGTACATTCAGTTCATAATGAAGCAAATGCAAGCAAATCAATAACCATTATTATATTACCCATTATTATTAATAATTATATATTATATTAATAATAATTATTAATATTATTAACCATTATTATGCAAGCAACCGTATTAACAATAAATTCAAATCTACACCCCACACAAAGGTTTATATCTTCAATTAATGATTCATCAAAACGTTGGTTCAATTACAGACACTTCCATAAAATGCACCGTATTAATTAAGAATAGAACTAATTTTTCTAAACTGTGAATAACCTAGTATTTTTCCGTTGCTGATTCCATTTTCAGAAAATAAGGTTTCATCTTTCCAGCGGAATGCCATCCTTAAAGGATGCGTTTCCATTTAAGGCTTTTGTAATAAAACTATAAAAGTCAAATCCTTTTTATGATCGCTGTCAATCGAATCCTGTACCACTACCAGACGACACCCATGGAATTTGATTTATTTTCTCGTAAGTCTTTTTTCTCCGGATAGAGCAGGGCTTCTTAAACTTTTTTTAGTCGCGACCCCTTTATCACTGAGATATTTTTCCCTACCCCATAATATTTACGAAAATTTCGTGGGTTCCCATAAGCATTGCGTAAATCCGATACACACGTGAGTGAAACTGCCAATTTTTTCATTTGTGCTGTAGTATACTAATGCAGTTTTAGGTCATTAACTTTAATTTATATTTTTAAGACACAGAATAATGTGAAAATTTTAAATAAGTAACAGACGAAATGACAGCGTCACGGGCAAAGCAAGTAAAATGAACGTTTATATCATAAAAAGAATGCTTCGAAACGTTTTCGTTTTTCCTTTGTCTGTATTGTCTTATCTTTATTTGCCCAACAGCGGCCGAGCGGTAAAGACGCTAAACACTGGTAGTTCGGTCCGATGTTCGAATCCCGCGAACGGGCTGGCTGCATGGGCGTTTTCGTGGTTTTCCCCATGTGTAACGTGTATACGAGCCAGTTTCCCTTAGAAAGTCCTCCACGAAGGCATCCCTCCCTTTAGGCAGATAGTGCTTTGCCATAACTGAATAACCTAACCTTATCTTTATTTATTTTCAAACACATTGTGTAAAAATATTTGGTAATTGTAAAATTATTATAATAAGTTAAGAAATATCAAAACTGCTCCAAAATTTTTGGCGATGCTCTGCTGCAGATCCCGCGACCCCCATGGCGGTCGCGATCCACAGTTTAAGAAACTCTGGGATTGAGGATAAGCAAAAGTATTTTTACGATGTCCTCTAATGTCCTTGCTAGCTCATCTCCACTAATAATATTTCTTGCCCAATTTATTAATAATAGTCTGTGCTCCCGAATGTTTTGCAGGCAGAAATTTTTAAACCATACAGTTGAATAGTTTAACGATCACTGCGAAGGCTTACACTATACCAAAATCGTTTTGTATATATGTTTGTTATCTCATTTTGTGGCAAAAAACAAGAGAATTAAACAGAATTTCATCGCATTGTTTACATCTTCGTTTCCCTAAATATTTTTAAAATATTCCTTTAAAAAATAATTTAGATTTGTCAAAGGTCTGCGAGGAAAAGTGTAATTATATATAAATTTATCTCATTAAAGGGAAAGGTAACAATCAAATTTATAAATCATTTGAAAGAAATAGACAGAAAAATTTGGATCGTTTGTGTGGTCATTTAGATCTTGGCATCTGTTTGTTTATTTGAATATGATAAAACACACTACGGTTATCATTTTAACAGAAAAATGGTGCCTTTATGGATGGCTTTCTAAGGGAAACTAACTCGTATTTATATTATTCATGAGTAAAATATGAAAAATACTCATCCAGTCAGGTTATTCCCCGGGACTCGAAACCGGGTTGAACTACCAGCGTTCAGTGTCTTTATCACTCAACTCTTGGTGAGCCTCCCCATATCATACTCCTTCACATTACTTTCTGTGTACGCACTGTATATCGATTGCTTATGCTAACCGTCCTCGAACAAGACAGGATCTAATCAATAATAATCAAGCAGCATAATTTGAAAGGATAATCAAAGAGTATAATTTTAAAGGATGATCAAACAGTATAATTTGAAAGGATAATGAAGCAGCATAATTTTAAAGGATAATCAAACAGTATAATTTGAAAGGATAATCAAACAGCATAATTTGAAAGGATAATCAAGCAATATAATTTGAAACTTTGAAAACAAATAGTTACCTGTTTAAAAACATGTAAAATCGTGCTTATCTGAGATAAAATATTAGAAGAAAGTGGATTTCATTTCAGATTTGAAATTAATATTTTAAAAAACAAACAAAGAACAAGAATAGTTCATGATTTTTCCTGCTAGATTTTTGGGATACTTGCATGTAAAAATATACTTGCTTTTTTTAAAAGGGAATAAACTTAAAAGTATAGAACTTATCTCATGCTATTTTGGTATTCCAAAGACATACTTTTTTCATTCAATCACTTTTACCGAAAGTTAAACATGAAGTCGGAATCAAAAAGAGGAGCCGAAACCCTCTCAAAAATTTTTTGTAGGTTCATTTTATTTCCAAAAGTATTCGCATGGATAATTATGAACCATTCAAAAACAGTATTTGATGTCTAAGTGTCTGGCTAATAAACGTAAGCAATTTTCAAAGCAACACAACAAATGGGAAGTCTTAGATTCTTTGTGTACATGCCTCTTCAGCTTTCGTTAATTTGCATCTAAACTGGGTAAATCTTTGGAACGAATTTTACCATTTAACATGTTTAAAAGATGACTTGAATGATGTTTACAGAGTTTATTCCCAGTACCTCTTCAAATTCCTCCTCTTACTGCTTTGTTCTGTTAACTCTGCACTAGACAGAATACTAAACACCCTAGTTGTTTGAATCATGAAACTCTGGAAATCAACGTAATATAATTTTAAGTTTATATTTGCTGTTCTAACCGCTAAAATTTTATTTCTGCTCATTCTTATTGAATGTTTCCATACTAATTGTTCAGAAGGTATAGAAATTAAGACTTTACAAAAATGAAGGAAAGCGCGGAGTTTATGGTTGAAATTTGCACAGTTTGTTGCTGATGCTTGATTAACACAAAGGTATTCAGATAAGCAACATCTTATAAATGTTGCGAATTTTTGCTATGTTTATTTTATTCCTCTTTGTGTCTTTGCTGTTGATCATGTTTAGAATTTAAGTGAAGTGACTGACTGCTGATAAAGTTACCGAAAATAATTAAGCCAAATCTAAGTTTTGGCCCTTGTAGATCAGATAGACATCTAATAAAATTTTAGTTGAAATAATAAAAAGGCGCTTCTTCAAGAACTTGGAAGAGAAATTTGGATTTAAATAGTTTAACTACTGTTTCATTAGTAAATTTTAGTTACTCATCTTAACTGTTTTGGTATTTTTACTTACAAACTAAAGGAAGTATTGTAATCGCCAAAAATTTCGGGTGTCATATTTCATCGAAAATATCTATTTTGACGGTTCTCGGATCCATTTGAACAATTTTTTTTGCGTGACATCAGTAAGTGTGGACAGAATATTGAACTATTGTTTTCTGAAATGAACTGTAAAATGGAATTCAGAAGATATTTTTTCGTGACGTCTGTGTGTATAAATGTATATCGCGTAACTTAAAAAGATTGGCCTTAGAACGTTGAAATTCTGTATAAGGGGCTGCTGTAACATATCGCACCAAATGTATATATATATATGTAGATTTGGTGTATATATATATATATATAAAATCTTATTTTCCCCTGTAATTTTATTTTTCCTGCAGAGCTTCACTCTTGAAGCCTTTCATGTTACATTATATAAAATTCAAAATAGTATTTACACCTGAAAGAGGATTTATTTTCATTTGTTAGAATATCAGGAACAGAAAAGATTATTTTTACTTTACAAATAACCTTCGCCACTTGCCAATATTTAAAATAACATTAAGTTGAAATTCAGATTCAAGGTGACGCAGTTGGAGAGTACACAAATGAGTCTAATTAAGCAGGCACAAGTACTTTAAAGGCGCGTTTTAACGTTCCCTAACGAAAATGGCTAAAGCCGGAATAATGGCTGGCACAGCTGGGCGGTAGGAGGAAACGTATAGACGATGCAGCAAAAAGCTTTTAATACTAAAATATTCAAAACTTTCCAATTAGATACTCATACTAATGAATGTACAGCTATTAAAATCAAATCCACTAAAATAAAACGTCTCATTTTATTCTCAGCTAATCGCTATAGAATGTGTACGTAGCGACCTCTAGCGGCAACGGGAATCAATGCTTCCAACGGCCAATACTAAACTCTTCTGTAGCTAACTGGATCTCGCATTTAAACCCAAACTGGATTTCGCATTTACGAACAGTAAAATGAACTTTAGTTCAGTAACTCATGAGTTGCATTGTATCTTCTCAAGCTTTTAAACTCCTTTGCACATGCTTTAATTTCTGGTCTTAACCGAGCTTAGTTTCTAAAATTAGAAATGCATGAGTCTTATAGAAAACTACCAGGAAGGAAGGAAACAATAAATAAACAGGTAGAATAACTAAAAATTAAAATCTTTATATAATTAAATTAAAATTAAAAGAAATGTAAAGAGATAAATAGTGATTTAATAAATTATTAAATTAATTATAAATAGTTAAATAAAAAGTAAACTACCGGACCTTGTCCTTATTTTGAGCTCCGACTGGAATTACAAATCCACTCAGAAGCTAATTTCAGTTTAAGCTTAAAGCTCTTATTACACACATAATGTAGTACTTCAAGGGATATTTTGAATATTAAAAAAAACATTCTATCTTTCTGCGCACCAATGAAAAATAATAAAACGATTAAAGCATCACAAAGGAGAATAGTAAGAATTCTAGAAACAGTATCAGGATATGGAGGAAAATTTCAACGGAAAAGTGTAGCTTTCAAAATAAAGAGGGAAGACCCCAAGATTTTCTGATCGCGATGTTCTGTCGATATAATTCTAACCGTCAAGCAGAAATTTTCCCTGAATATGATCCAATAACAACGTGAGAATAACCATAAGACTCCTCTGTACAAGTGACAATATTGGTTTCCCGCGCTTGGTTATATCGCTTAAAAAGTGTACAGTAGCTCTGCAGTAGGGAGTCACTAGCGTGGTTCGTGCATGACCAGAAGGATGTCTTTCATCCCTTTCAGGTACGAAAAATTAACTTGCTGTCATAAATTCATCGCATTTCCTGGAAAATAAGACTTTGGCATATGGGTGTTTTTTTAGTCCAAAGGGGCTTTGTCCCTGAAGGAGTATTGTTTTCGTTTTGCGATTTTGCGTTGGAAATATTAAAAGTCTGAATCACTTTTCAAACTGTTGTCACAAAATATTGCAGCTCTGTATTATATTTAAAGAAATTAAATAATGAAGAATTTGCATAAATGTGTGTATATTTCTCCAAATGGGATAAAACAACGGTACCTAGAACGATTCAATTTTGAATAACGTACGTTTCCACCCGAATATGCGCATCTGGAAGCCCGAATTTGGAATTTGTTTTATCATCTATTTCATATTTTGTAAAGCTTTAACGAATTTGTGATGAACAAACTCAAACGATTTAAAAGCGAGCAATGCAACACTCTACCGCAAAAAAACCTTTTTATCTAAAGCACGCAGAACTGTGTATCGGAAATTCTAAAGATATATTCATTTTAAAATTATTTTGCGATATTGCTGTTGAACTGAATTTTATGGTTTAAGTGCGAAGAACATTATTTAATAAATAAAGGTAACATACAAAACGTTAAAAAACGCCCTTTTGGACGTAATTTAAAATCTGAAACCTTTCAGATTTTTTTTACTTATTGATTTTTTTAAAAAAAGTTTTTCCTTAAACGTCAACCTCCGTCCATGGTCCATGGTTTGTGTCCGACGGAAAGACAGATATGCATGCGAAATTTAGAATTGATTTTTGAGGCATATTTTTTTATTAAAATAAAAATTGTTTGCTGAAATTGTGGTTAACTTACATAAAACTTAAGGCGGATAGATACATAAAATTAAGCCGAAGCGCACCGTACCATTTTCATTTAGGAGTACCGTGCACTCCGGCTGAAATTATGATTTATATCAGAAACTGAAAGTACCGGAAACGGGCTACAGGCCAGTTTAAGCTTAGTCCGAAAGAGTACATAAAGACACTAAAAGTTTTAATTCTAATTAAAAACTTTAAGTGTCACAACGAAAGATCAATATTTCACGTTTCCATTTTACCTAGCCTGCAGATAAAAGCAACTGAATAACATGGACTCTTCGAATATTTTGCTGAAATGCGGTCTTAGTTATGTAAGGTATATTTTAATTTTATAAGAGTTATTTTAATTTAATGCTCCTTTCCTATCTCTTCTAGCTTCAACTTACAGCCCCCTCCCAGAATAAGTTTTTAGAATCGCGTTAAATGCAATTGAGAAGGAGAACAGTATTTAAGTTAAGGGATCAAGTACCTTTTGAATGGTAAAATATGTCAAAACATTACTCAAATTACAAGTGATGTATCTCCAAAACTAATAGTCCCATAAAAATGAAATTTCTAACAAATATTGTGGTACTCTTAGTTATTTGTTTAAGATTACTAAATAAGTCATGTGCATTAGTAAAACTTTTAAATAAATATTTTAATGCAGAGCCTTTTTTTTATAGCTAATATTTTGAAATTCACTGCGCGTAGCATTGGAACTATATAAAGCATAAGAGGAACCCAATTTTTTTTCATATGGTATAAAAATAATGTATCTTTAAAATGACGAAGATTTATTTTATTTAAATGTTCCTTTCCTACAAAAATAAGTTTTTAAAAACAAAATTTTAATTTTTATCAAATTGTTTAGGCATAAATTAGCTACAATATTAAAAGTTTTTACATAAGAAACATTCTGGTTCGCATATTAAGCATATCTAGCATATAAACATCCATATAAAATTTGGTGCACTTTAGATTAGCCGTTTCAGAGAAATGCTGCGCGCAGTGAGTAAAATCATAGTTTTGAGAAAATTGACTTTAAAGATAAAAGTATGTTTTTATCAAAAAAATATGCATTATTTAAGAAACATAAGTGTTCATATTAAATCAAATACATGATAAAATTTTTTATATATGGGTACTTAAGTATAAAAACATCTAAAAAGAAAATAAGTTCACACAATCGGGAAATCAAACTTTAACTCACTGACCAAAAAATTTACAATTTTTACACGAATTCACTTTTTTTCCAGGCTAGTCATTTGGAGTTTAATTTTTTCATACTGAGTGGTAATTGAATAAAACTACTTAAAAATTCTCTAAAATTATACAATGCATGTTGTAAAAATGGACAATATAAGTTAGTTTCCAAAAACAAAAAAAAATAATGCGTATATATTTAAAATGCACCCAGGTGAATATGTTTTGCCTTCATGTAACATGCTCTCGAATGTGGATATTACCAGTAAATTTTCTCTTCTTATTTCTACTGCCAGATGATCGTTCTGGCGTCACTCTACCTTCTATCCTATTCATTTTAATCTTAGGAATGAATTTTCGATACAAATTTTTAATTATATTATTAAATGAAGGAAAATATATCGAGAAATCTCTCACAGAATAGAGCACACGCTGTATAATTCCCAAGCAAAACAAGCTGAATGAATGAATGAAAGTTAAAGTTAATATATTACTTTCTTCTTCTAGAAAAAGCAGTGAGAATTAAATAATTATTAAATATATCTATTTCCAAGCCATTACAAGAAAAAAAAGTTAGATTGCTTTAATAAACGAAGTTTATAACCACTCTTCGCGAGCGCAGCTATAAATATCCAGCTGTCAAAAAAAGGTAAGCAAACGCCTCGATCCTGACTTTTGAAAATTGGGCTGCGGTTCTTCCTCGATAACTTTCGTTCTAGTGCGAATTTTTTTATGCGGTTTGTTTTAAAATGTTCCTATTAGTTACCTCTTCAATATAAAACAATAAAAAAGTTTGATTTTTTTTACCCTCAAAGGGTACCTGGCCCCAAGTTCAACTGACTTCGACAGAGATAGTTAGGATTCCTGAATAGCGCGCGTTTGCCTTTCAGCTACGTCTCTCTAAACTGTTACTACTCTCTTGGCCGTTTTATGTACCTTTTGATACCTTCGCTGGCTAATTTAAAATTACGGGACAACTAGTTTAGAATTGGGTTAACTTCGGCTAAATCTCTTTAGTTAGTCATTAGTTAGTTCTCATTTCTTGCATTTTGAGGTTAAGCCTGATTGGAGGCTTTGTTGTACGCCCTAAGAAAGGGGCCGACTGTTAATCTTATTTTGAGCAAATAAAGGGCATTAACCTTTCTTGGGGTTTACGTTTGTGTTCTTGGACTTAAGCGATTATTCGTTTAGCAGTTCACTACTTCCTCGACACTTAATTTGAGAGAATAAAAGTAAGGAACCCTACAATTAATTCATGGATTTGGTGTGCTGTTGTATACCATATTAAAATGGCAAAGAATAGCACATTTAGCTTCATATATAGTCTCACGTTTTGGGCTGTGTAATGCTAAAATAGATGGTTCTGAAATTTGAAACAAGCAATGCTGTTAATATTTAAAATTCTGCCAAATAAAGCTAAAATAAATAAGGAAAATCTTTAAATATTCCGGATAGTTTATCACGTTTGCACTTGTCAAGAAATCTATCTTCTTTAGACTCAGTGAAACATTAATACTGAGAGAAGAATTTAAAACCTTTGGATTTAAATAAACAATTTAATAAAACTAGCGTATTTATATCCCGTTTAGCAATAAAAGTTTTACTGCCTTGTATAGAGTTAGAGAATGGATATAGCCAGAGATATAAAAATATGCGTCTCTAGAAATAATATCTAAAAACTTGCTCTAAAAGAATAATAAACCCTAGCGTTATATTCTAAGTGGAAAAAATTGAGAAGCGCACACACGCTGCATCAAATGTAACTTAGAATTTCAATTTAGCACTCAACCTGTCAACTTCTGAAATATATTGAATTCTCACTTACAAAATGTACTCGGAAAGATTTAAACTTTTTCTCTCAGATTTCCTTTTATATCTGCGCACGGGACCATTGGAAATACTTTTATGATTCACAAGTTCTACTTTGCAGACGAGTTTTTGTTTCAATTAAAATATTTGAGTTAGATCGTTCCGATTGCTTCATGGAGTTAAATTTTTCAATTTATTTCTTTTGAGAATCGCAAATAATTTGATTTATTTTATGTTTTTCAGTCGAAAGAATTTTATGACTCACTTTCCCTTTCCTTATTTTTCTAATTTTGTTTCAGGAAATAATAGTATTATTTATTTTTCCATCAGCAGAATTTAGTTCTTTCCGTTTTTCTCATACCTAATCCATTCCTTTTAAAATTTACCTTTTTTTTTTCATAATTGCTGGGGTAGAAAATTGTTATTGTCGCAGTTTTCAGATTTATTCTAAGCACAGTAATTAGAATTCTTTTGATAAAAAAAACGGTCAGAGGAGATTGTTGTTAATTTTGCGTCTGCTTTTTCCCTTTCAAAGTCAACAAATGACGTTTGATTTACAGATTTTAATTAAAGCGGATATTCTGCTAATTCTACCTCACCAAGTATTTAGTACGTCTAATAAGAGTAATAATAAAGTAAAAATTTGGTTTTAAATATCCATATTATATTTATAATATAAGATACTAATACGTATAATCAATCTCTCAAATTAATTTTAACATATTCTTACAAAATTTTGATACTTTACAAATATATAAATAACCTGAAAAATCGGCATTAAATTCAAGTTTGGAAAGAATAGTCAAATCTTCACAATCTAGCAAAAATTATCCGGAGTTACCTATGAATTATTAGAACAGGGAAGTAGTCACATTTTTAATTCAAATTTTACAGGATCTACAGTGTGTTTCAAGTATTTCATGGCTGAATGTTTTGGATGATTTACAGTAGAACCTTGGTTCAATTTTAAGAAAAATGCTAATGCTTACACCATATGACTTCCTTGTCCGGAATATTAAATTATATACATTTTTTCCTCCATTCATTTAAACTTATTTCCTCGAATTTTATTGGGCATATATATCTCAGTCAATTAATTCAGTTCTCACTTCGCGACAGGTTAAAAATACATAAAATCTCAAAATATCTATTTTAAAATTGAAAGCTATATAAAACATCAAACACTAAATACAGTTAAAATAATTAGAAAAATTACAATTAAAATTCGAGCTTTTAATCGAAATCAAGCAATTTGGACAGAAGGCAAGAAGACAGATATTTCGGTGCACAAAACTGAAAGTTTACTTTCGGTCCCACTCGGGAAAAAGACACTGAAGGCACAGAAACTGACTTAATTTGTTGTTCAAGCTATGCTGAGTCAATATATGAGATAATTTAATAATTTAAATGATAACTCCAGAATGGAAAAAGCATGATTTAATTCTCAATAATAAAAAAGATCTTATCTTTGCTGTTACGGAGCTTAGTTTCTATAGATTGGAAACAAATCCATTATTCCGATAAATTTCAAATGTAAACAAATATGGCTGCTATTGTAAAAATTAAGCTTAGCCGCACTGAAACAACTTTTAAATTGTTGATAATTGTACAGCCATTACATTCAGGTTAACTAAAGGCATAAAAATGTTAACCGGAAGATACAAACAACATAATTCAACCATTTTTAAAGCAAAAAATGAGCAATTTACCAACATATAAGAATAAAAAAATTGAGCTCACGAGCCGAGTAACAGAGTGGTTATATATGTATATACTTTTGGGATGGCCGATTGCCACCAAAATGAGAGGTGACAACTACATGCTATAGAAGTCTTACACACAAAATTTCAATGTTCCGAGGCTACTCGTTTTTGAGTTATGCGAGATACATACATACATACGTACTTACGTACAGACGCCACGAAAAAATCTCTTTTGAAACCATCTTAAATCAGTTTTATAATTCGTTTGGGAAAAAGTATCCTTTATTCTGTCTTTACGTACAGATGCCATGCAAAACCATCATTAAATTGCATTCGATAGCTGTCAAAATGGATATTTTCGTTGAAATATGGTACTCGGAACTTTGCGTGATTACATTTTCAGGACTACAGTCCCTTCTGGTTGATTTTGCAAATATAACTGAAGTCCTGAGTCAGAACAGAGAGCTTACTCAAAGCTATGTTCGTGAGTATGT
Source organism: Stegodyphus mimosarum (assembly GCA_000611955.2). Classification (NCBI taxonomy): domain Eukaryota; kingdom Metazoa; phylum Arthropoda; class Arachnida; order Araneae; family Eresidae; genus Stegodyphus; species Stegodyphus mimosarum. The sequence goes on from KK116763.1 coordinate 59,833, forward strand.
AGAAAATAAAACAAAGATAAGGAGCATTAAATTTAACATTTATTCTCATAGCGTACAGGTGCTCCCGCATTTCGGGATACAAAGACCAATACTTTTGGTCTAGAACGTAGAAAATAAGAAAATAAGCTAACTTAATAAGAACTAAGATGATTTACAGAGACTAGTAACTCGAAGATTGGTCCTTTAATACTGCGTATGTAGCGAGCGCGATGCAAAGACTACAATATGTCTTCGAATATCAGCGGTAACTAAATTCCGGCTTTAAAGGCAAACAACGAAAATCACACGCGTGGTAAAGGCAGGGAGAAATCTCTCTTTCACTCCTTCTTGGCTAAAAGCCATGTCTTAAATACTTCTAAACTTTGCAACCTCATTTGCATACACTAAATCTATTCTCGGTTATTCTGGCCGGAAAGGGAAAATAAGGGAAGATAGTAAACGTTTAAAATAAAATAAACGTTAGTAAAACTTAAAATTCTTACAACAGTACTTCCTTTATTTCGTACAAGGAAGTAATAAAGTAAATAAACTAGCCTTTCCGATTAATACAGTTTTGGATCACGTGATTCCTTCGTAGAAAAATAATAAAAAAAATTGTATCCTGAAATTTCACTATAAAAGGTTCAGTTAGTAAATGATTACTATTCTACTAAAAATCACACACAAAAGTTTCTATAACATGTATAATTACTTCTGGAGGCAAAACAACTACATGAGTTAAGCAAGTTTTGCCTGATACAAAGTACTCGGTTTAAGTTGCATAAAACTTAAAAAGTATCTTTTAAAATCTGCATTCGTAAATTTATGCTGAGTTGTTGTGTTTGCTTTTATTATATGTATTATTCCCTTAATAACTATTTACTTAATAATCTTTCGGAGAATTTGGACGGATTTTGCTTTTGGATGCATATTGAAATTCGCAATGAAAAGTGACTTTCTTCATGATACAATTTTTTACCTGTAAGACACATATAAGGATTTGAAATTCGTATATTTTTACTGAACTGTGCCGCGTGAGCGAAACTGTTGCTTATACTATTTGATTACTTTCATAAACTGGTATCATACATCTGTAACTAATCAAGTGCATAGTGTTACAATCATTTTGAGATACTGTATATGAACGTGTGAATTCACATGTGTTTTAGTGTTAGGACCCGGTCTTCATTTTCTTATTTCCGAGATCAATTACTCTGTTGGAAAAACCTAGAACCTACTCGCCTTCTCATGGATGACTATAAAAACTACTACTACAAAACAAAGGAAACCAGCGTGTAGTGCTTGCTGCATTGTTTCTTTCTCTGTTCCTAGTACAAGGACGAAACTACCATGGTCCTGCTCCTAGGACAAGGACGAAACTGCCATGGTCATGTGGAAGTATGCAGAGACTATAAGAAACGGAAAACGACACTTAAATAAATAATATTATTTTATTCATAGAAATGTGTCAGTTGCTAATTTAAGGGAGGTTTACTGAAGGGTTTCGGTTACCATGTGAAACACCATAGGAACCACGGAAGTTTTGAATTATTCCAGGAGTCGGAGTTCTTCGATTAGCCGCAGGAGTTATCTACAAGCGTGCGACACGATCCTTATCTCTATCCACCGATATATCATCACCAGGTGCATCCACGGACCTTATCTAGACCTTTCATGTGTCCCCAGAAAATAATCCAGGGACGATAGGTGGAGCGATCGCACAGGATGATCATCAGGTCCAATCCACTACTCTTGTCCAAATGTCGTTTGTGGAAATTATTTTGATTAATTGATAGATGGCGCTAGCGTTTCGTGTGAAACGTGAGATGCCTTTTTTGAATTTCGGCCGACTCTCCACCGGGAGCTCTATGGATAAGTAGATATATAGATTCGTGCGTAGCTTCGCACATTAGTCGAAAAGGAACAATGAAGTTCCTATTAAAATATTTGATATTTCGATTGGCATGAGTTTTACGATCTTTTATGATCAGTGCAAATCTGTAAGTGATTACTTGTAAATAATGTATATTATTTACAAGTATAATTGTATATTATTTACAAGTATTACAGCACATATTAAACTTTACGCTTTTAAAAGTACTCAACCTTTGATTACTATGACTCTTTGAATTTTTGAAACAAAACTGGTGCATGCGGCCATCAATTTGGATTTAGCACATAGCAAGTGTGCGAAGACAGCAAAAGGTAAGGCCAAATTTTCTATTTTGTAAAGTAGAGCCATGGCAGAAGATTCTGTTCTTAAACTGAAATCGAAACGAAAAGTTCTAAGGACCACCGTGTCCAAGATTCTAAAGAAACTCGAAACGGAATTAGATAAAGAAGACATTAGTACAAGCATAATAGAAGAAAATTTAGATCAATTAATTGTGACAAATTCGGATAATGAAAATAGTATTTTTAACGAAACCGCCAAAGATTCTCAAAACGAAAGCAATAAATTTACCCGGCTGCCAAAATTAACTATCTCTAAATTCTACGGAGATTATACCCAGTGGACAAGTTTTTGGAACTCTTTCAAAGTAGCAATCCACGATAATGAATCTTTAACAAAAATCAAAAAATTTAATTACTTAAAATCGTACTTATGCGGCAACGCTGCACACACGATAGAAGGTTTCTGTATTTCGGAACAAAATTACGGCGAAGCTGTTGAAATTCTTAAAAACAGGTTTGGCAGGAAAGATATCATTATAAACTCACACATGCAAAAACTCCTGAATCTTACCCCAGTAACTAAAACCAGTGACATTTTAAAACTTTGCAAACTTTGTGACACTATAGAAACCGAAATACGCAGCTTGAAATCGTTAGAAGTCACACCAGATAAATACAGTTATATGTTGATCCCGGCAATAATGAAAACACTGCCTTCTGAGATAACTTTAGAGTTTAATCGTAAAACGGATTCATCATCCTTTTTTAATGTTGATAAGTTAATACAATTTATTCGATCGGAATTAGAATGTCGAGAAAGAAACCATCTTTTGCTCTATACCCATAAATCAGAAAACACTTCCTGTGCTTATAAAGAGAAGGGAGGGAAGGAGAGTATAACGTCTTCTGCTTACCAGCTCTTGGCGCCAGTTAGTGAAAACAAAACTACTAATTGGTGTCTGTTCTGTAATACATCTAAACATGTTACTGAAAAATGTGAGTCATTGACAGTTGATGAGAAGAGAAATTTATTGCGTAAGCAAGGAAGATGTTTTTTATGCTTGAAATCGAAACATCGAATGAAGGAATGCAAAAGTGGTGTCGTTTGTTCCAGATGCAAGGGCAAGCATAACCGTTCTATATGCTTTCAGGCTGAGAAAGAACTAAAAGAAAAAAATGACAGTGTACAAGATTCGCATGTTCTTTCAACATTCTCTGGGAATAAAATTAAAACCATTTCGCTTCAAACGTGTTGCGTAACACTCCGAACAAATACGCAGTCGGTTTTAATAAGAGCTCTTCTGGATTCAGGTAGTATGCGTTCTTTCGTGGCAAAGGAAATCGCGGATAAATTGAAACTTCCTATTATTCGATCAGAAACTCTTTCAGTATTTACGTTTGGAAATAAAACACCCATTAGAAAAACATTTAACGTTGTTAAGATAAAGTTAGAGAACAAGGAAATACCGAATTCGAAAATCGAAATTGAAGCCCTCGTGACTGAACAAATTTCAAGTTCTGATTTACCACCTCCTAATGTGAATAAACACATTATAGGCAAACAGTTAGAACGTTTACAACTCGCAGACTCTTGGGATTGTAAGGAAAAAATAACTCTTTTGATAGGAGCCGATTATTATTATGATATAGTGACTGGGAAACTTAAACGTTTAGACAAACATTTAGTAGCTGCAGAAACGCTATTCGGTTGGTCTCTGCTAGGCTACACTAAAGGTACAAGATGCACTTCTACAGCCTTTAATATTGTAGTTGAGGAAGATATAATATCTGATCAGATAAAAAACTTTTGGGAGCTTGAAAGTTTAGGATTAAAGCCTGAAAATGAATCATCTGATCCATTAGAAGATGTTATAATGGAAAAATTCGAATCGGAAATTTTATACAAAAATTCTCGTTACAAGGTTAGGCTGCCATGGAAGTCTGATAGAAAATATGAGTTACACAATAATAAAGCGGTTGCGGTGAAACGATTTGAGAAACTCATAAAGCGATTTCAGAATAACCCCGAACTTTTTTATTCATATCAGACAGTTTTACAAGATTATTTACAACAAAACATCATTGAACCAGTTCCAGACACTGAACTCAAATCACAATGTGAAACCCAAATCACATTTTATTTGCCTCACAGAGAAATCATTCGCAGTGATCGAACTACTAGTAAACTACGTATCGTATTCGACGCATCCTCACATGAACCTGGTGAAATTTTGTTGACCGACTGCTTACATATTGGTCCAAATTTGTATCCTGACATTTTCAAACTTTTATTAGCCTTCAGGATTCATCCTGTAGCCTTTATCAGTGACATAAAGCAGGCTTTTCTGCAGATAGAAGTAGATGAAAAAGACAGAGATGTAACACGTTTTTTGTTTACAGAAAACCCATTTGAAGATCCACAAAATTTCATAACTTACCGATTCACTCGTGTGCTATTTGGCGTAAATAGCAGTCCGTTTTTGTTGGCTGCAACCATTAAACACCATTTGAAACAATATAAGAAAACCTAACGAATTCCTAAATGATCACATTTATGTAGATGACATCATTGGAGAACACCAAAATGTTAAACTTGCTTTCAATACCAGTTTAGAATGCATCAGCATTTTTAGAGATGCCAGTATGATTCTACATAAATGGCATACCAATTCTCAACTGCGCGAACTGTTTATTAAAGAAGGTATTGAATGCCAAGAATCTCCTCAAATTTCGGAAGCTAGGAACCCGCCATTGAAAGTGTTAGGAGTCGCTTGGGACAATCAAAATGATTCAATTTACATTGATGTCAAAAATTTGATAACATTTCTGTCAAAACAAGTTAATACTAAACGTTTTGTCTTGCAGGCAATAGGACGAATTTTTGATCCTGTAGGTCTATTATCTCCGTTTGTACTTAGAATCAAAATCATATTGCAACAAATCTGGGTACTTGCTTTAGACTGGGATGATGAACTACCAGAAAATTTATGTTCTGTATGGAAAAATTGGTGCAAAGAAATCGGTATTTCGAAGAATCGGTTCCAGTTTGGACGAAATCGCTATTCCACGATATTATTTTTCTGCAATTGGTAATAGTGATGTGGAAAGGATTGAGCTGCACTGTTTTTCTGACGCTAGTAAAAAAGCGTACGGTACAGTAGCGGATCTGCGTATAATTTCCAGTAATGAACAAATATTTACATTTTTTGTTGCTTCCAAGACTAGAGTAGCGCCTTTAAAACCGCTCACCTTACCTAGGTTGGAACTCATGGAAGCTCTTTTATCGGCTAAGTTAGGCACTAGTATCGTTAAAGTTTTGAAGGTACAACTTTCATGTTTTTTCTGGACTGATTCGAAAGTCACACTTTTCTGGATAAAGGACTGTGAAAAGAAATTTAAGCTTTTCGTTAAAAATCGTATTCAAAAAATACAAAATTTAACATCCCCAGAAAATTGGCATTACTGCCCCCGAAAAAGTAACCCAGCTGACTTGGCTTCGAGGAGAGCTAAACTTCATGAGCTGAAAAACAATCCTATCTGGTTTCAAGGGCCAGAATGGCTTAGAAAGTCGTCTGAATTGTGGCCTCGACAGAACTAAGAAAAACCTATAGTTGAAGAAGAGTTAGAATACCGCAAGAACATTAATGATATTAATGAATTTGTGTGCACGGCAGTTGAAGAAAGACTAATAGACATCTCAAAATATAGTAATTTAAGAAAATTGTTGAGAATAACTAGTTGGATGAAGCGATTCATTGGTAAAATTAGGAAAACGAACCATTTGACAGGTTCATTAACAACCGAAGAATTAGTAGATGCTGAAAATTATTGGATTAGATCTGAACAAGAACGCTTTTATCCCAAAGAAATCGAGTCTCTGAAAAAGGCAAATAAAGTCGGAAAAAAATCATCTTTATATCTTTTTGATCCCTTTTTAGACCAGAATGGGATACTGAGAACAGGTGGAAGATTAGAACATTCTAGTTTGTCACATGATGAAAAACATCCTGCGATTCTTTCAAGAAACTCCTGGCTAACGAATTTAATAGTAGAAAGTACACATGTTAAAATGATGCATGGAGGAGTAGCAACAACCTTAGCTGAAATTCGTAGTCGTTTTTGGATCCCAAAAGGACGTCAGTTTGTCAAGAAAATAATAAACAAGTGCCTTATATGTAAAAAATATTCATTGAAATCTGCCGACCAGACCACTTCTCAGCTTCCAGAAGATAGAATCAATGAGACGCCGCCATTCTACGTTTGCGGCGTAGATTTTGCTGGACCGATTTACGTAAAAAACGTCGAAGGGAATCAAAAGGCCTATGTAGCATTATTTACTTGCGCTACCACTAGAGCCATACATCTGGAACTTGTACCGAATCTCTCTACGGATTCTTTCTTGATGGCATTCAAAAGATTCACCTCTAGGAGAGGCAACTGTCGAGTAATTTATTCGGATAACGCAAAAACTTTTAAAAGGGGAAAAAAGGAACTCGAAAATTTTTCTAAAGTGTTGTCAAATGAGAAATTCCAAGATTTTCTGTCGAATGATAAAATCGATTGGAAGTTTATAATAGAACGAGGGGCTTGGTGGGGAGGCTTCTATGAGAGATTAGTAAAATCAGTGAAAGAATGCTTAAGGAAAATTCTCGGTAAAGGCTTGCTAACGTCTGAAGAATTGTCAACGGTTTTAGCACAAGTGGAAGCTGTTTTGAATTCTCGTCCATTGACCTATGTGTACAGTGACCACAAGGAACCACTGCCACTGAAACCAGTAAATTTTTTGATTTTCGGAAAAAAAGATTCTACACTACCTATCAACTTTAACTCCATTGTTAAAGATGGCTCTACCAAGTTCTCTCTGACCAAAAGAAAGATTTATCAAGATTTATTGGTTAGGCAACTGTGGACAAAATGGAAAACACAATATTTAATGGATCTTCGGACAGCTCGTCAATTAGAGAATCCTAACTTTTATGATGATCTCAAAGTTGACGATCTCGTCTTAATAGAAGGGAACAATAAGTGCAAACTTTTGTGGAAGTGTGGCAGAGTAATAAAAGTTTTTCGTGGTCGTGACGACAAAGTCCGTTCCTGTGAACTAAAAACTGCTGATGGAACAATAATAAGACGACCAGTTAAATTATAATATCCTTTAGAACTAAACAATTTTTATTATTTAGTAATATGAGTTGATTCAATATGTTTTTGTGCTATTGTTTATTTTTGCTATTTTAGTTTCATATGATTACGAATAGTTTAGATTTATTGAATTAGTGTCAAAATTATATTTCATATTAACATTTATTTTTATAGAATTTAGTGTAATTACTATAGTTTGAGTATATTTTCTATTTATTTAATATACTTATTAATTGTTTTATAATTATATGTCAAAATACTTATTGATATAAATTTGATTGTTGTTAGATTAATGTGAACTCTTGACAGAGTTCAGGTGGGGAGTGTGTGGAAATTATTTTGATTAATTGATAGATGGCGCTAGCGTTTCGTGTGAAACGTGAGATGCCTTTTTTTAATTTCGGCCGACTCTCCACCGGGAGCTCTATGGATAAGTAGATATATAGATTCGTGCGTAACTTCGCACATTAGTCGAAAAGGAACAATGAAGTTCCTATTAAAATATTTGATATTTCGATTGGCATGAGTTTTACGATCTTTTATGATCAGTGCAAATCTGTAAGTGATTACTTGTAAATAATGTACATATTAAACTTTACGCTTTTAAAATTACTCAACCTTTGATTACTATGACTCTTTTAATTTTTGAAACATCGTATTTAAGTGCTCTAAAACGTCACGGCCCAGATGGGCTGGGACCCCATTCCACTTGAACCACATATCGTGACGTACCGACCTGAATCTTCTGGTCATTCAAAGGTTTCTTTAAAATTTATTATAACACCGTCATTCCAAACGAATAGGCACAAGATATGGGCCTATCAAGTGGTCTCCCACAATGCCAGAACAAACACTGACAGCAAATCGGTGATGTAGTGCACAAGTTCATTTAGCTTAAACGTTTTCCACCTTCGTACATGCAAGTTACAGGCTTTAACAGCCTTCCGTGCAAAAGTATGCCTAGTCTGCGAATAAGACGGAAAGCGCAAAAATGGAGTACACCGCACTCTTCTGCAGATACCATTGAGAAAAGCAACGCTTTGAGAATATCCATTAGACTGAAATATCTATATATCTTTCATGGTTCTTCCAAGTTCAGGATATTTGTAACGATGGTTTGGAAAACCGAAGTGAGTAGCCGATTGCTCGTGTACTGGCGCTGAGTATCTTCCACTTCCATCTCTTCGATATCAGGGATCCGTGCCATTTGTCATCGATTTATGGCACCATGTCTCTCGAAGGAACGCGTTTTAGTAATCTTTGGTACAACTGCAAACATTTGGTTGTCCGGAATGCTCCTCATCGCTCCAGGTACAGCTAATAATGTTTCGCCTGTCGCAATCAGCAACTTTGCATTCTAGATGCATTCTGTTAATTCCGTGGTAATAAGGTGTGAAAATTGTTAATTTTATTAAAAGTCGAGGAAATTGGATTATGAAAAAGAAAATTGGATGAGAAATCCATTTCGTTCAAATGTACCTGAAATTTTATCTGGTACATAAAAAGAACAATTGATAAAAATTTCCTGTGATTTAACTCTAACTGAAGATTTGAAAAATAATGCACTTGCTAACTTTTGGCTTAACCGAAATAAAAAAGAATTTTAAAACATTTCAAATAAAGTTATTAAATTTTTACTGCCTTTTTGCACAACCTATTTGTGCTTGAACAACAGGGTTGCCACTCAAACAGGAGAATGGAATTCCCTGACCTTTCCAGGTGTGTTTCAAGAAAATTTCAGGCTCTCTGCATAGTCCATGTTGGCTGTGCTGAGGGTAAATTAATTATGGTACCATTTATAAACACAAAAATTTTCCAGTCGCATATGACTTTATATGTATATATATATACCTCCAAAGCATTACTTTTACAACTAGTGATTGAGAATAAATAGAATTTGAGCAATCAGGATTAAAAAATATCTTTTCTGCAGACATTTTGTAGTTAAAGGAAGAAAGAATTTTTTAAAATTTGTATCTTAAAATAAATTCAAGTATTTTATATTTATTTAGCAGCATACATAAGTAAAAAATAAGTGCACTAAATTTCGCAATGGTATGTCATCATACTGCTACAATTAGTTTCACAAGTATGCCAGAGAAAATTGCCTGAAATTTGAAAGTATTATTAACTAATAATAAATTAATTTAGAAGGAAGAGGATACATTAAATTATACGAATAACATTAAAATAAAGTTAATAAAAATTAATTAAAAAGTAAAAGTTTAAACATTTTTTTTTTTAAATACGAGAATGGGAAGGGGGATTTACCTTTGTTCAACATGCACTGCACATGCGATTTTTTGGATTCTCGAGATTACTGGAAACCAAAGATATTGGAAACCTGCTTTCCGTTCCTAAAAGACAATCTGATTGGTTGTTTGGGAACCTGCTTTCCCTTCCTTAAAGATAATCTGATTGGCACTACGAAATTGGATTTATGCCAGCAGTCCGAATATTGCTCAAGCGATACCATGACTCGCCAAGAAACTGATCGCTTCTAACGGCGCGAAAATCGCTTTTTGGGGGAATGTCCATGTGAAATTCTCTGGTGTTTCCAGATTTTGACTAAAATGCTTAAATTCCCTGACTTTTTCCTGAATTTTTTAGTCAATTTTCGAATTCCCTCACTTTTCCCGTTTATCCAAGTAGCATGGCAACCCTAGAACAAGCATTTTCTTCCATGTTATATTTGAAAACTAAATACAGAACAAAATTAAAAGTGGATCCTAATTTACGGTTAAAACTAAATGAAATAAGGCCAGACGTAAAGAAATTGATCTCTCTTAAACTTGTCCAAATTTCGCACTATAGTTAAAATAGTAACCAGTTTTTAATCTAATACTTTTTATGTGTGCATATTTAATACAAATACCCAATAGGTTTTACAAATGGCACTATATATATATACATAATGAAAGTAATTAAAAGTAAATTAATAAGCCCAAGACTTGCGACCCATAAGTCCAAGACCCAAGACTTGCAGCCCAAGACCCAAGACTTGCAAGTGAATTATATATATATATATATATATATATTTAACATTTCTATTGAAAAATTGAAACATAATCATTGTAAAATGTACTGGTGGTACTTAAGTTTTTCAATTTCTGTTTAGATGATACGCGTTAGTCAAAAGGTTGAGAATGCTGGTCTAAACGTTTATGCATCATAAAATTTACTTTTTTTCTTCTTTTCATGTAAGGAGCTCATTCAGGAGATCTGAGTTGGCTATATAAGTCTCCTTCTAAGTAGATATGACTTTAGGTATCTAGTCATCAATAGATGTTTTAATTTACGTTATGATATTTGGTTGCATATTTATTTGCTCAAGTTTCTGTCCTGACCTGTAATAACTTGCTTGATACACCAAGTTGGAACTGATATTCCACATCTGTTTAAAAATCAAAACATTTTCCTCTTTCGCATACAGCTGAAACCAGTTTTGTATGGTCACACGGATTAATTTTATATGAAACTCTCTTTTACATAAAACTATCGCAAATGTTTGAAGAATGCAAGTAACTTAATCAGCAAGCATTTCATTACATTATATGATTGAATAAAAACTATCATTTTGCGATATTTAACGTTTCAGCATCGCAAGAAAAATATAGACCCAAGCAATTTGATTATGCATGATCTCCTTGCCGTTTGGCTTTGCCGGCAATATCCTCATTTGAAAGCGAATTCTAAACAATATTTTCCTGCCAATGTGAAGCGCATAATATTCTTCTCTATTCTAAAATGCTTCATAATTCAATAGATAGCAATTTTATCAAAGTAAAATATTGTTCGCATTTATGTCAGGATTAGAATTTCAAATTATGCAATTCCGTGAAATAAGCGCAGTACTATGTAAGTCAGAAGATATTTAAGCCTATGGATATTCAGAGGCATATATTTGGAAATTCAAAAGGTTTTACTGCAGCAAGTGAAAATGATATGCGAAAGGATTAAAAAATAAATTATACATTAATGAAAAACGTACGTATTCGGAATAGTAATTTGTTTCTTTGAAGGTCTGGACTCATTGCAAAACAATTCTTTCGATATTTTGTTCGTTTCGTATACATTGAGCGGCATTTTTATACGATAACTAATAAATGAAAATTAATATCGGCTTATGTGTTATCTGCAATAATGCAAAATATTACCAAAAAGTGTTTTTTATTTTCTCAGTGTAACTAATACTAACATACATTATGTATGTTTTAATATGTATGTATGTCTAACATATAGTAATTAATATTATCGAAAGTTTGAGCTATTTCAAATATCATATGCCATCTGGCAAATTAGAAATGAGTTAGTGTAAAAAGAGGAGAAGAAACCACTACATAAAAGTGAAAAAGAATAAAACGGAACTTTTGAACTATAATTTAAACCAAAAGTTATATATATATGTATATATAAAGAGAGAGAGAAAAAAAACAGACGGACATATGCATAGATAGAACGACAGACAGATAGTTACGCTCATACACGCGTCTATAAGTTTTACCTTTTTTATATAATATATAAACAAAATGTTCCCATAGTACATTACCAGATATTTATTTTCACAATCGTTAATCGTAGAATAACAAAAATGTTGCAAATGATGCAAATATTAATGTTAGAATATTTTTTAATTTGAAAAATTCAATTTGGCAACGTTACGAAATCTAACAATGTATGTATTCCTTTGATCTCTATACTTATAGTTAGGAAAGTTGTATATTCACCATAAAAAACAAAATACAAGAAGTTTTGAATCCTCTGCGACAAAAATTAACTGAAATACTAAAATTTGCTGATCATATTCAGAGGTCCTACGCAATATGAGGATCGTCGTATTTGCATTTTTACATAACTAAAAATAAAGTATCAGTTTAAAAAAGTATTTTGGTGTTAAAAGGTTATAAGGTATTTCTGCCGACATCTTAGCATGCCTTCATGGTGTAATGGTCAATATGCTCGGCGAGTATTCGAGAGGTCCGTGGTTCGAGTCGCGGCGAGGGAATTGCTCATTTTTCAGCTCTCCTGCTTCGAAATAACTTAATGTCTCTACAGTGGCGCCCGAAATAAAACAGGTGGTGGATGATGATTCTCCACCACAGGGATTTGGCGACTGGGTTCCCTAATCACCAGTCGCCCTGTAAAAGCGGGTGTATATAGGATATTTTCCCCGCAATCTAAGCATGCTTTCGTGGTGTAGTGGTCAGCACGCTTGGCGTGTGTTCGAGAGGACCATGGTTTGAGTCCCGGCGAGGCCATTGCTAATTTTTCATGTCTCCTGCTTTGAAATAACCTTATGACTCTACAAGGTTATATGATGAGCATTGTAGATTGTCGTGAAAAATGCTGAACAGCAAATTTTCTTTCTTTTTAGCCCAAACGGGCGTTAGCCCATGAGCTATTAACACCGAAAGAGAATTTTTCGTTGAATCACAATAAAAGGCGTTTGAAACTGTTGCCAACAAATGTTATGACAATGAACAATTTTTAAGAAAATTAAATAATGAAAAATCTGCATAAATGTATGAATGTTTTTCGTAATGTCAAAAAAAAAGGTATCTGTAGCGAACAAAGTTTGAATAGCGTAGTCCTGCACCCAAACATGTGTATCTGGAAGATCAAGTTTTTAATTTCGAATTTGTTTTATTATCTATTTAATATTTTGTAAAACTTTAAAGAAATTTTGATTAACAAACTCAATGGTTTGAAAGCAAGCAGTGGTTACACTGTACGGAATAAAACATTTTTTATCTCCAGCAAGCTCTATCGAAAATTCTAAAGATATGCTGCTTTTAAATATCTTCTGACTTTGCTGTTGAACTGAATGTTATGTGATATAAGTGCGAAAATCGCGATACGTAATAAACAAACCTAACACACGAAACTTTAATAATAAAAAGACTGAAACCGTTTTTCCTAGCCATCTTACTAAGAAAACTGAACACTGACATAATATGAGAAAAAGAGTGAACAAATTTAAAAATGCGTGCCAACACTTGACACTGTATCGGGAATTCTAAATTTTGTTAAATTAAATAAAAAATTTATGACTCTGTTCAGTCGTTCTCGGAACTCAACGTACTCTCGAGACTTTTCATGTTACAACTCACGATGCACTCAATGATATACTCGATGGACTCGACGATGCACTCTCTAGAGTCGAGATAGTCTTAACAACCAACACGACACTAGACGAGGCACCGACTGACTGACTGCTAATCTGCGTGCAGGCAGTATTTATATAGCTTTTGGACTGCCTACGAGAACATTCTGATCCAAACCGGTAAGAATTCGTTTTAGAAGGTTCTCTATCTGTAAATGGATATCGCCAATTTTGTCGCCAAATGGGCGATTTCTCACCAAATATGGAAACCGTGCCTTCCCTTGTGATTTTCTGGCAATCCTAAAGCCGCTTTGCGGAGAAGCTATCTTACCGCAACTGGGCATTTCGTAACAATATATATATATATATATATGTGTGTGTGTGTGATCAATTGTGTGTGATCAATATATGTGTGTGTGTGTGTGTGAAAATTTGGAGGGACTTCTGTATGATTAGAGAAAGATAACACTCCAAGGAGAGACTTGAAGACAGACGAAGACGAATTGAGCATAATCTTTATTGCTGGACACGAACTAATTATAGAAAACATCTTTTTCGTCACACATAATCATGGGCGTAACACGCAGGCCAATATTTCATATAGAATATCACATTTTTAATGACGGCTTAGTTAGCAGTAGAACAAAGCGCAGTAAAATAAAACAGAGGCCAAACGGCAACAAAGTTGCAAGGTAACTTCGCGTTTATCCAATATGGCAATCTATTAAGAGAAAGGTTGGTTTGGGTTTACGTTAGAAAGGTCTCAGTTCTCAAAGATGCGTCATCAACAATGCGCAGGCCATGCAAATGGAATGAACCGGAAATGACGCAATCCAGAGAAATTATTACGATTTTTAGAACAGATAGGGAGAATTAAAGGATTGTAAGGTCATTATTTTATTCTAACCAATTATGTTTAGTTCCCGCCTGATTTCAGTTTCCTGCCGGAATGTAAATTTGTTATGATGTAGATGCAAATTCCAAACGTGTTTCAGAAGCAGTATTTAAGCTGCGTTTCAAGAATTCGAAAAGAGTAGTAGCGAACTTAGTTCCGAGTTTATGCTGCGCGTTTGAAATTAGAAGATCGGCTTTGTTGTGTGCAGCCGATTTAGCGTTAGTTAAGCGAAAAAGGCTAGTCATTAGCTATCTTAATTTGCTAGTGATTTGTTACATTCTTACTTTCTGTTAATTTACATAGCCAGAAGTGTTGGTGATTTGTGAGCACGAAGTGCGTGTATCTGTTTGAATTTAGTTTAAATAAAAAGGTAATTTAAACCTTTCTTCTGCAGTATTCTTAAAGAAATAGCGTGAATTCGCTACTTCGTCTTCAACGTATAGTCAACGATATATGGATACTTAAGAAAACCCATAGACCCATTACCGTTAGTTTAAATTATAATTTTTATTTACATATTTTTTTTTATTTTTCTTACATATAGCCCCCTTCAAGAAGAAAAAGGCGTAGCGACAGAGAAGCCTTTTTAAAGAAAAAGCTTTAAAGTAATAGCAAATGAAGAAAAATGTAAATCATAAAATTTTGCCCAACATAATTAATTATATAACTGTAAAGCATAAACTTTGAATATCAATGTTTAAAAATAAATTTAATTTTTAGAAGCCTATTAAATTTTTCAGCATTTCAAATCCAAAACGCTTTTTGTTTCAGAGTTCACATGTATATGCATGAATTCATACATACGCTTCTAAACAGTCTAGATCAGAGTTCCGCCCCCTTTAACAATTCCAACTGTTATTTTCCTTGCTGGATCGAAACAGCGACCCTTCGTTTTCCGCTTGAAAGACTAACTGCATATCGAAGAAAACCAGAGCTTCTCTGACATCGGCATGTCTGTATGGATCGGTGCCACCTCCTCTTCCACAGATGCCATCCTCAGAAAGGAAAGATAAATTCCAGGACCAAGTTGCTGACGTAAAACACTGCCTCGTTGGGCATTGTGGTTTTGATAGTGAAATGGTAAATTGCGCTATTAAATGTGATAGATGAACAGCTTTAAGAATTGAATTTTCGATTTTCCTTAAATAAAAAAGATTTAGGTGAAATGGAAGGGGTTTGGCTTTGAAAAATGTGGGGTCATTAAATTTTTGTCGCTTTATCGCCATAAAACGTGATGGACATGGCCACTTTTCTTAAAATTTTGAAGATAAAAACAAACCTAAAATGAAAGTGATCTATGGAGAATTTGTGAAGTTATGAGTTTGGAACTTAAATGCAAACCAAATATGCATATGCTTTTAAGAATGTTTAAGTGCGGATAATATATATACACGTATTATTCATACTTCAGTATGAGACATGTTTACGATAAAAATAATATAATTCCAAAGAAATGCTGTTTTACAAAGCCGGGAAGAGAATTAAGGAAAACATATTACATTTAAATAATAAATAAACCTTAGAGAATTACTTTTTTAGATAAAGTTTTAGGAAATATTTTGGACGAGAGGATAAAAATCATTCGCAATTACATAATGTTTTTAATTTTGGTGAATTGTGTTTCGCAGTTTTTGGAAAATAAGTAAATTACAAATGTTTCAGAGTTCTTGGAAATAAGCTTACAAGATTTTGCTTCAGCTAGCTTTCGTTTGAGTGTCTTTCTTTCGTTTGATTATCATTAAGGGGTCAGGTACCCTTTGAGGGTAAAAAAAAAATCAAATTTTTTTTATTGTTTTATATGAAAGAGGTAATTAATAGGAACATTTTAAAACAAACCGCATAAAAAAATTCCCACTAGAACGAAAGTTATGGAGCCGAATTTTCTAAAGTCAGGATCGAGGCGTTTGTTTACCTTTTTTTGACAGCTGGATATTTATAGCTGCGCTCGTGAAGAGTGGTTATAAACTTTGTTTATAAAAGCAATCTAACATTTTTTTCTTGTAATGGCTTGGAAATAGTTATATTTAATAATTATTTAATTCTCACTGCTTTTTCTAGAGGAAGAAAGTAATACATTAACTTTCATTCATTCATTCAGTTTGTTTTGCTTGCGAATTATACAGCGTGTGCTCTATTCTGCGAGAGATTTCTCAATATATTTTCCTTCATCTAATAATATAATTAAATATTTGTATCGAAAATTCATTCCTAAGAATAAAATGAATAGGATAGAAGGTAAAGTGACGCCAAAACGATCATCTGGCAGTAGAAATAAGAAGAGAAAATTCAATGTTAATTAATCCACACTCGAAAGCATGTTACATAAAGGCAAAACATATTCACCTGGTGCTTTTTAAATATATACGCATTACTTTTTTTTTGTTTTTTCTGTTTTTGGAAACTAACTTATATTATCCATTTTTACAACCTGCATTGTATAATTTT
>KK116765.1:4274-18551 GCA_000611955.2 Stegodyphus mimosarum
AAAAAAAAAAAAAAAAAAAAAAAAATTGGTTATCATATTTCAGCGGAAATATCCGTTTCCGAATCTATTTTGACTACTTTTTTGCTTGACGTCTGCATGTAAAAAAAGAATTCTTTATTCGAAAACGGATTTTAAAATGGATTTAAAACAGATTAAAAATGGATTTTTTTCCCTGACGTCTGTATGTACGCATATATCTCTATATTTCGCATAATTCAAAAACGATTAGCCTTAGAACTTTGAAATTTGCATATGGGACTGCTATAACATCTAGTTGTTCACCTACCTTTTCTACTGAATTCGGTAATACTAAAAGTATACATATGTATGTGACAAAAAAACATACCAGTGTTGGTGGCGTAGAATATAGAATGTTGAATCCGTAATGAACAGCAAACTTAGCAGACGAAAAAGATTTAATTTCAGTTTTATTACAACTGACGTTTGTGGCACAATTCAGTTGGCACTCTAATCGGACCTATTTCCAGAATATTTACATTTTTGAAAATATTGTGATAGGAAGAAAGCAATGCAGCAGCATCCTAACGGCAACAAAGGTAGAAGCAAAAATGTGCAGTTATTTCAGTATGGAGCCTTACCAAGAGAAGGTTTCAGTTTAGGTTGTTTCTCAAAAGAAAAGTTTCAGTTCTTGAAATTTTGAGTTTGGGTTCCGAGTTAGCTACGTCAGTAGTATTGCGCGAGCCATATGACACAGATTGATCTAGAAATGATAAATCCAGAAAAGTTATTACTATTTTTTGAATGCAGAGAGGAAATGCCCAAATTAAAAATGAGGAATTAAGAGGTTATTGCTAAATTAAATTATAAAGCTGATTGACTGATTCTCCTTCCCCAGTTCAGGTCTTTTCCTACGCACAACATCTTTCAATCAAATTAGAATTCTTTGGTAGACTTCCTTGTTTACTGTCTGGTCACGTGGTACAAGTTCACAGCGCACTCTGAACATATTGGCTGTTTGTTCCACAGTTATTCACTTTTCCACAGTTTCCAACTTTTCCAAGTTTTGACCAAATGTTTACACAGATGCGTTCTTCCTCCAACTCCTTCATTTTTCTTTTTTCACTAATCCGACGAGCAGCCTATGCCCGATTTCGCCCAAATAGTAGTTACTCAACAAAATACGCATTGATCGGAACATAGTATTAAGCGATATGTTACTAAGATGTGACGCTAGTTGTGCATGGTGACTGAAGCACACCATCGGCAGCCGTAGGGGCGTGTTAACATATTTCTGTCTTTTTTAACATTCCTCGTGTTATGCATCTTTATAAGAATATATTGTTGGTTCTTAATGGATTCAATTCACTCAGAACTGATGATAGCTTGAATTTTGTTTTCCCGAAAGAAACATTCTACAGTTCTAGAATTCAACAAAAGAACTCGGACAGCTCTCTCTCTCTCAGTAATGACACAGCACAATCAGCAGTTATACCATTCAAACTACTAATCACGTTAAACACAATGCAATGCAAAGCTCATTTAAAGACAGAAGCTCACGCGGAGATCGCTCACATTCCGAAGTCAACTCTGAACTAAAAATTAAGAAATGATGCTCTCTCTGTCTTATGTAATTTCCCCCTGGCCGCAGAGAAATTTCCAGTATCTTCCATTTCTCAAAATTACTGGAAGGCATATACGATTATGGTTACATAAAAGGATCAATTACAGTACCAATTACCATTATATAGGGACCGGACTAGAATACCGCCAAGTTTAACGACAAAGGCAGAAGGCGATTTCTTGCCGAATTCAGCGACAAAAATTTGTCGCCGAAAATACCGCCAATTTGGTGCTATCTCGCAAATTTCCTGAAATAGCCATTTACCTCAAAGTTAAATGGTTCTACCCCTATAATCTTATTTTTCAGCGGAGCTTCATGTCTTAAGGTACACTCTATAAAAAAAAATATGACGCACCAAGAAGTAATTATCCGATTGCTTTGAAATTTCGTATGCATAAATGTTTTGACCAAATATGCAAATGATTAAAATTTGGTGTCCAATGAATGAATTGGGGGATCTACAGCGCATCGGAACTGCGCATCCAGCAGATGTATATAAGGAGCTATTCTTGAACTGTTGTTAAAAATGCCTGTTGTATTGCGGTTTAGGATACCTTTCAACGAATGAAAAAATGCCTCGCCGCGGGATTCGGGGAGAGTTTGAAAGAGGTCGTGTCATTAGATTGAAAGAGGTAGGTTGGGCAAATCGGCGAATCGCTCGTCATATAGCGCATCGATTAGACGCAGCATCGATTAGACGATGCTGGAAAGAATGGGTGGACAGTGGCAGATTCCAGCATCATGATGGTAGCGGTCAACATAAGGCCACGACAGATCGAGAGCAGCTCCTGATTCATCACAATTAGCTATCAGACGTGCGACTCGCACACAAGTGTCCACCATGACCTTTCACAGACGGCTGATAGAGCGAAATTTACGCTCGTGCCAACCGTTACTCCACCTGCCACTCACTCCTGCACACCGTCGAGCCAGATTACAGTGGTGCTTGGCTCGATCATCAGGTCGGAATGATGCTAACTGGGGACGTATAGTCTTTAGCGACGAATCCCCTTCCAACTGTGTCGTGACGATCATCGAAGACGTGCCTGGAAACGCTCAGAGTCAATGCCGATCCTGCTTTCACTATTGCACGCCACACAGCCTCTCAACCAGGAGTTATAGTGTGGATGCCATTTCCCTTGATTGTCAGATCCCTTATCGTCATTAGAGGCACACTTACAGCACAGCGGTACGTCGACGACATTCTGAGATCCGTTTTGCTACCTCTCCTTTTGTAGTACCCTGGCCTTATTTTTCAGCAAGATAATGCCAGACCACATACGGCACATGTTGCTATGAACAGTCTGACAGCTAGTCAAATACTTCCTTGGGCAGCCAAGATCGCCAGATCTCTCTTCCATCTAGCCGAGCATGTCTGGGGTATGTTGGGAAGGTGACTGCATCTACTAGGGAATGTTGATGACCTAGCTCGACAATTGGAGCAAATTTGGCAAGAAATACCGCATGAGACCATCCTGGAGCTTTATCAGTCTATGTCACGCAGTGAGGCAGCTTGCATCCGGGCTAGAGGTGGGTCAACACCTTATTGAGCTCGTTACTTTGTAACTTGTTATTCTGAAATAAATCATTCAATTGTTGTGACATCTTAATCATTTTCTATTCTGTGTATAACCTTCCTATCCACCAATTTCTGTCTCCAGCGGACAATTCCTTCTTAGTGGGTCGATTTTTTTTTTTTTTTTTTTTTTTAAAATTTTTTTTTTTTTTTTTGTTATAGAGTGTACCTCAATGTTACATGGACCTGTCCCTGTAATCTTATTTTTTCTGCAGAGCTTCGTCTTTTGAGGCATTTTATATTACATTTTGCAAGATATACTAAGATTTTACATATAATTTCATTAAAATTATTTACATATATACAAAATTCTTGACAGTGCGCTCTATTCTTGCAGTGAAGTAAATTAGACGAAATAAAATAATTCTGAAAAAAAGAAAGTAAATAATACGGACGGAATAAAATAATTCATGCGAAAAAATGCGTTAGTGTTTCACTCTATTCATTAATACTATGAATTTACATCATTTGTTTGCAGGATGAATAGCCATTCTTTCAGAAACTCTAAAATGATTGTCCAATAGATTACAGTGGGAAAATGTTATATATATATATATTTGAAGTAACGATCATTAAAAACGAAGGCTTTTGTCACAAGTGCTTAAAAAACGTTAGGGTTACAGCTGAAGAATGTTACACGTATTAGGGAAAATTGCAATTAAAAATGAAAAGCGTTGTCATAAAAGAAAGCTTGAAAAACTGATTGTATATAAGTAATTCCTTTCTTAAAAAATGGAATAGCGTTTCTCAATTTTTTAACAATGATTGCGTAACTTGATGCGCATGTGAATTATTGTGTTGCTTTAAGGTTTGCTATGTAGTTTAAGATTTGCTTCAATGTACCAATTGTGATTAACACTAACTGAAAAATGAGAAGATGTTGAAATAACTAAAAGTTCCTATGGGAATAAGCGTTTAAGCCCATGTAACTGTTTAACTGTAACTAAGCATTTGAGCTCATATTCAAAAAAGGCCTTTTTCAAAAAACAGCCTTGAAGATTTTATTTCCATCTCAGCCCAGACTGGAAATATCTACTAACCAACACTCCTATCACAGCCTCCGTGTTATATTCCCTTGTGTAAAGCAAGGCCACCGTACGTCCTCTATGAAATGGGGAATACCATCCAGATTCCTTTGCTTATGGTACCTGACAGTAACGCAGCATATTGCGCAATGCAGAGCTTCAGTGTGGGGTAAAAATCTGTCTCATCAAATGAGGCAGAACCTTAATTCTCGACAACATCCATATGTACTGACCATATGCAGAGCGTATCGCACCATTTGCAGAGCGCTTCAAGTTCTTGCAGGATTACCAACTTTATATTTGGTAGTAGAAATGGAGGCAGCCACTGCAAACTTTATCAGACTTGAAAGAACATATCATCTCTTGAGTCATATATATGTACATACCAACTGTGAAAAATGCAATGTTCTTATGCATTATTCCCTTGCGCGCGAAAACTTCAAACATAATGTGAGTAATGTAAAAAAATGACCTTTCGCCGTGAACTGTAGTAACGAAAGCCATCTACACGTACGAAACCAATACGGAAAACGGTGCTGGTAGGAGCCTTTGCCATCTGCAGAATAACATCTTTCAATACAAATGGGCATGCAGGCTCGGATTCAACAATTCCGTTTTCCAAGCGTTTCCAAGTTTCCTAATTGCCCACCATGCTGCAGTCTGCTACGTAATTGAACATGCGCCAAATGCCATGATTTTTAGTGACTCGGAGTCTAGCCTCAGGCCACATCGGGCACAAGAACAGAAGTATATTGGTACATGATATTCGCCACCTGTTGTTGCGAATTCCTACTTCTAATCGTCCTATTCTATGTTGGGTTCTAGTCAACACGGGTATCACCGGAAATGAACTAGCTGACGATCTGGCGAAGCAGGCAGCAAACAACGTCCAAGATGAAGTGATTTCAACTCTTCTTTCAGCATCATATCTTAAGCGGACCATTCAGGAGTACATACTCAAAAAAGAGGCAGGAGAGAGAGTTCACAGCTGCAAAGGGTCCAAGGAAGTTCCTCTTCTTTCCAAAAGTAGCAAAAAGATACGCAGGAGCTCCGCTTCACAGACACTATATTTCTCTGGACATGGTCCATTCCCAGCATATTCGTATCGCTTCCGGCGGAAAGGGCGTACCATTACGTATTTGACTGCCCACAGACTTCAGGATACCAACTTAAAAAAACTTGTCAACGTAGGCTGCTAATATTAGCAGCTGCAGATCTTCACAAAATAAAACTGCCTCAAGATTACATATCGTGCCACTGCCTACTTAGTCATGTCAAATCATATACAGCCTGCCTCATACATTTCCACAACATAAGTTTCCTGCAGCAATAGGAGTCCAGCGGCACATTCCCCAATGCTGTTGACTGTATTTAACTCTATACATAATTCAGCATTAATATCTACATTTCGAATTTGATTATCAGTTTATCAACTGATCCGATATGTTTAAATGATCTTCCGACTGCTCTGGTATCTTCCGACGAGCTAGCATGTAAACTCCGCCTGGATAATATCCCGATCAACTCGAGCGGTGACACTATCCCAACAGACATAAATCGAGTTATCGCTATGTCTAAGACAGAATGACAGAGTCTTAGGAAGGTTACAAAAACAACATTTTTATTTAAAAAGAATTTTGAACATAAAAGCGCGACTTTGTGCTACACTAATCACAACTTGTGGAAATGCAAATTAAAATAAGAATAGTAAAAAAATTAAATGTTGAGCAGCAGTCAAAGACTACATAATTAATTACTAAGTTATACGCTCGCTCAATAAATTTACCGGTATGTCAGATGTAAAGTTTCGGCTGCGAGAGAACAAAAAGCCCAATAATTACAACTGCTAGAGCTGACAGAAGCTAGAGAAACGCTCTCTTTCAAGATCCAGAGACCTCAGCTTGAATACTCAGACAACTAATTTGAAATTCAGGAGAAGAATATGAAAAGGAGAAGTTGTGGTAAAGACAGAAATCATAATAACTGGTTAATTAATATAAAGTAATCTACAAAGTGTTAATTTGGCCCTGGTATAAAGGAATGAGTGTATGACTCTTCATTCTCCGTTCGTTATACTAAAAGAATCACTTGATTCATACTAGCCTGTCTTCGCATTTGACTTTCATAACAGACAATTTCTATTAGCAGTTTTTTATCCCTTCTTTTTTTCTTTTGTTAGCTTGTAGCTTTATACTGCAATGGCTATGTCGGGAATTTTTTTAAAAACGTCTTTGAAAAATGGAATATACTGAAATTCATAAGGACTAAAATGCCTTATTTCATGATATTAGGTATTTTAGATTAAAACACACATATAAAAATAGATAAATGATGTATTATTTCCGGTAATATACCGTTTGCAGTTTACTACAAATGCATCAAATAAGCAGTATTTTTAAGTTGCCCTGCTTTCCTTTAAATGTATTTAATTTTTGCTTTTACATGGTTAACTAGTACTTGCTAAAAATATAAAAGTTGTACGGTACACTTGCCTAAGTGCAGTGTGACAACTAGAAGAGTGGTAACTGCACAGAAGAAGGGTTAAAAGTACCCTTTATTGCACTCTTTAAAAATTTACAATGCATCAACTCGACGCTAACAAACGACGCCTCTGCTTGGGCGGTAACTGAAACAGTAAGAACTAAACTCAAAATTTGAAGATATTAACAAGTAGTAGAATTACACTACAGGTCTCAGACTATCCTGTTTCCTAACAAAGCGTTGAAAAATCTAGTGGCATCAAAGAAATAGCGGTTACGCCACGTTTAACCAGCAATAACTGCTAAGCAGAAGCTCACGCTACAAAAAGCACAGAGTTCGTCCACCCTCTCTCACTTTCCCTTCTAAAACTTAATATTTAAACCTTTTCTCCCACTGGTAGAATTTGCATTACTTCACTCGCGCTACCAAAATATTCTGGTATTGATAATTAGGGGAAATAAAGGCTTATAGGAAAGTACTTTCAAATAAAATTAAATTGATTATTTAAAATAAATATAAATCCCTACAAAGTAAATAAGTAAATTAAAATAAAAGTAAAAGAAACTGCATGTTTTAACAAACTTCAACTTTTTAAATACGTAAAATGGAGAAAAAACGCTTTCCTTATTGATCATCTTTTCCGGTTTTTTTTTTATTATTTATTTATTTTTAATTTTTAATTTCAAATTCTTACTTATTTTATTCGTAATTTTCGGGTGCAAAATAAAAATGCTTAATGTTTCAATGAAAAATTTACCTTTACTTGCTGTGACAAAGATTCATCCGCAGGTATTATGACTGTGTCTTGAACCCCTAAGTAAAATTATAATTTTCGAAAATATTTTTCAAACGTGCGGCCATTTATATACAGAGAAAATTAATCAGTTTATTTTAGAAACAATATGCTTAATATTTTCACAGAAAAGAATGACAAAAGACATGCACGGTATCCTCTCCTCCATATAATATAAAAATGTCATTAATATTGTTGCGTGTGTACGAATTCTTAATACACTCACGTTTGTGAAAATTGCAACACCATGAAGGACTTACGCGAGTGAGCTGAAATTTTCAGGAAATGCAAAGTAGCGCATGATATGCAAATGATTAGAATTGCAAATCCGTAGCGCATGCGTATGCTGAGCAGCGCCCTCTGAACGGCTGATGGATCCGAATAAATAGACGGCTGTAGCGAGGCGTGTATGGTTATCGGTGGTTATCTGCTAGTGGTAAACGTTAACTCAATCTGTACTTATGCCTCGTCGACGAAAGAGAGCGAGATTTGAACAACTTACAGAGTTTGAACGAGGGAGAATCATCGGCCTTCGTGAAGCTGGATTGTCGTATCGTGCAGTAACCTCTCGTGTGCAGCGTAACAGCAGCACAGTGATGCGCGTTTGGAAGCAGTGGACGGACGAGTGTCGGACAACTCGGAAATCCGGGAGTGGACCCCGAAATGTGACGTCAGCTCGCGATGATAGACACCTGGTCCGCATGGCGCGGACGGACCGTACAGCTTCCTCTAGACAATTGGCAGCACTGTGGTCAATAGCTACAGGTGTTTCATTGTGTGCTTCATCAATTCGTAGACGTCTGCTGCAGTGTGGACTGCGCGCACGGACTCCTTTATACAGGATCCCCCTAACGCACGACCATCGCCGCCTGCGGCTACAATGGGCCAATCAGCATAGAGACTGGCGTGCTGATTGGCAGCATGTCGTGTTTTCTGACGAATCCCGCTTTAATTTGTGGTACCATGATGGCCGCATTCGTGTCAGACGCTATGCCGGTGAACGCCACCTTCCGGAGTGCATTATCGAACGCCACAGTGGACGAACACCCGGAGTTATGGTCTGGGGCGCCATAGCATATCATAGACGATCTCAATTGCTACGAATTGTGGGCAATCTGAACAGCAACCGGTATATCCGTGAAGTTCTACAGCCCGAAGCTGTTCCCTTCCTTCAAAGCTTGCCAGGCGCTGTATTTCAACAGGACAATGCCCGCCCTCATACTGCTCGGATTGTTAAATCCTTCTTTGCAGCGCAGCAGGTACAGCTTCTTCCTTGGCCTGCGTGTTCCCCGGATATGTCGCCAATTGAACATGTGTGGGATGTCATTGGTCGGCGTCTTGCTCGTGATCCTCGTCCTGTTGCGTCTGCAGACGAACTTTGGGTACGCGTACAAACGATATGGAATGCTCTTCCTCAGTCAGACATTCAAACTTTGTTTGACTCCATGCCACGTCGTGTAGCAGCACTTATTGCGGCGCGTGGTGGCCACACAAAATACTGATTCTGATCTCTTGTTCTTGTTTGTTTGCTTTGAACATTTAATCATTTATTTGTACCACTACCACTCAACTGTGTATTAAATTGCATTCAATTATGACGATTCCTTCTTGGTGTTGCAATTTTCACAAACGTGAGTGTAGATTGAATACTCACAGAACCGATAACAGCTTGAGAAAATTTATTTTTGCAAAAGATACAATTTACACTTCTGGTATATTTCACAAAAATACTCGTACAATTCTTCTCAGTATCGCAAAGCACAACCAGTAGTTACAGCAGTTCCAACTACTAAAAGACGTTAAACGCAACAAACAATGTAAAGCGCATTTAAAAGGCGACCCTCTCACGGACATCTCAATACTCCGAATTCAGCTCTGAACTAACAACTGAGAGCAGGTACTCTCTCCGATGTTATACAGTTTTCACCCGGCCACCGAGAAATTTCTAGTATCTTCCATTTCTCGAAATTACTGGAAGGAGTATACAGTTAAAGTTACATCTAAGGACCAGATACAGTTACAGTTACATATAGGGATCAGTTACAATTATTCAATTACAGTGTCAATTAGTTACACAGGAATCGGATCAAAATGTGGCCAAATGGTCGTCAGGTTTGGCGACTCCTGTGATATCTCGCCAAATTAGCGAGATAACCATTTACCTCAATGTTCAATATACTTGCCTCTGTAATCTTATTTTCTGGCAGAGCTTCGTCTCTTTCAAGCATGATGCAAAAAATATTCAGTTTCGTGTATAATTTCTCTAAATAATTTACATATATACAAAATTCATAGTAATATGATGCTTATGTTCTCAGGACACCCCCATACCGATTAAAGGTTTAAAATATTCACAAATTTTTGCATTGCATGAAAGAATTTTGACTAGAATCTGTTAAGAGTCCTAAGGAACTATGGAAATTATTCTTTTAGTCTGATTTTTTTACAACATCTTGTTCTTAAGAAGAACATTGAGCTCCAGACTATTTTGATCTTCTATGCTGTTAAGTTAGAGAATGTGATTATCAATGATGTTTAACGTTCTGTTAACAATTGCGTTAATAATTTCTTCGATTTTCTTCGAGAAGTGCTTTGAGTATAGTGTTGAGTTAATCATTTTATAGTTTTTACTGTATAGAAGTTTAAATCCTTGTCCTTCAGATCCTAGCAGATTGACAAGCCAGTTATTGCTCCAGTCCGAATTAAGATGACAAATGTTCAAATAACTCTTTTAATAATTCTTTTAATTTAACAGAAAGCACAACTCGTGCTTACAAAACGGAACTCCGGCACTTAGAGATATTTAAAATAACGTAAGTTGAAATTCAAAATATGAGTAATGTAGCCGGAGATTAAACAAATGGTCTACTTAATCTGGTTGAAATACGTATTTAACGGCGCATATTTAAGTTAGCTAGCAAAATGGCTAAATACGGAAAAAGGAGAGTTCTTGGCAAAACTGGCGACAGGACGTAACTGCAAGGAAGGCTGCATAAAGGTGTCAGTCTAAAATGGGTACGAACTATGATTATGAAATTGCTTATGGGGCCAGAGGGTGCCTTAGTAAGTTAAACTAGTATATAGGAAAATCAAACCTCTGAGGGCATATAACTTTGACAAGATAGGAGGTGAAACTCCAAGAACGGTAAAGAAAATGAAATAAGCTGAAACAATCGTCGCCTATACTGTAAGTACGAAAGAAGTACAGAAGTCTACAGTGCAAAGGTCCAGAGTCCAAAAAGTTGATTGGAGACATCGCAGGTTTTTCCTATGTGTTTAATATGACAAGTCTGTATGAACCTTTGATTAATGATAAACCCCAGATATCTAAATTATTTACACGGTTCCCAATTTTTCCAAATAAGCAGAGGTTGCTCAGTGCTCTTTGCCAAATATTGCGCCTCCTGACCAGTAGGTGCATAGACTTTAAAGCATTAATACAAATCCTCCATTTCCTATAATGACCTTTAATATCTAAAACAAATTCCTGATGTTTGGAAATGGCATTATTGGATTGAATGTAGCTGACGGTTCGCAGAAAAATCAATTACTTCAAAAAGGTAGAGAGAATATGTGCAAAACAAAAGCCCTGAGACACCTCTGCAATGATGTTATGAGAGGCTAAATAGACATTTCCTTGACTGACAGTAAACGTTTGGCCATTATGGAAGGAACTGAGGAGAAGAATACTTTCTCGACTAAAGTTCATCTTGATCAGTTTATAAATTAGCCCCTTAAACCAAACGCGGTCGAATGCTTTCTACCGGATCAATTCAGAAGATAATCTGGTCAGACCATTTGCTATCCACATGCTTAGAGGCCACAACTTTCGTCACGTCTGTCACTCCAAAACATTCAAACCCTTGGCTTAAATATTCAACAACTAATTTGCATTCTAGTGAAGACTACGAAAAGTAGAAGTTATAGTAAATGTTCAAATCATAATAATTAGTTAACAAACCTTACATTTTAAAAAGTTTATTTTACGAGGCACGTCCAGAAAGTAAGTTCCGTTTCAATTTATCTCCGCTGCAGCTCTGCGATCGCAGTTCCGCACATGCGCAGTAGACGCTCTGTATCAAGGAGAAGAAACGCGCGCCATTTGGAGATCGCTGTCAGTCACGTACGCTTTGTTGTGCTTGTTTACAATGTCGGTGTTGATTGAAAATCCCGCCGCTTGTGAAATCAGATCTGTGATTCGTTTTCTGAATGCGAGGAAAGTGAAACCTAGTGAAATTTATCGGCAAATTTGCGATGTTTACGGACCAAAAGCGATGAGTGATTCAATGGTGAGAAGATGGGTCCGAAAGTTCAATGACGGACGTAGTGATGCGCACGATGAAGAACGAAGTGGGCGTCCATCTTTGGTTACAGAAGAACTGGTTCACGCGATTGATGACAAGATCCATGAAAACCGAAGGTTTACAATTAGTGCTCTCGCTATGGAATTTCCCCAAATTTCACGATCACTAATGCATGAAATTGTTACCGAAAAACTGAAATTTCGTAAACTTTGCTCACGTTGGGTACCAAAGATTCTTACTGAGCAACACAAAACAAAACGGATGGGTAGTGCACTTCAGTTTTTGACCCGTTATGCTGAAAGCGGTGAAGAATTTCTGACACAGATAGTCACAGGAGATGAAACTTGGGTTTCTTACGACACCCCTGAAAGTAAGCGGCAATCAATGGAATGGAGGCACACTTCATCCCCAGCAAAGGTTAAGCCGAAGCAAATCTTGACACCTCGAAAAATGATGTGCACAGTGTTCTGGGACTGGAAAGGCATCTTACTCATTAATTTCTTACCGCGTGGTCAAACAATCAGAGCAGATGCTTATTGCGAGACACTTCGGAAATTGCGCCGTGCAATTCAGAATAAGCGCCGAGGATTGCTGTCAAAAGGTGTTGTTTTTCTTCACGACAACGCACGACCACACACTGCAAATGTGACGAAAAACCTCCTACAGGGATTTGGCTGGGACGTGTTTGACCATCCTCCGTACAGCCCTGACCTCGCTCCTAGCGACTTTCATCTGTTCTTACATCTTAAGTCTTTCCTTGGCGGTCAACACTTTAACAATGACGACGAGCTGAAAGAAACTGTTTCCAACTGGTTGAAGACACAGGCGGCAAATTTCTATGAAGAAGGTATACAAAAACTTGTGCCACGCTATGACAAATGCCTGCAATATTTCGGCAGTTATGTGGAAAAGTAGTTTAAGAGTTGTTGAATTTTGTGCAATAAATAACTTTTCTGTAGCTGTACACAATTTACTTTTATTACCAAACGGAACTTACTTTCTGGACGTACATTGTATTTAGAATTAACATTGATTTGCAACAAGTGTAATTTGATATCACGAGTGACAACAAAATTGATTTTCAACAGCCTTTAATATGTCAACTTAAAAAGTTTTAACTCTATAATTCGAAGGAGTCGTATGATTCCTACGAATGACATTCGATTTTCGCCTCGGATGAAAACGGCAGCACCTATCAAGGAGAATACTTTCTGCAGTAAGGAAAAACTTCCCCTCAACAAAAAAAAAGGGTCAAGCTTTTTCGTTCGCTTTTCTGGGGAATAAAAGATACCACTCGATCTTTGCATGAAATGACACATTTAGAAGAGTTAAAACAGTTTTATTTACTCATTGAAGAGGTGATTGCTTGTTCTACATGGGGTGAAATTAGTGTTATTGCAAACTGTGAGTTGGATTTTCGAATTACGATTAGCTTGTTGGCTGAAGTACAGCTTTAGGTTTCCGATTAATACTTTCTCTTCAAGAAATATTAATACTACTTTTTAACATAAATTATGTGATTTTTCATTATCTGATGCATATCTGCTTAGATTTGCTACCTCCCTATTTCAGAACAACATTCTTTATTGGTAACGAAAGATTATTTTGGAGCAATTTACATCATTCGCTGCATCGTCATCGGGGGTTGGTGAAACGAAATAAATAAATAAACAAAACAACCTATTTCTAAAACAGCAAAGACCTAAAGTTTAAAATTTGAAAACAATCTTAGAAAACAATAAAAGTACTCTGTGATTTTATGGTCGAAGTAGGCAGTAATTTTGATGCTATAATGCTATAATTTTGCAAATCTTTTATTTATATCTTTTATTTATATTTTTAGAATAAAAATTTGCAACATTATAGCATTATCAAATGCTATAACTTTGCAAAAGCATAAAAACGTTTTGCAGTTTTAAAACAAATTGCGAAATAATACACAAATATTAAATAATTTTGAGTAGATTGAGTCCAAAAACAAAATTGCAAAAATAACAGTTCAATATTTGAAAGCAAAGTTTTTAATCCAGTACTTATAAAAAGCAAAACTATATCCAGATTTTGAAGACAAAAAAAGAGTATGGCCGAGTTAAAAAAATAATAATATAAATCATAAGCAAGCAATAAAGCTTAAACATCTAAGAATACTTTACAATTTCAGTAGTAAAACAGAAGTATTCCAACATATGAAAAAATTAACGAAATAAATGAAAATTTGATCTAAAAAATAGGAATCAAAAAATAAAAAATAGAGGAGTTAGTTCTTAATATGTAACACAAGAGGATGAAAGTTTTGAAATGAGAAAATATATTTTTCTTGTATTGTAGTGTAGCGATCACATGACGCAATAGACCTCGGTGGCTTCGAGTGAATAATTGCTTGCTCGTGTCGCCATGTATTAGCACCACTGACAGGTGTTGCAGAGTGCGACTTTCGCGTGCCCTTGAAAATCATAGTGACCTTAGGATTTTATCTTAGGCCTGTTTAATGCGAATCGAATTCTCCGCGATTAGCG
>KK116765.1:18561-36592 GCA_000611955.2 Stegodyphus mimosarum
AAAAAAAAAAAAAAAAAAAAAAAGAAAAGAAAGAAAGAAAGAAACTCCTGTGCGCTGATTTAAAAATTCCAACTCTTTCAAATTTG
Source organism: Stegodyphus mimosarum (assembly GCA_000611955.2). Lineage (NCBI taxonomy): Eukaryota > Metazoa > Arthropoda > Arachnida > Araneae > Eresidae > Stegodyphus > Stegodyphus mimosarum. Next base: position 18,648 of record KK116765.1, read on the forward strand.
AAACCGATGAATAGTTTTCGAGATCGCTACAGTAGCAAAAAAATAAAATAAGTAATAAATTTAGATAAATTACGAATTTTAAATTGGTTAAATAAAAATAATTAGAAAAATATTTTTTGCAACATATAGTGTTTAGTAAAAATGAATAATTTGATAATGGATAAAAACATGGAATTATCTGTATTAAGAATCTTAAAAGCCACTAATTTGACTTCAAGAGAAGTATTAATTCGCTTAAGTTAAACGGATGGAATAAGTTGCTGTGCTTAGTTCACGGGCTGTTTTATTTATTAACTTTTCTCATTGAACCAGCCTCCTGATGACTGTGCAGCGTCAGATGTAAATTGAGTATTTCACTTTTGGTTGGTATATTTTGCTACTTATTTCTTGCAGTTTGCCACTTCCGCTTCTGTTTCTTTTCGGGGGTGTATTGGCATGTCATTTATTCCGAACTGAACATGAGATGAATTTTAAACGTATTTATTTTATTTTACTTTATACACACACACACAAACACACACATACATACATATATATATATATATATATATTTATTATTATTATTATATATCCTTTCTATTAACAGAAAATACTTTCCTATTTGTGGATACGTTTTACATTGTTATTATAAATCAGATCTTAAATCATGTACTAAAAAAACTAGAGGAAAAATATGCGAGTAAATATGTATTTATACCATATTCTACCCACAAACATATATTTATTCTTGCGAAACGCCTAGCTGCGGTGAGATAGCTTCCCTGCAAAGCGGTGTTAGGGTTGCCAGGTTTGGGCGCGAAATCGACTATTTGGCGACAGAATTGGAGATATGCCTTAAACTAAACGAGTACATTCTAGTACGCATTTCAGTGGTTTTCCCGAAAATATTTTCGAAGATTCGATATACATACTCTGCCTGCACATGGAGTAGGAGTATTTTGAATTCAGCTTGAATTCAGCAAAGTAGTAGCATCTGTAGTGTAGAGTGGCGTCTTGAGTTCAGAGATTAACTCGAGAATGAATCAACTGAGTCGGGAACAGTGCTTTAGTACTTTGCCATGAAGAATAAAAGTCGTTATAGCCAGAAGACTTCATCGTTATAACCTGAAGACAGTGTTACTGATCGCTTCAGTGCGTTTCTTGTAGTTTTTCGACGACTGTAAACGTGTTTTTGGAACTGTCCTGTGTAACACTGGCGAATAAATTCTGTTTTGATTCTTCATCAAATGTTACCATCATTTACTACAAATCCACGAACCCGTAGAACGCAACAGTTGGTGTCAGAAGTGAGTTTTGCGAGTGATTCTCAGTGACCTGCCTACAGGAAAAGCCATGGCGGAGGAAATGAAGGAGGATGGACTTGTTAACAGTTGTGAAAGCATGACAAGAAGAGTTGAAAGCCAGATAGGAGGAGATCAAGTCGGGTAAAGAACAGTTAGAGAGCATAACGAAACCGGACAAGAAAAGCTGCAAGAGATGGTAGGAGAGCAAACAAGATCAGAAGCGACATGGAGCTTAGAAAGGAAATTGGAGCCAAAATAGAAGATATGGAAATGACACTAGTGGCATCTGAACAATCAAATGATAAAGAAGTGAAGGAAGCAGCTGGTGAAGTGTCTGAGAAAGATCATGAAATGAAGGATGAACCATCTAACGAGATTGAAGAGAACGAAAAGATAAAGAAATTAAAGACGGGAAAGAAGCTTTTGATTCTCAAGTGCTTGAAGTGGAAATCGAAGGAAGTGATAATACTGTTTGTAAAAATGAAGAAATTAAAAAAAAATAAATAAATAAAGCATCTGAAAAGGGTGAAGAAAGAATTAGTGTAAATAAAGTTCCTGATTCTCAAGTGCCTAAAGAAGAGATAGAAGAAAGTAAAAATGTGACAGTTAAGTTGGCAGAAACAGATGAAGTTAGGAAGTCGCAGTTAGCAAGTATTGAACCTTCTGAAAATTCATGTGATGAAGAGACGGACGAAGCTGATGTACAGCCTAAGCAGACTGTTCCAGTATTGCAAGTAAATACACCCTCTTCATGAACTATGTGTGTGTCTCATAATACAAGTTGTACAGATACAAATTTGATTCTAAACCAGACTACTTCTGTTTGTAAAGAATCGGATTCTATTCATAACTCTAATGCATAAATCGGGAATGAAAAATCGGGAAATAGAGGAAAATAAGAATGTACTAGCTACTAAAAAAACCGAGGTGAACTGTACGCATGATGCGAATAAACTACAGAGTGGTGAGCAAACTGTTTTAGATCTTTCCTAGTGGATAAAAAATCTGAAAGGACTCAAGTTTCAGACTGATATGCAAAACAGAAAGATATCTGAGAGCTGCAGTGAAAACGTAATTAACCAGATATAAATTGATGAAAAGCCTGAAGCTGAAATTTATTCTGAGCCTGTGTAACTTAAAATAGTTATGCGGTTAATTTGTGTATATAACTGGTAAAAATAGTATAAATATTTGTTTCTTTTATTTTTGTTTACTTTATTTGGTTGTTTTGTTATTTCTTGTTTGTACTGAATTTGGCTTCTGACCAAGGATTGTACTGCACGGGACGTGCAGAACTTGGCAGGGAGCAGTGTTGCGAAATACCCAGCTGCGGTGAGATAGCTTCCTCGAAGAACGGTGTTAGGTTGCCAGAAGTGCCAGGGAAAGGCAGGTTTGCCAGATTTGGCACGAAATCGGCCATTTGGCGATAAAATTGGCGATTATGCCATAGCCGGAGCTAGAACATTCTAGAGCAAATTCTTAGTGGTTTTCTCGAGAGTATTCTGGAAGGCTAATTAAAGCTACATATACGCTGCCTGTACGCAGAGTAGGAATATCTATAGTGTAGAGTGGTGTCTTGAGTTCAGAGATTAGCTGGAGAGCGATCGACGGAGTCGGGTGCTGTAATTTAGAGCCTTACCGTGAAGCTGTCTTCCGTTATAGTCTGAAGACTGTTTTGCTGATTGTTTCAGGGTGTTTCTCGTAGTGTTTGGAAACTGCAAACGTGTCTTTGGAAATGGCCTGCGTAATACCGGCGAGTAAATTGTGTTTTGATTCTTCATCAAGTGTTGTCATCAATTACTCCATATCTGCGAACCCGTAGAACTCAACAATGTATATGTATATATAGAGAGAGAAAGAGAGAGAGAGAGAGAAGAAGAAGAAAAAAAGAGAGAGAGAGAGAAAGAGAATGTATTTTTTTCTTAGTTTTCGCATTAGCTCTTAACTTTCAGCCCTTATCTTTCACAAAAGCATTCGCGTGATTTTCCCCTTCCTCAGTGTGTTTAAAGAACGAACTCTCCTGAATTTGAAAACAGATTCGTCCACGCAGTAATTGATTTTGTCTTGCGAACAAAGATAAATTCCTACAGACTATATGCAAAAGTCCCGCCTTTTCAACTGTTGAACTTTATGCCAGCTTAATGCAAGAGCCGACCCATCACAGCGAAGTAAACACGAACTTACGTTCAGTCTTCGATTTCGCTGTGTCAGCTACACATTCATCATTTCTAATTGTTTATGGATGATTTGAGGCCTAGGGAATACCAGGGAAGCAGATATGAAGATATATTATTAGATATTTCAAAGTTAATATTACTATGCATTCTTATTGGAATGCATTGTTACGAAATGTCCAGGCGCGGTAAGATAGCTTCTCCGCAAAGCAGGTTTAGGGTTGCCATAAAATGGCAAGGGAAAGCAGGGTTGGCACATTTGACAAGAAATCGCCCATTTGGAGACAGAATTGGCGATATGCTATAGACGCATGGAGAACCTTCTGGAACGAATTCTTCCTAGTTTAGCCCAGAACGTTCTCGAACACAAGCCAAAAGCTATATAAAACCTGTTGGTACGTTAGTTGCGTCAGTGCAGAGTTAGAGTCAGTGCGTCAGCGAGTCTCTTAGTGTATCGCGAGGCAGTGCATCGCGAGTTCTAGCGTGGAGAGTATCGAGAGTACTTGGAGTTCCGAGAACGACCGAGTAGAGTCGGGAATTGTACTCTGGTGCTTTGCCGTGAAGCCGTTTTCACCATATAGCCTGTTAGCCTGAAGGTTGTGTCGTTGATTGTCTCAGCGTGTTTATAGTAGTTCTTCGACGACTGTAAGCTTGATTTTGGGGCTGTCTTGAAAGATACTGGCTAAAAAATTGTGTTTCGATACTTCATTGAGTGTCGTCGTTATTCACTCCAAATCCGCGAACCCTTGAAGAGAAAAACGTAACAGTATATATCTTTTAAAGAAATAATATTGTGATAGCTACCAGTAGATTATCCGTGATTAGTTTTCATTTGCTATGTTCTTACCGTGACTTCGAAAATTAAGTTATTCTCATAATTTTTCGCTCTCTATTTTTCAGGCGATTAAAGTAGTAAAGCAAGGACAAAAATACAAGAGGAAATACAGTATAAACGCGTCTGTGTGTGTGTATTTGCTGAATGGTAATACACTTTCCCAATGCTTTGAAGTTTTTATTCAGTTTCTCATCCGAATTTCTGTTAGTTCCGACATTCTTCGATAACGATTCAATTTTATGAGTTGGAAATAAAAGATATTATTTTTTTTTATTTAAAGCGAGAAGTGAAATATTCGTATGATTTTTCATATTCTAGACTTTGTTTAATATATTTTATCTTTCTAAAAATTGTGATGAGAATTTCAAAAGCACTTTGCGTTCGAGAAAATATATTTATTCTTTTTCATCAACATGCGGTTTGAAGTTACGGATTTCCACTATTGTCCGAGTGGATTTGACCGCTGATCACTGGTAGTCCACTTCGGGTTTGAATCACGGAAAACGAATTGATCACACGGGCATTTCATGGCATTAGATTATAGTTTGATGTTTTCGCCTCCAAGGTCGCTAGAAAACCCCTTCCCCTTTCTTTGATTCATCTTTCTGATTTAAGGGCCGCTTTATAATTACTCTCATTCTGTTCGAAAACATGAAATCAAAATATGCATTTTGTAAATATAATGCAACTGTGATCTTCAAATTTCATCAACAATCGGAAGTCTTACAGTTATAATGTTCTTTTGTGGACCCCCTAAAACTAAAATTAGTGGAAATATCTCTACATTTTTTTTTATTTGTGGAAGACGTAATGCTATAATTTTTGTGAAACCTTTAATTTCTAACTATAGACGTTAAAACTATTACTTTCATAAAACCCTTAAAACTATAACTTTTTGCGGAACATCTAAAAGTACAGTTTTTGTCAAACATTTAAAACTACAATCTGTGTGGAACTTCTAAAGATATAAATTTTGCAGAACTCGTAAAACTATAATTTTTTGGACCCCCTAAAAGTATAGAAAAATTCTTAAAATTCTTAAAATTATAATTTTTTTGAAACTCTAAAAGTATGAATTTTTGTGGAACACTTGAAACTACTATTTTTGTCAAATTTTTAAAACTATGACTTTTGGAGAGACGAGATTTTGATTATCCTTTGGTGTAACCAATACATCCACAAAAAAATTTATTTAACACATCATTGAAAATATATTTATTCTCATGCGTATTTTTTTCAAAAAAAAAAAAAAAAAAAAAAAAAAAAAAAAAATAAAATCATTATATCATTATTCATTTAATTATAAAAATAATTACTTCATATTATTTTAAGCAACAATAACAATCTTGCGGTCCATATAGTGTTCAAAATTTCTTTTGAAATCTGATTTTTCTCTTGCGGAACTCCTAAGTGAGCTGCTTCGAACTCCAAAGTTTGAAGACCACTAGAATGCGTAATAGAAAATTTTTATCTTTAAAATTGCTGATGTTGCAATGAATAAAATACCAGTATTTTAGTCGATGCAATATATACATATATATCATGAAAATGTTGGTTTTATTTTTTAAATGCATGTAAAACTGCATTTAACGTCCTTACTAAAATGAAAACTGAAAAATAAAATGAAATAAATAAATAAAAAAAAAATCTGAAAGCTTTCAGATTTGATATTACACCCAAAGGGCCCCCCCTTTTTTTTTACGTTTTGTGTGTTATCTTAATTTATTTTAAATATCATGTTCTTCGTACTTAAACCATAAAATTCAATTTAACAGCAATATCACAAAATATTTGAAAAGAGCATATGTTTAGAATTTCTAATAAACAATCTGGCGCGCTGAAGATCAAAGTTTTTTTTTTTTCGTAAAGTGTTGCCATTGTTCGCTTTAAAATAATTTTGTTAATGAAAAATTTGGTACCGTTTCACAACATGTGAAATAGATAATAAAACAAACTCCAAATTCCAAATTTAGGCTTCTAGATGCCCATAGTCGAGTGGAGGACTATGTATTCAAAATCTGATGTCTCTAGATGACGTTTTTGAAACAATGCCAGAAACATACATACATATATTCATGCAGATTCTTCATTATTTAAGTTCTTTAAATATACTGCAGGCCTCTTATATTTGATGACAACAATCGGAAAAGTGAAACGCCGTTTTATAGTGGACGACGCAAAACACCAAAACGAAATTAACAGCAATTCTGGGGAAATTACGCCTTTTAGGTAAAAAAATCTGAAAGCTTTAAGATTTTATATTACACCGAAAGGGGCGTTCATGCAGATTCTTCGTTATTTAATTTCTTTAAATATAATTCAGGGCTATAATATTTGGTAGCAACAATTTAAAAAGTGCTACTCCGTTTCTAGTAATGCGACGCAAAATGCCGTTTCGAGACTGATAACCCTTCTGAGCTAACGCTCCTTTGGACTGAAAAAAGATAGTGTGTAAAAGAAAACTCAGAATGAATTTGCTTATGTTCTTTCTTATGAACATTAGCACAAAACTTTTATTAGACTACATCTAACCTTTTTTTTAATGTTTGAATATTTTTTCAAGCTTTACGGTATTTCTTCGGACACATTTAAAAATATACTTATCATGCTAATACTTATTATTAATGTTAGATTAACATATTACAAATCATAATCTTTAATTTATACGTGGAACATCAAAACAGCGAAAGATAGGTACATTACAAATATCATCCCAGCCACAGTACAACACTTAGCAAACTTTTTGAATGCATGAAAGGCAGCAGTCCATAAAAGTATGGGTATTATGTGACAAACTGTTAAACTGATTATGGCAAAACACACAAGGAAACTTCAGGAGAGGTTTGCATTCAAGAAATAATTTAAGGAAAGCTGGCTCGGCTTCACCTTACACATGAGGAACCATGAAAATGCCCTTGCAGCCAGTTTGTTCGCCGGGGTTTAACCTCGGGTTGGACTACCAGTGATTAGCGGTTATAACCGCTCGGCTATTAATGGACATTACATAACAAACTTCAATCTGCATTCATATCTTTGATAAAAAGAATTCCAAAGTTTTCTTGTGCGCAACTGCGCTAGATTGTGATTGTTACTATTTTCGAATTCAATTTTCTAGTTATGTTACTTTGAGGTCTTGATTTTTAAAAGTGTCGAAGTCCTCCTGGAAGGTCATCAAATAAGATAAGCATAAAGTTAAAAGAAATATTGAGTAAATAAATTGCAAGCCGGAAACTTCCGATTGCAATCGAAGATTTTGTCATTCAAATTTTAAAAAAAATTCATTTTTTTTTAATTGTGAAAGGCTTCAGATTTTAAATTACGTCCAAAGGCGCATTTTTTAAACATTTTGTGAGTTACCTTTATTTATTAAACATCACGTTCTTCGCACTTAAACCATAAAATTCAATTCAAGAGAAATATCGCAAAATAATTTTAAATTCAGTATATCCTTAGAAGTACACACAATCTCACGCGCTGGATATAAAAATGTTTTTTCTGTACAACGTTGCCATTGCTCGCTTTGAGATCCTTGAGTTTGTTAGTCAAAAATTCGTTAAAGTTTTACAAAATATGAAATCGATAATAAATCAAATTCCAATTTCAAATTTGGCCTTCCAGATGCCCATATTCGCAATAGGATTACGTCATTCAAAATTTGATGGCTCTAGGTACCGTTGTTTTATCACGATGCGAAAACCACATATATATTTATGTAGATTCTTAATTATTTAATTTTTTTAAGTATAATACAGGGCGATAATATTTCGTGGCAACAATCTGAAAAGTGAAACGGACATTCAGAGTGATTCAACGCAAAATCGCAAAGCGAAAACAATAGTCCTTCAGGGACAAAACCCCTTTGGATTAATAACAAAAAATGTGAGAAAAATATATGAATCATAAATAATCATAAATTTAAAAAGGAATTGCAATCTGATTTGATTGTTTTCCCTAACAAACAATAATAATAATAAATAATAATACAGAACTGAGGAATTAAACGTAGAAAAGAATAATCTGTTAATAAATAAATAAATAAATAATAAAGTAAACTGTAGGAAATAAGGCAAGCAAAGTAAATGATAAATTAAAGAAAAAATAATAAATGTTAAATGTACCACAAAAACTGTATGATATTAAAGCAACTGGAATTTGAGTGGGGGCCTTATATTAGAAAAGGAGAAGGGGGGAATGCGTGTGGCATACTCAGCTGATCAATGTTTATTAATACTTAAAAATACTTAAAAATACTTAATTAATACTTAAAAATGTTAAAGTGAAGGTCTTAATTAATTTCATGCTTTGATTTATTTTGTCAATTTTGCTGTTCATTGTTGCACAAAATTTGAGTAATGTCGGAAAATAAAATAAAACAAATAAAATAATTGATCTACCTTCATTTAACCTTTGTGTAATATTATCTATTTATTATTTAATCTTTGTTTAATCTTATCGCTAAGTCTCAAAATGGGTATACAACTTTAAAGTTCGATTTAACCTCTCCTTTTTACATCTCCCGTTCTCATTCCCATGCAATTCATACCTCAGCAAGTTTCACGCGTTTGCCGGAGGCTTGGCTAAGGATAATATAAAAACACATAATTTAAACAGCACTAAATGAGTATTTTTATTCAACTGTTTCGGAAATCATATCACCAGAAACCATCTTAATCAGAGCTCATTTATATTATTATTATTATTGTCTTATTTATATTATTATTGTCTGGAATTACGCTTTCTTTCAAAAATTGTGAATTGCGGCTGAATTTTAAATCACGGTTACTTCAGATTAATATGTATCACTAGCTTAAAAATGCGGAATTTTTTCTCGGCTCGAATATGCTTACAGTTTATAAAACATAATTTTGCATGAAAAGATATATTTAACAAGGATAATTATATGGATTGTGATCATATCTCGCTGACAATTCGTTTCAATTTTTCTTTGGATCAGTAATTAGAACTCTGCACTAAAATATATTTCTGACATTTAATTCAGTTAAAATTAAACCAGTGCTTTCAAGAATCAAAATGTATCGCAGATAGAAGTTTTAAAATTTAAACATAACTATTTTATTTCGATTTCGATGACCTGGATATTAAAAACTAAGGCATAGTGATATCAAGAAAAGAAAACGGGTGGGCGGAGACACGCGCTAAAGGCCACCAATCCCTATTACCTTTCTTCTTGACGTACCGTTCATTGTAGCCTGTGAAACGCGTGCAGGCCGCGGTGACAGATCTCGGGAAAGCGTGTGCCTGGTGATCAACATGGCTGCGCTTGTAAATGGATTTGTTGATCCCGTCTCTCGACAATTAAGTGTTGGTCAGAATAACTGTGATAATCAAGCTCCTACTAAGGATCACGATGCCATAAAATTATTTATCGGCCAAATACCTCGAAATTTAGAAGAGAAAGAACTGAAACCTCTTTTCGAAAATTTCGGTAAAATATATGAGTTAACGGTTCTAAAAGATAAATTTACGGGAATGCACAAAGGTAATTGTTTTTCTATCTTGTATAGTTTTAATGTTGTAAAAAGAGAAATTACGTTCATTTTTTATTATATTTGGCGTCTGAAATCTGCAGACATCGGCTTTATATAATGACTCATAGTCATCAATAGTTAAGCCGGGCGTACATCTGCCATAGAGAGCTCAGCGTCATAGACAGCTGTTTATTTTGTTCGCGTTTTTAAAGTATTATCCTTCTCTTTAAATGAGAGTTACTTTTTGATATTGCTTTGCGCATTAATATTTCGTTCAGATTTTGTAAGTCGAGTTTTTGAGGTTATTTAGATGACATTTCACATTTAGCTGTCATTTTAAAACTTCTCATGTCTTTGTTGGTGCTATGCAGATAAAATGACGAATAGCTATTTTATCATTTAAGTATTTTTTCAACTAAGTTTATAAGTGAAAGTAAGGGTTTGTTCTTTTATTCGTGTCTGTAAAACTCTGATAAATTTGGAAATAAATAATTTTGAACATCACCTGTTACGTGATAATAATGAGAGCTGCGTTGTCTTTGTTTATTCTTGAAAAATGAATCATTGTGATACCAAATATAAATTTTGAAATGAATTTGACATTCAATCCGCATGTACTTTTGAGAACGGGAACTTATGAAATTAGCTTTGTCATTTCTGTTCAGAATCAAATTTCTTTTTAAATCGTTAAATCCGTTCTTTGTTTACTCCAGTTGGTTTTCATACATGAAACGAGTATTTAAGTATGTCCCGTGAATTTTTTTATTTATAAACACTAGAGTTAAAAAAATAGGTATATATGTTTAGATTATGATTTAAAAAAAGGCTGGACTGTATTCTTATTAAATATAGTATCTTTAGGATGAATAGGAATTTTGGGTAATCTTAAGAATAATGTTTGTAAAATGTTAATAAAAATAATCTAGAAGTTATTTAGAGTCATTTCTTCCCCCCCCCCTTATTTTTTTGCTTTGAAAAAAAAAAGAGAAGAAGGAGATCATTAAAAAGAATGAAACTTTATTTATTTAAATAAGCATGTTTTGATTTTTAAATAATATTCCTGTACTAGCCTGTTTACAAACTTGAAATAATGTAGATCTTATTTTAATGCTACATTTACTTATTCATGTAATTCTTTCTTTTCTTTTACTTATTTTATCTGTTGAAAATCGAAAGGGGAATTTACACTGTGTGTACAAATAGGGAGGATAAATCAATTTAGATTTTTAATAAATGTAGTACTAATTACTGTATTTTATATTTCAAAGAACTCAGTTACATTTATTGCTATCAATTTCATTCTTTTTACATATCATACTTAGTTATCTCTCCATACCGTTATGTTGTTACAATCAGAAGTGTCTGAATCACATACTGAAATATTTGAGTAAAAATTGGGAGGGGGAATATATGTAAATAAATAGAGTGCTTAGTGATTACTAATATATTTTATTATATATATTTGGAAAATTTTATAATTACTTCTTAAAAATTCATTCAACCTGATAGCAAAATGAAAAATGTATTTACTTTCCAGTTGAAGGATTGTATCTATGAAGAAAACAATTTTCTTTTAAAAATGGATGTATGTAAAATTACATAAATATATGATCATAATTCATAATTATGACATTATTAGTATTACCAAAGTAATCCTAGAAGAAACTAAACTGGCAATGTGTTTTTGTGTTAAGATATTGATATTAAATATTTGGGTGTTGAACTTCACTTGAAATTATACAGTTATGAGTTGTAACCCAAATGGCATCAAATGTTATTATTTTAAATGGAGTGAGTCTTAGAGTCAGAAGGAAACCAGTTTTGTTGATCTTTTATCTTAGCACTGAGTAGACTAAAATTACTATAAACTATAATATATTAAATAAATCTTACTCGAAGTGCCTTTCAGTTATAGGGAAACAAAAGGAAAATTAATGGCAAGTGAAAGCAATTGAAAATCACCTTGAATTTTTCTGGTAAAATATACTGTTGTGTTCAGAAAGCTTGCAGAAAATATTTGTCTGTTTGAAATATAAAAAAATATTATTTAATCACCTTCAAAATGACATTCATTGGAACACACACATTTGTTTCTGTTTTCCTCATCCTTTTCAAAAATTTTTTTGTGGGTATCAATAATGGATTGCCTGTTGCATTGTCTGAAAATATGATCCCTTTGAATTATTTGATAGCCTGCCAGTGGCAAATATCCTGGTTGCATGCAGGGTCAGATTAAGAATTTTAGAAGCTCTAAATGCTTAAAAGATTTAGATGTGTATCTTCCCCCCCAAATATTTACATCTGCTTTCTCCCCACTTCTTTCTCTGTCTTGGTTTGGCTACATCATTCTATGGTGCAACCAACAATGGAAATTTTTTTGTGGTGTCCCATTTCTCGAGTTCCTAATTATTTTTTTGTGGTACCCTCTTTCCTTGATGCCATTAGCTGACTTACTATCGTACTGAGTATGGCAGTAGCACTCTGGGGGAAAAACAATTTTGAGCCTATTCAGAACCCTAAGGGAAGATCGTTTCATACGGTTGGGCCAAGGGGGACTTGGTGAAGACTCGATCCTGTGAGGAGAGAGGTTGCAAGATGGGTCCTAGCCTGCATAGTACTGGTGGGAGCATTTTGATGACCAGTCAGATCTCCAGGTTTCCCACCACTGTAGTCTCTGAGCACAGAGTGGTGATCCTGGTTGCCCAGTGTACCAGTGGGTTATGAAGATTCACTTTAAAGCTGCCATCTCAGGATGGGAGCCCAGGAGTAGTAGCATGAATAGCATACTTCTTACCTCTCATGGGGACTTTGACTGTATAACCCGCCTCCCGCCTAATACGGAGGTTTCTCAGCTGAGCCCAGTCCATGTAGGGTTAGAATAATTGATAGTGAAACATGTAGAGAGTACTTATGTACTTACAACATAACAGTTATCCACATATTTCAAAGGGTAAATGCACAATTTAAGTTTTTAACATTGGAACAATAATGCAACTGTTTCATACCTCGACTGTTATCTAACATCTTTAAATGAAAATGGAAAAAACTTTGTCAGTGTACAGTATTTATTCTTAAAAAATATTTAGAATAATTTTCTGCTGTTATTCAGCAAATTTTAAACGTTGAGTTCAAGCCGTATCATTTGCTACTCATTAGTTATTAAAATTTTAAGCTATAAGTTTCACAATATGCTCTTTCTCCCATTTTAAGTCATCAAAATATATATTTGGCTTTCTACCCACAGTAAATAATTTTGATAGAAACTGGTTATAACTGGAATATTGTAAAAACCAGTCATAACTGGTTGAAATTCATAGAAAAGTCAGCAATTGGCAGAAACTAAAAGCTTTTAAAAGTTATATTAATGAATATTATTGAAATATTTTAATAAAAATTTGTATGGATTTTAAATACTATATATTAGCAATGATTATTATTATAATCATCATTGTGTAATTCTAATAATAGGAAAAGAGTAAATTCAGTTTTTTTAATATGCCACCACATTTCTAGAAAAATACCCATTATTATTATTCATCTTTAATATTAAGCATAAAATATGGAAAGCATCTAATCCTTAAGAAGGAAAGTCCTTGTGATGTTTGTCATAATCCCCTAAACAAATAAATCAAATTTAAAAAATTAGCATATTTACAGAAATAAAAATTAATTGGTACTTGCATATTAATGCAACCATCTTAGTAGAAGTCGTCAAGTTTTCAGAATGTACCAAACTCTGGCAGCCATGCATATAACCATTCTTCTGGCAACCATGCTCATAACTATCCTTCAGTCAAGCAAGGTTGCTATTTTTGTATGTGTTCAGTATTGTTGTATTCAAGTTCCAGTTGCTATTATAAACCAAATTGTGATACTTTTTGCTTTAAACTTAGTTTTAAAATATAAACTTGTACAATATTCTTTAAAAAAAAAAAAAAAAATTACCAACTTGCACCTGATAAGAAACTTTCGCCTTTTCATCTTTAAAAAATCACCAATTTGAACAAAGGTTGCTGGGTTACATAAGTACCAGTTAATCCTTATTGTCTTATGACAGTTCTCAAGCAAGCTGTGCTGTTGAAACCAATGAATCAGATTAATCACTAAAGATTATCATAGATAAAATAAGACTGTCGTAGATATTTCAGAGGTAGTTAGAAATGATTAAAGAGAAGTTTCATCTAAAGGAAGTTTGACTATAATTTGTTGACGTTTGTTAATGCTATTATGTCTGCTACTAGAGGTGGTTGGAGTTTTTTTTTTTTTTGAGAAAGAAATTAAATAAAAAAGTTATAAGAGAATATGCTTTGTTGTTGATGCTAAGTCCTCTTGAATAAAAAATCACTAGGAAAAGTGCAGTAGTGTTATCAATCGTAAAAATAAGCTATAAGTATGCCTATCTTCTGAAAAATAATTAGGGAGATACTTAGTAATTTACAAAATAATTCAGCTGTTCTAGTAATGAAACCAATGAATGATAGGGAAGAAGGACCCAAAGAGGACACATCTGTCACATTATGAGAGACTTTAGCCATCAATTCCAAAGGGCAAAAAGACTGTTAATTTCACAATAAAATTCTTTTACTGTGGTGATATTTCTTTTTCTGTCATTCAAACTATACTTGAAAATATGAAACTTTACCCAAAAAGTGTGCACTCAAACTTTATTCGAAAATAAGATCCTCTTTCTTTTGTGCTATGTTTTTGTTCTAAAATTGGGTACAGTTATATGAATGGGTATTTTGATAGATGAAATGGTAAAACTGCATATTACGGGCCAGTTTGGCGCATTTTCGAAAAGTTGCCAAATTGGTTATTTTCGCACGTTTTAGAAAATCACTAACTCATCATATCGCCATATTAGCTGGTTGCGAATTTGAATGAATCTTGTAAACATGCAAAAAATTAATCATGTAAACATGCAAAAATATCTGCACAGAAGTTCAAGAAAAACAACGATAAAGTATTTGAAAGTTAATAACTATGTATTTTATGACATCAGCAATATTAAAACTTTTCATAATATATACCATTTTTAAGACAGTAGCAAAATGGAGTAAAACGTTTTAGCACGAAATTTAAGAAATTGTAATAAGCAATAAATGAGCAATAAATGATCAGAAAGCATTGATTCATATTTAATCTAAAACTTTAAAAAAAATTACAGAAGAAAAAAAGATAAAATTCAAAATTTCGATCTACTGAAACATGAGCAATAGTATAGTAAAAAAAAAAAAGTGGTTAACAATTTTAACTACGTAATTTATATTTTTACAACAAATTTTTATTTATAATAAATAGTAGAAACTCGCATTTGTTTATAAACTGTAACCTTAAATCCTAACGATTTTCATGACGCCAAGAGGATTGGCGCGATTTCGCTTCATTTGGCAACTGGCCCATAATCTGCAGTCTAGCCGATGAAACTGCCCCCAATCATCCGTGTGTTCATTTGCTTATGACAGTGAATAATCACAAAGAATGTTTCCAAGTCACAAACTCTTTTTAGGAGTTTGGTAAAATTTAATAATTTTTTTCTATGCTTAGGTTGGGGATAAGGGATGGGCTTAAGTAGGAGTTGTGTTGGAATTTGGTTGGTTATTTGAATAAGGCAGAGTACATAAGGATTAAATGCCCGAGGAGAGGAATGCCTTAGGGGAGGACTTTTAAGAGAAACTGGCTGATGTTCATGCCATACATTTGAAACACCATAATAACCAACCATGCAGTCAGCCCGTTTACCTCCTGGGGGCAAATCCAAGATGAACTACCAGCATCCAGCAGTCTTTAACCACTTGACCACTTCTGGGATATTGGAACTTGGAAACATCAATATTTTCCTGGGGAAATAGGTAGTTCATATTGGTTTGTTTTCTTGATAAGCAAATACTAACTAGTGTGATATATTTTTTAAGGTTATAAGAATACAGTACAAATGCAATCTGGAGAAAAATTTTGGAAGACAGAGAAGTGACTTACCAACAAGGTTTGAGTACATATCTATCCTGTTTAGTGTCTATCTTTTCAAAACATGTGTTTTGATTACATTCAAAACACAGAAGAGTTTTATTTCACTGTTTATTGTAAAAATCAATATTATGATGCACCTTTTCATCTATGTGTTTATTAATTAATTTCAGAAATGCAAGTGGTTGTTTACTACTCCTCTTGTATTGTTTATTTCCAATTCACAGTCATAATCATAAAATAATCTCTTCTGTAATGTTGTCACATCTATAAGTATATTCATGAATTTATTTTAACTGAAATTTTCTTTGTCAGAACATTAGAATTCTGTTTTTTATTTCTAGGTTGTGCATTCTTGACATACTGTGCAAGAGAAAGTGCCATCAAAGCACAAAATGCTCTTCATGAGCAGAAAACTTTACCAGGGGTAAGTTCCAATTTACAGATTTCGTTAAAAGCTTATTTTACCTTAAGAATCTAATACGTTTTAAACAACTTCTCTGTAATCTTTCATTCATATTTATTGAGAAAATAACAAATTTTAATTTGATGACATAGTGTTTGTATATGTTGTTAATGGCTTTCAGCTGGAAAAAAAACAAATGTATTTTTAATATTGGGAGCATTTTTTATTTAATTAAGGTATCTCATGAGAAAGTTTGAAATATGTACTCATTAGTTCTGTGAATATTCTATTGCTCTGGATCAAACATTTCATCAATTAAAAAAATTAAACAGCTTTCTATCCATATTCTTCATTTAATTTTTAGATACATGTCATATTAATTATAATGTAATTTCATTTTTTTCATTAATTCTCTCAGTTATTTACATACAGGTTGGAATATATTGTTAATAATAGGTAATATAAATAAAAAATTCCCTTGAGATATGTTAATAATTTTAAGAAAGTAGGAAATTGATTCAGGTTTAAGCTAGGCATATTAATAAATGTGGTCCCTGCTAATTTAAAACATTTCTAGGTTTATACTGTATTAAATAAGTGTTGTTTCACAGTAATGTACATAAAATTCAGATTTAGATTCATTAATTCTTTTGGTGGTGGAAGCAGTATCATTAACAAACTCTATCATTTAGATTCAGAATGACCACTAGGGAAAAATGAAATTACCGTATCTTTACAGGAACTCTTCCAAGTCACTTGTTTGCAAAAATTAGTTAACTTATAGTCATTACATTTATGAACCTTTTATTAATGTTGGGTCATTACAAAGTTACTTCCTTTAGAATTAATTGCTAATGATTCCAAAGCAAGTTATGTAAGACTAATGACTAATTGCTTGTTTAAAATTAGTCAAAGAAGAAATTTTAGATTGACATGAATTTTTTTGGGGTGTGGGGCTTATGTCTGGTCATCATCAAAATCGTGTTTTATTCAAAATCTATACCAATCTAAGGTTGGTACTTTGAATAATTTTATATTGCCATAGTTTTCTTCAAATCAATTCTTGTTCATCAGTGTAATGTTGTTATGTAGAGTATGAGTGCACTGTTGTCAGCAGAGCCAGCCTAAGGGGAAGGGCATATGGAAGGAATACAACTCCAGAAGAAGATTTAAGGTAGGTTCAGCCTGAGATAGGGGCAGATTGTGCAAGCTTTTAAAATTGTGTTCATCAAAGCCTTTTTGCCATACAGGATTATGTCATTTGCAAAATTTTGAAATAAATACAAGGTACCCCAGAAGATCATTTATAAACTTTATGTACTGGTCTGCCAAACCATGACAAACAAATTTTACATAGCAAGTTGTGTCTGAAACCATGACCAGCTGCTGTTAGAGGGCGAAGTTTACAGACTATTTGGAGAGCAGAAAGTGGGATCATTTCAGGTGAGGTTATTGCAGAAAAAGGATAAATTGGTTCAGTAATGAGAAACTGGCCAAAATGCATTATGAGTATGGGGCCATGGATGGAAATGAACATGCTGCAAGACAAGTTAAAATATGGTGGTACACTGCGTAAAAAAAAGGGGGGGCAGTTCTATCTGATTTGTTTTCCCAAAAGTTTGTAGGCACTCTTTTCTATGAAAAGTCACTTGCAGTGAATGTTCATGACTAGGGAGATCGCTTCTATTACTTTCAGGAACAAAAAATTTCACTGTTTTTATAATTCATTACACTTCCAGCAGAATAAGCTTTTAGCATGTAGGTTGGGCTTTTCATTCCTTAAAAGGTCTC
>KK116765.1:36650-62493 GCA_000611955.2 Stegodyphus mimosarum
ACAGGCATACATTCAGAAGTTAAAATCGATTTTTATGCCTTGTAATTAAAATAAAATATTGGAGGTCCAAAGAATTTTCTTCTGAAATTGTGAATCATGTAAAAGAAGAGCTGGAGCCCTCTTGTTTTAAGGCTCCGCATGCTTTCGCTAAAATTACAGTTTAGGACAAGAAGTTCCAGACATAGACTATGTTGGGTTCTAGTGCAATATAAGTTTTGCCTTTAACTACTGCTCTGTGCCTCACCAGAGGGGATAATTTCCCTGTTGTGAAGGCTCACTTCAGGATGTCATCACTTTTGTCGTGGAGGACTTATTTAACTCCTCTTTTAAACCCATAATGGTGTTCTCTTTCTTTAGGGAATGCTCAGTCTGAGTTATTTCAAATTCTTATTTTGATGATGTGGAGGTAATTGTAATTATTTTACAAATGTATTCTGTAAACTAAACACCTAGGTCCTAATCTGTGATGTAATTATCCAAACAATAGATGATTAGCAGATGTCTGCTCGGGGAGCACTTTCAGTAGATATATCTTGTGGCTTGTTCATTTCCATCCATGGCACCATAAATGTAACTCATATCAGCCAGACGAAAAGAATACATCGGTTCAGTAATGACTGAAATAATGTATCCTTTTCCTCCAGCATCCTTGCCTCCCTCTTTCGCTATCCATTATGCCTGCAAACATCTTTTTCTAGCAGTGGCTGGTCACAGTTTCTGGCACAACTTCTTATGTAAAATTTGTTTGTCATTGACTAGCATGTAAAATTTTGGGATAGCCTGTAATTCAATTATCTGCTGATCTGACCTTTCTTTTTCTTTCAAGAAGTATGCAACAATGTAATTGCAGCATAATATGTTGGTAACACAGGTGATGAATTGCATATGTATGTATGTACTTTGTGTAAAAAAAGGGAGGGGCAGTTATGTATCTCCGTTCTGTTGGGCTCATTGATGAAATTCAACTTGCAGTTTTCATGTCTCGAAAGCACGACTTAGGATATGTACTAAATTTATATACAGCAATATTCTAATATAGGTATTTTGACACAAAATCAGACTTTTTCTGAAATGGCATGCCAATTTTTTTACTATATTTCAATTCGAACAATTTGACTGTAGAACCTTAGAAACTAGTACTGTTAAATTTATAAAAATTACCTGTTGCCTGAACTCTCTAATAATTACCTGAGTTTATTTTAAAATTATTCTTAACTTTTGGAATACCATGAATATATATAAATTCTAGAGAAAATAAGAAAGTTAAACTGTATTTATTGAATCAAGTGGCAAATATTTGAAAGTAAACTGTTTTGCTATTCTTGATATAGTTTATCATAGCTGTTTTACATACTGATTTGTATTACAGTAACTCACATTCTTTGACTGTCAATTGAGATTGGCATAATTATTATTATTATTTTCTTTTAAAAGATCTATTGGTACTTTCTGATTACCTGCAACACCATCAAAATGTCACAGATTCAATGTTGGCTTGTTGTCACAGATTCAATGGAGAGCATTTTAAAATTTATTGGGGACTTTGGAGATAGATATAAAGATATCAAAACAAACATTTATCTCAGTGATCCATCTAGTGCTGCCTATTTTTTTACATTCATTAAAAAGTAAAATAATTAACCCCTTTTTTTTAAATCCCGTATTTTTTTCTTTTCTTTTTTTTTTTTTTTTTTTTTTTTTTTTTTTTTTGTGTGTGTGTGCTGCTGTTCTCTCTGTTATCTGTTTTCGGCGGAAAAAGTCAGAGAATTGCACAAACGGAATTGCCCTCTGACACACACACACACTAATGTAATAACAGTAAAAGAGGGCAACTTTGTTTTTTTATTACAGTTCATTACAAGAATAAATTTACTTAAGGCAAAACACTACTAATCGGAAAAATAGTTTTGAATTTGAAAATTGCAAATCCACCTGTACTCAAATACACATAAGCAATATGCATACCTGTTTTGCCATATAAATAATTTTAGGTGACACTGTGGGTTGCCACATAAATATTTTTCAGTGACATGTTTCGTTGCCTCAACAGTACTTTTTTTTATAACTTTTTGGTTGGAATGCAGATAATCAGCAAATATGAATTTTTTTTTTCAGAACAAACTGCTATAATTTCTATAAGCTCTGAAAGGGCAGCTTCTTTTGAATCTGATGTTGTGCTTTAATGTCAGAAGTGAAGTTTTTCACACAAATGTTGTGCATTTCATTGGGTATGATATACTTTCAATGAAATAGTTTACATTTGGTGCTTGGTTTTGATAATCCTTTACTCATTTCATCTCTTTCTGTAATAGCCTAAAGGCTTTGTGTGCGTACATATTTTTCACTGTTCTGCTTTATACTAACAACTAACAGTTGTTAAGTAAAATGGGGCAAAAATGAAACCTTAGTTTGACATAGATTTTGATTAAAATTCAGTCAGTTTCAAGGGTGATGCAAAGGCGCAAGTTCGTCTTTATATTTAGCAGAAATGTTATTGCTTCTGAAGAAGAGAGATTTGTGAATGATCACTTTTGAAATTGATAGTTTTGTTTAAAATCTATGCCAAACTAAGGTTACTTTTTTGCTTAGTTTTAAATTTTACGTTGGCATGTTTCTTTCTCAATTTAAGGTATTAATTACTATTAGGTTTTTGTAAGATTTGGTAATAAATGTGAATGTTTTTATGCTCAAGAAATATGGCGTTTTTTCTACAGAAACCTGTGCTGAGGAATTTGAGATGTAGCTTTAGATTGTGAATAACACAATGAGATGAGGTAATTTACTGAGATAAAGGCTACGTTAAGACAATGGCATGTGTTCATAATAGAGGTAGATTAAAGGAACTTCTTGAGGAAAACTGTTTTATATTCACATTATACATGACAGAAACCAAGAAAAACTTCAGCATGACAGAAACACAAAAAAAACCTCTGCAGCATGTCCATTACATCAAAATTGAACTTCATGTAAAGCCATATATAATAGTTCTGTGTATGTACAGAGATTTTATTAGTTGGAATTTGCGTTAATCCTGCCAGGTTGTTGGGGAGGGACTCCTAAGTTTAATTTACACAGAATCCATGCAGTTTTTTGAGTAAGTGAATCAAAGCTTTTATAAATATTCTATTTTGATTATAATTTTTTTGAAGTCATTGTTACTATATTGAAAGTGCAGTGCTCACATTCCTGGTAAAATAAACTAGTGTGCAAAACTTAAGCATAGATTGGTTTCTTTACCGTAATACACATTTGGGGACATTAAAATCGCTATACAGACAATATTTGAGCTAGAACATATTTTATATAAGAAGTGGCAGTGGGTGCAAAATCATTGATTGCCCAATAGGTAGAAAAACATACATTTGTCTTTTTAGGAATATAGCGTTCCTTAACTGCTACACGACATCATCTTCCCATATTCGTTACAAGCATCCTCCTCTAACATTGTTGGATCTCTGCTGCAGAATCACATGTGTGCTTAAATTTTGCACATTGTGCTTTTAGAACAGTATGTATTACTTTAAAAGAATAATGCAATTAAAACAGTGTAGTTATTAAACAGACTGATTAAAACAGTGTAATAGTTATTTGTAATCATTTCTAGAATTTGAGTTCAGAAATTAATCCATTGTATTATGTAAAAATTTAATAAAATATGTAATACTGGGTTATCACCATACATCAAATTTTACATTTTTGATGTATATCATTTTTAACAGCATAAAAGCAATTATTGTCACTATTATATAGTTAATTTTTATCAGTTACAGTGTGCATTATGAAATTAAAAACAGAACATTTATGGTGCCTTTTGGAGTTCTGATAAATATATGAAAATGGTTATTATTTTGCTAATAGTTTGTAGCACTTGCATGCTTTGGGGAGTAAAAAGTATTATAATGAATGTTTGATGAATGCTTTGTAAAGTAATTAAAAAAACTTTTGTGTTAAAATTATGTACTAAAATGCATGGGGTTTTCTTTAATTTTATGTAATTAATTTATATTTAATTTTCTCATGAAGTACGTGTACTTTTTAAATTTGTTAAATATCTTGTATTTGTGTACTGGTACATCTACTTTTTTATTTCTGTTTTTCTCAAATAATATTTTCAATTCTCCCCCCCTCAGATGACCCGACCCATTCAAGTGAAGCCAGCTGACAGTGAAAACAAAGGAGGTAAACTAAAAGTTTAATTATTGTGTTTTTATGAGGTAAATAACTGTTAATAAAATTTTGCATTCTGTGAAGTGTTCTGTTGATAGCATTTTTATTTTGCTGCTAAACCTGTTCTAATTTGTAACTTCATGCATCATGTGTAAATTATTCTCTATTAAACTGATTAAATGATAGTTATGAAAGTGGATTTATATTTTATTATTCATAGGTAATATCTTTTTAAAATTCAAAATCTGAACTCGGCATAAAATTGTAATTTGCATGACTTGCCCTGTACAAAATAATGGCTTGAGTATTTGTAAATGCTCATAATTTGAAGCACAATTAAATAAAAGTTATAATTGGAAAATGGAACATCAGCTATTAGTTAGTATGAGGAACATTGTTGTGATAGATTAAAGAACAGAAAGGTAATAGAACTCCTTTCAGCATCATGAGCACACATTTGAAAACTAAGTTTATTGTTATTTTTAGTGCAGTACATTATATAATGTGAATAAAAACCAAGATTAGATTTACAAATTATATCATATTAGTTTGCTCGCCATTATTTGCAGTAAAAATATAATATTTAAAATAAATCCCACACAATCTGTAATCATGACATGATAAATAACAAACAACTTTTATCTTCTTTTTAAAATAAAATGTAGTACTACAGTTTTACTATATGTTAGCCAGAAGTTGTATATAAAAAATACAATGCAGAGTCCTTCTTGCATGAGTTCTTTATGAATAATGTGCTAGGCACTTTTGCAGATGCTTGCTATACTCTTAATGACCATGATATTTTCTAATTGCTAAATTTACGTGCCTCATGAGTGGCCGAGTGGTATGTTGCTGAATATTGCGAGTGTACTTGGAATCTATTCTAAGCGAATGAGTTGGGTAGATGGTTGTTTTCATAATTTTTCGTCTGCATAATGTGAATGTGAGCCAATTTCTCTTAGAAAGTTTTCCATGAAGGTATCCCTCTTGTTAGGCAGGTAGCTTTTGTGTGCTTTACCATGTTCACATAACCTAACCCACTAAATTTAACTATAATTTTTCATTAAATGAATTTAAGTAATTTTATTTGAGAATACTACTTTTGCCTTCCATTCTAAGTACAGAAACAAAACAGTTATATTCTGTTATACTGTGTGACCTGATTGTTCAAAGAGTCGTGGATAAGGTGTCAGTGATTGTACCCCCCCCCGGTCCAAAAAAATCATTGATTAGAACCAGATGTTCATCCATATTTTTTAATGATGGGGACTAGTTAAAATCAATCATCAATGATAATCTGTAGTGCTTTTAAGTAGCCTGATTATTGAATATAAAACATATAAGCTTTTTAAAGAAGTTAAAATTGTTTAAAAATTGCCTTATATGTATTTTCAGCAATTTTTGCAGATTTGTTTCTGAGGTATTTTCTTTTCAGAAGATAGGAAGCTCTTTGTTGGTATGCTGAGCAAACAGCAAACAGATGAAGATGTCTTGAAATTGTTCCAGCCATTTGGTTCCATTGAGGAATGTACCATTCTCAGAGGTCCAGACGGTCAAAGCAAAGGTTATTTATTTATTTTAAATTCACATTAAGTAGTATACATATTTGTCTTGTTTTTATTTTTCATGTCTACTCAATTCTAGAGTACAAATTTAAATTGATTTTTTAGACTGCACTTTCTGATAGAAAGAGCATTTCAAACTTTAATAAGTATCCCCCCCCCACACATGCACTAAAAGTATACAAATAGCAATTCTTTTGTGTTAGGAAAGCTTTTATTTCTTTGATATTTTGATTGTCCTTACTGTATAGCAAAATATTAGCAATTTATGTATTCCCACTTACTGTGAAATTGTCATCAAGCAGTGAGATTTAGTGTCAGTTATTAATAAGCTTGACGTAACTACAGACTTATAGCATGTGCACTTTTGTTTGAGGAATTCTGACTGATTCTTAGTAAGACACATTTTGTTTTTATCAATTGTTATTGCTGTATTTTTTCTTGTATTTTAAAATAAAAAAAATAATAATTAAAACTTAGGACCTGCCATCTGTAGAACAGTAATCAGCGGATTATTTTCAAAGTTATCAGATCTTGCCATAAAAAATATGTATATTTATAAAAAAAAATATGGTCAGCTTAATATGACTAACAAAACACTAATTGGAACGATTACCTGCAGGATGTTTTTACTCATAGTATTCTAATTAGAGCTTCCTGTGAACTTGGAATACCTAATAAAACAATAAAAATTCTACAAAAAAAACTTTTGATGAAGTGCTGAAACGAAGCAAATTTTCTAGATTATAACTAAAATAACTATCATAGTGAAAATTTCTTGTTTGTTTGCTATTTTATATTTAAACATATTTTGAATATAAGTTTCTTGCAGTTTAGGAATTTTTGTCATTTGTTTAGAACAGGGGTCTCCAAACTTTCCAGCCTTAGGGCCATACTGATTACTCCAGTAAGTTCCGAGGGCCAAAACCATATTATCATTGTTGCCGGTGGTAAAAAGTGAAATAGTCCACTGATGAAAAAACAAGTCCGAAAAAGTACGCAACGTTTAAAAAAGGCTGCAAATCAGACTAAAGTCCGCAAAACGGCAACACTGCATATTATTAATTTTCCTGTCATTATCTGTAATTTCTAGATTAGTCGTAGAGTACGAGCCATGAGGAGTAACGTGACACGACATCTGGTGGACACAAGCGAAAATAGGTAGTACCTTCTATCGCTAACAGATTGCGCTAATAGCACGTACAGAATAATCTCGTTGGTTTGAGAAAGTTCTGGTGTCTTCCACTCACTTCTAGATGGCAGTAATTGAAATATATAAGAAGGCTAGTGGCGCAACCACAACTCAGTTCCTATGACACTGTTGTGAAATAAAATAGTGCGTACCTGCTTAAAACGTGTTTGTGCGTGTGTAAGTTTAAAACATCTTTGTAACAGTATTTTGATTTGAATTGTTGCTTTTGTGTGTGATTTAGTAGTATGGAAAAGAAGCGAAAAATTGATAGTGAATGCAGAAAATTCAAAGATCAGTGGAACATTCAGTATTTCGTAATTGAGTCCAGTAACAAGGCGCTATGTTTGATTTGCAATGAAAGCATAGCCATTCTCAAAGAATATAACATTAAACGTCATTATGAAACAAAACATTTTCAAAATTACTCAAAATATACAGGAAGTTTGCGGACAGAAAATTCGAAGCTATGAAGCGCGGATTGAAATCGCAGCAATCTTCATTTACAAAACTCAAAACTGAACGAGAGGCTGCAACTCGTGCCAACTTTCGTGTGGCTCTTGAAATTACAAAACGTGGAAAACCATTCACTGATGGAGAAATGATCAAAGAATGCATAATTGCAGTAGCCGAAGAAATGTGCCCTGAAAAGGTAAATTTATTAAAAACTGTCAGTATGTCAGCAAACATCGCTGAAAATATATCCTCTCAACTGTTCGACAAAAATGAACATGTTGAGTGGTTTTCTTTGGCCTTGGATGAGTCAACCGATGTGTCATACTGCTCAGGTGTTGATTTATATTCGAGGAGTAGATAAAAGCTATGAAGTGCAGGAAGAACTTCTTGATATGTATAGTATTCATGGCACAACTACTGGTACAGATATTTTTAAAGGAGTTGAAATGGCCATTAATCAAAAGAACCTTCGATGGAAAAACTTGAAATGTATTACAACTGATGGAGGCAAAAACATGAGTGGGAAAGATAAAGGAGTGGTCGCTCTTGTGTCAAAGGCTGTAGAAAATGACGGTGGTTCAAAACCATTAGTCTTACATTGTATCATTCATCAACAGTCTTTGTGCGGAAAATGTTTGGATATGTCTGAAGTTCTGAAACCAGTCATATCAACTGTTAATTTTATCAGATCTTTTGGGCTGAATCACCGACAATTCCGACAATTTATTGAAGAGATTGGAGAAAATGACTTACCTTATCATACTGCCGTACGTTGGCTTAGTTGTGGGAAAGTCCTTCAGCGCTTTTTTGAACTTCAAGCAGTGATCGAAATTTTTTTGAATGAAAAGCATGCCCTCTTACTGAATTACAAAACAACGCATGGCTGTGGAAGTTAGCATTCTATGTTGATTTGACAAAACATGTGAACGAAATGAATTTGAGATTGCAAGGAGAAAACCAGCATCTTCCTGATTTATACACTAATATCAAATCATTCCGAAAGAAATTGATACTGTTTCAATCACAACTACGAAGTAAATGTTTTTCACATTTTAAAACATGTGAAATATTCAGCCACACCACTGAGACTGAGTTTCCTATCGATTTTGCAATCGAAACTTTGAGTGCTTTGAAAATAAATTTTGATACTCGTTTCTCGGACTTTGATGCCATGGCGAATCAAATTAAGATTTTTCAGAATCCTTTTTGATACTGACATTGAAACCCTAGCCCCGGAACTTCAAATGGAAATGATTGATCTACAGTGCAGTGATATAATTAAGAACAAATATCAAAACTCATCTTTGTTGGAATTTTATAAGAGTCTTCCACTGACACAATTTGATAATTTGCATAAATTTGCTCGTGGGCTGTTTTCTGTTTTTGGTACTACTTATTTGTGAGAGAAGACCTTCTCCCAAATGAAGTACACAAAAAATGTTTACAGATCTAAATTAAATGATGAGCATCTTAAATCTCTTTTAAAAAATGAGTCCACAACTACAAACTATTGTCAGTGGAAAATCTCAATTACATAAATCTCATTAGTATTTCGCATGTCATTATGCTTGTTATAAGTTATGTTTTTATTTAAAATGTATAAAATGTTAGTTGGATTCATTTCAATAATTTGTTAGTTATTATATACTGAAGTTAAATTTTCTGCATATTATACATGTCTTTACTCATTACAATTCTGTGTTTCTTTATCCAACTTATCACAAAAACAATAACAATAAGCCTACAACAATGTTATGAGTAGTTAGCCCATGACCATATCAATGTAGATGTCATATTAATAATTATTCAACATAAAATTAGAATACTTCAGTAAACTAAATTTAATTTGCTATAAAAAATATCTTCTCTAAAAGGAGTTTTCAAGTATGCTAGCTCTCCGCAGGCCGGACAAAATCTGTCCGCGGGCCGGATGTGTGGCCCTCGGGCCGTAGTTTGGAGACCCCTGGTTTAGAAGATTTACTTTATGATGCAGAAAATTAACTTGGAAAATGGTTCACAAGTTGGATGTTAAAGGGCATTGCATTAGTTTGATGATAATTTTAAGAGAATTGCTAGAGCTTACCTTTCTTTTAATATGTCATTAATGTAGCTTGGAATAATATAATTATATTTATTCTTCTATCATCATTTTAATCTGAAAATGAGACAAATTGCTAGAAATAAGAAATGAGTTATCCTTAAATTAATCTTTTTTTTGGGGAGGGGCAGAACAGAGGAAAGTTTCTTTTTTGAAAATGCAACTAAAAGTATAAGTAAGTTGAGATCTTAAAGATATATATATATATATTCTAAACACTATATATATTGTTACAAAGGAAGTGTTTAGAATTGACGAAAAAGGTACCAGTTTCAGATAACTTTTTTGTTTGTGAGAGGTGTATTAATATTCTGCTTCTTATTGTGAATATTTAACTAATTTTAGTAGCGTATTGTTAGAATAATTGCAGTTTGTAGTATTCTGAACTGTTCATGAAAATAAGTTTGCATGGTGGAGATAATTGAGATTTCTTTTAACATGAGCTGAAATAAAGTCACCAAGTTTTTATTTATAAACAAAAAATTCACTTTTATGTGTCTGTATAGCCTTCTAGCTGAAATTATTTGGTAAGTGCTTTAGCATAATTAAAATGAGGAATAAAAAGGACTATTGCCAACTTAAAGATAATAATTTTTTTCTTATTTTATATCTTATATCCCCCTTCAAAGAGAAAAGGCTTAGCAACAGAAAAGCCTTTTTAGAAAGAGGCATTAGAGCATAAGCAAAGTAAAAGAAGCATAATTATTGGGGGATCATAACATTTTGATCTAAATTTTAAACATAACATTTTTTACCAATGAATTCAAATTTTAGAGCTCTTTTGGAATTTTTAATTTTAAATGTTTCCAAGTTCACTTTTTTCTAAAACATTGCACAGACTCCTAATTTTTTTCAAGAAATAATTGTAAAAGTTCACAGTTCTTGAAAATCTTGGCTTGAATATCATAATGTAATTTTAACAGTCCTTGTTTTGAATGTCTTTTGTAAAAACTGTTGTAATCAATATTAAATGAAATTTCTTTCTTTTACATATTCATGAAATCCCATTAAAATTAATTATTTGCTGATTAAACAATCTGCATTTCCTTTTTGTAAAGCAATCTAGAATGTACTTTAGAAATTAATAAGTATAGGAAAAATAAAAAATACAATACAAAATAAAATAAACTTTGATGAAAAAAGTATGGGCAGGTTCTCACAAGCGAATCAGCATAACTATATACTGATGGCTATTGGATGCTGAAATTCTGTGGCAAATAAAATCCTCCTTTCCTTATACAGTATAACTGGCCTTTAAGCATTGCATGAATTTATCTAAGTCATTAATTTTAATTTATGGCTATAAAATTCCTCACTGTTATGTAATTTAAATAAAAATATAAATATACAAAAATTAAAATTAAGGGTCATGACTTGTATATTCAAGTTAGTTCTCACAAATTTAGTGAATAAAATTCTACATTACTCTACAGTAATAATGTAGAAAAAGTTGAAATTTGTGTAGCTGTGTGTGTGGTAGCGTTTTGTGCTAAAACTTATGGCTAGAGGAATGAGATTGGAGAAGCACTCAGTAGTTCTTAGTCATAGCCGACTCTCCTAAAAAAATTAATTTCAATATTAGGAGTATATCTAAGGCAATAACAGGTGCTGCCACAGAGGGCAGTAGTTATGTGTTTAGCACTACTGCACAAAAAATATTTATGCTAAATATAGCTTTATTGAGCATTTCTTTTTTCCTATATAAGTAATAAATTTAGAAGCCAGGTCCTTGGAATATTCTATGAAGTTTTAGGCTCATCCAATCTAAATTTTAATGCAGTTATTTCATTACCAATGACTGTATGTAAAGTTTATGTATATTTTGGATGTGTTTAATCAAACATGCATGTTGTTGTTTGACCATCTAAATTTATCCTTTGTAAGGCAAAATTTTAAGAAAGCATTTGATCAGAAAGTTTTAGATTGATTACTCATAGTTGGTGTATATGTCAGTATTCTATCTGATAACCAGTTACAAGAGAACTGATATTAATCATGTAGGAGTGGAAGTGCTTAGTTTTTTAGTAACAAACTGTGCTCAAAGAACGTGTCTGTGAACACATAAAACTATCTTAAGTAAATCAGTGAAAGTATTCAAGTTAGATAACAGTTTATATTTGATCATCAATTGTTTTGACCTTTGTGTCAGTAATATTTCTCTCATAAATAGTAAAACTATCTCTTTTTAATTTGGTTATGGTATTTTAGGGCATTAATTTAAACTGTATTGGTAGGTTTGTAACTGGATTATTTTAAAAACTTTTATTTAGTTGCAGAGCTTTTCTACTTAAAAAAATACCATAGATAACTTTTTTCTCAAAAATATTAAGAAATATGGCATATTATATAACTTTCAAAGTATTAAGAATTTTTTAGACCTTTTTTGAAATAACGGATCTAAATTGTGATGGGAAGAGAAACACATGAATAAAATTTAAGATAGGTATAGACATAAATCTACATTGTTTAAAATTTAAAAAAAAAAAAAAAAAAAAAAAACAAAACTTTTTGTTATTTTTAATAATGTCTTCAGACATCGTTAATATTAACTTTATGACCTTCAAGGTTATAAAGTTAATATTAATAATGTCTAAAGACATCATTAATATTAACAAAAAGGTTTTTTTTTTAATACTGAACTTCCTTCCTGACTCTCTATATAAATACGCAAAGATTTTTTTTTGAATTGTAAAGGTCTAAATTATGTAGAATATCTGTTAATTTCATAAGAAAGTTTTTGTTGCTGAACTGTGTAGTTGCAGACAGATGAGAGAAGGTGTGAAATTACATAACTTTTTACAAGGGGGGGAGTCAGTATAGCAGTAATATGTTAATTCTTATGTACTAGCTGTATTATGAATATTTTCAGCAAAATTAATTTTCACAAATGTTTTTTAAATTCTTTTAAAATATAGTAGCATTTTCTTGAAAATATATACATATTTTATATGTAACTGTACTTTTCTTCCCTCCCAAGGATATAATTTTACATTTTGGTTTCAGGCTGTGCTTTTGTAAAATTTGAAAATCCATCGGATGCCCATTCTGCCATCAGTGCTTTGCACGGAAGTCAAACAATGCCTGTGAGTATTTATTTATATCAATTTTGGCAGTTTTATTATTTTGAAAGATGGTTAAAAGAACTTTATGACAAAGATACTCGATTTCATACCTTCATGTTGCTTGTATTATCATACTAATATGTATTGTATAAAGTCTGAGGTACATTATTGGGACTTCATTGATGCTGGATTTAAATTTTCATATTTTAAGTCATCAATATAAACTTTCTAAGATCACATGTAAAAATTAATAAAAATAAAAATTGATAAAGTTATTTATGAAATAATGGAATATTTATGAGATTAAAAGAATCAAAATTTATTTTAAAAATTGCTTCATATTTATTTGTTTGTTTTATTAAATGTTTATTTCAGTGTAAATTGTTTAATCTGTTCCTTTTTCTTGTGTGTGCAAGCGCACGCTGTTGCTTTTCCTTAACAAACAGATATCATTTGTTGTCCAGTTACAAAGCTCTGTCATTGAAGTCTTGTACTTATCATGTTGAGGATTCACACTGGACTTAGTCGAAATAATTTTTTTAACAACTTCATCGTTTTCTTCACTATGATGGCAATATTTTCTGGATTTAAAACCACGCTATAAATTTCTTTATTTGTTAGTTGTTTGATTATCAAGGTATTGTCTTTGCAATGAAAAACATTTTTATATCATTTTAATTTATTATCACTTCTGCACATTTCTTAACATGTTTCTTTAATGGAATATTTTACTTTTGATATCTTCAAAACCTTCAAATGTGTGACTATCACCATCACTATAAAATATGGCTGCTGGCCATAATTTATGCCAAGCATTTTTAAAATATTATTTGCAGACTCTATTCTCTTGACCTTGTAATGCTCTATACAGCAGATTTTATATTAAACATTTTCAAAAATTCTTGAATGATCATTATTCAGAAAATTTTAAATCGGTTTAAAGAAGTCTACTTTATGTGTGCATTTCAGTGTACACAGAACTCCAGCATTTGTTGTCTGGATTATAAATGCATTGTTTGGCGAAAAGAATGGGACAAAGATGTTATCTTTTTCTAAAAACTTGTCACATACAAGCAAGCAGGTATCTGTAATCCAGACAATATTTGGCAATTGCTTGGTAAACCAACCAGTTTTAAATGTTACTGAGACTTGGGTGTGGAAGATTTGCAAACCCGTCGTTCATTAATCTTTATGTCATCCATGTTTTTTTATTTGAATGATAGATAACAGAGAAAAACTTTACTTACCTTAGGTTGTGTAACTTTTCTGATTATGAAATGTTGATATTTGAACTTTTCTGCAGCATTTGTGCATGCCAAAATCATTAATCTTACTTTGGAATCTTTGAGCCCATTTGGGGCCTTTTCTGCAGAAATAGCCATAATATTTTGAGCATATACTGCCAGAAAAAGCCAGTTTTTCTGTATGTTTTTCATGAAATTTTGGTACTGTTCTGTTAATGAGACTGGATTCAGAAATATATATATATATATATGCATGTAGATATGGATGTATTGGTTTATGTATGCATATATGTCTATATGTGTGTACACTGACTGACATTGTAAATTCAATTAAGTGGCCAGAAAGTGATGAAACTCTGCAAACAGAGAGAAACAGCAACAAACAATAAGTGATCTTTACTTCAAAATGATATGCATAATGCAGAGCGAGAACAGTGTTGACTCAGTACATTGTAAGACCGCCTTAGATGGCGATACAAAAAGCAACATGTCTACATACAGAATCAATCATCTATGATGATATCCTGAGGAATGGCTCTCCATTCCCTGTCAAACATTTGCCACAGTTTGTCTTCTGATTGTGGTGATGGCAGGGTCTACAAATCCTGTCCAATCACATTCCGGGTGTGCTGGATTGGTGAGAGATGAGGAGACAACGGTGCTAAGGAAGCATCTGTGCATCTTGCAGAGCACATTGGCTGATACAAGCAATGTGTGGTCGGGTGTTATTCTGCTGATAAAGGTCATTATGGGCATTTCCTGAAGGTAGGAAAATGTCACTAGCTGCAGCACATCATCCACGTATTGTCGGGCCATCATAATGCCCTGAATATGAACCAGAGACGAACTGGAATTGTACGCAATTGCTCCCAAAATCATGATGCTATGTTGTCGAGCAGTGGACTGTTCCACATTTACTGCCGGATTGTACCTGTCTCCACATCAATGCCACACTTACATGCGGCGACTATCATTGCTAGAACAGAAGCTTCACTCATCTGACAATATGACTATGTGGCATTCCTTCATCCATATTGCTTGAGCTCGGCACCATTGCAGGTGTTGGTGTCTATGATGTGGGGTCAATGGCAGTCTTCTTAATGGAAGCCATGAATGTAGGCCACTAGCCACCAATTGACAGTGAATGATTTTGGTTGATATAGGAACAATAGCAAGGTGTCTTCAACATGCTGCAATATAGACGTAGAAGTGGTTTGTGGGTACACCACTGCTTTTTGGTGAATACATGCTGCTCTGGCTGCACAGGCACCCCTCGAACTTGCCACATTTCCTTGTTCCAACCATTGTCGTCACAGCCGGTGCACTGTGAATGCGTCCTGGTATGTGTCAGCTGAGATTCGCCATATGGATCAACCTGCCCTTCTCAGTCCGATCACCATGCCTCTCGTAAAATTGACGGTCTGCTGGAACTGCGTCTGTTGATGATGGCCTGGCATTCTGTGCTATTACACGCAGTCTCTGAGACAAGAAAAAATTTTCTATAAAAATTTCCATAGCAGAAATAATGGCACGAAAATTCAACATTCTGCAGGTTCCTTCCCGTATATCTTCTTCAATGTGTGCTGGAGAGTTTCACATTTCACATCATTCGCATAACTCAGTGACATGCATCTACCCTGAAATTTGCATAATTTTTCGACCACTCCTTCTTGGTCATGTAGTATTATATATTCAATGTCAGGTAGTATTATATATTTACTTATTCAGTGTCAGGTAGTGTACATAACACACACATATACATACATTTCTGAATTTGGTGTCAATAACAGAAGAGTACCCAAATTTTTTACTACCTTATGCCATGGAGTTTTTTAATTTGGTTTATCAACTAGTCAAGTATTTCCTCATGAAATATTTTGGCTTGTTTTTGTTAAGATGGCCTAGAGGTTTGGATAATGAATCATTTTGTTTATTGGAAGTCTAGATTCAGATATTGGACTTTCTGTTGTATTAATGTTTTAATTGTTTATAAAGATTGTGGTTTTGAAATGTGGAGATTTAAGAAATATATACAAATAATAATAGAAAGATTTATGTGAATAAGTAAGTGCCAAAACCAATTTTAAAAAATTTATTGGTGTTTATTTGTCTTTCTGGAGACAGTTCATAGTGAATTAACTGAAATAATGTGTGTTTATAAAAACTTAAAATAAAATCCAGGTATTTATTTCCAAGTGAATACTTTGTTTTGGAGCTCCTAATATGTATGTATTGAATTAGCAATCAGCAATTTTTCTTTCATCATTTTCAGTTGGAATCAGTAACTTAATTAGAAACATAAACTAATTACTTAAGCATTAAGAATGCATAAAAATATATTTTGTTTATATATTACCATAAGTACCATGATCATATAATTTATATAACTCTTCAAGTGGTCAGGCCATGTATATGCATTTAAAAATATTTGTTGCAGTGATGTTAAGTTCACACTCATGCATCTTGAAATCTATCCAGATGATTAAGATAGTGTATGCATTGGGAGAAAAGGGGTTACGATGCAAAATGGGAGGGTCATTTCTGAATTATAATCAAGAAAATACAATTTATTCATGTGTTTTTGAGAAACTAGGGTTTCAGTATCAAACCTTTGGCCGCATGAAGGATTAATATACACTTTTAATATACGTCATAGAATTATAAATAAACTAATATAATTTCAGTATTGATATTTAAAGGATAGGAATTCACTAAGTTTGCATATCATATAATTTTGAAGTAATGAAGTATTTTTGCAAAGACATGGCTGATATGTATGTTTTATGAAATACAGCTGTTAGTTTTTATTTGGTGATAAAATGACTGTATTGTATTTCAGGGAGCTTCTTCTAGTCTTGTTGTAAAATTTGCAGACACTGAAAAAGAGCGCCAATTAAGGAAAATGCAACAAATGTCTGGAAATGTCAACATATTAAATCCTTTCGTATTTAGTCATCTTGGAGCGTATGGAGCTTATGCACAGGTCTTTAATATGTCTAAAATATTTTACATAAATTCCTTTCTTTTTGTGGTACATTTTTTCATTCTAAAGAATTCTTTCTAGAAAATGTATTTTTTTTAATGCTTGCATATTTCAATAAACCTATAAGCATATAATTCTAGCGAGAAAGAAATTTGAATATCAGTATAAACTTGTTTTTTTATTAAATCTGAATAGCATGTTTGGATCCAAATTGTTAATAGGTGTTTAAATGAATTATTTAGCTGTTCTATCTGAAAATATCTCAGGTAATTGCTTTTAAAATTTCTAAAGTTGAAACAAAATCCTTGCTGCCTGTTGGAAGATGTACTGTAAAAGTCAGGAACTTCAGAGTTGAAAAAAATTTGAAAATCATTGAAAAGAGAAAAAAAAAGGGGGGGATAAGAAATTTGGTAAACATATAAGGTTTTAGTTTAATTAACCAATTATCCTATTGCTTGAGCCTTACTATACCTTTGTTAAGTTCCACCAACATATAAATTAATTTAAAATATAAAAGAGTCAAGCTTCAAAGTTTAATAAGGAGCATTTTGGCAGATTATATCAGCATTACTCACTCTATCTTAAATTTCTGCTGTTTTGACTGTTGTTTGCAAACAAAGATTTGCCAAGTTAACTTCTGTTAATTTTTCTTAGTTTGTGTAACTATTTTTATTTGTATTTTAATTTATTGTGGTATTTCTAGACAAGAAGTCATATGGGATGAAAAATCATTTGACAGTTACACTTAGTAGTAAATTGGGACTTCAATAGCATAACTATATATACATTTCTTTAATCATATCTTGATTCATTGACTGTAATCCACTAAAACTGAACTGAATTTTTATCTCTATATTATTTTAGACTAGGGTGAGAAAAATGGGCAGAATTTAGAAAATTCCAAGTTTTGCCTCCAAATTAATATAAGATTTTGAAGTTTGCTTTAAAAAGTTAAGTGAATGCTACTGTGGGTATGAAAACTTTTGATCCAAGACGGTACAAAGTAAGGCATCCTGATTCGTCAGGTCTTCTTTGATTCCGGATTATAGTTTATCAGTTTAAATCTAGTAAGGTGACATGTAAAAATTAAAAATCTCAAATCATTTTGTATGAAATAATAAAGTTTGTATGACATAAGGAAACCAAAAAAAAAAAAAACTTTGCATTATTAAACATTTTTTTAATATAAGTTTTAAGTTGCTTCATTTTTTTGCCAAGACTTTTTCTGATTTTATAGACAGACATAATTTCTTGTTCAGTTACAGAGTTCAAGTTCTATATTTACTGGATCGAAATTTCTCACTAAATTGTCAGTCAAAATTTTTTCATTCTCAGCAATCTCTCTGTCACTTTCTTTACTACTGATAGTGAGATTTTCTGAATTTGAAATCGTACTTCCAGTTTTTGCCATGAATTTTTTATTGATTATTGGGGCATTGTCATTGTAATGGAATATTTTTGCTATATCAACTTAATTTGTTACTCCTTTTCCACATTTCTTCACAAATTCTATTTATAGGAAAATTTTGCTTGGTATTTGCAATATCTGAAAAGTTTCAAATTTGCAGCTATCATGATGGCTAGCTTCTTCTAATGCCAATATATCAAAATGCATGACACCGTTGACTAAAGACATGTTCTCCAAAAATTTTTATCTTGCTCTTATCGTCCACTGGGGAAATTATGCCTGACTTATATTAATTTTTATTACTTTATAGTTATTTATTATATTTTTCCATTAAATACCTGTCACACATTTAGGTGGGTTTTTTATTTCAAAAGAATTTCTGTTTATAATAATAGTTTATATTTAACAGACACACACCCATAGGGCACCTGGCCAGTGATGGCCAATAGTCTACCATGCAGCATAACAGAAAAATACTCTTAAGGCTTATTGGAACAGCAAATCAGTTATTTTTAATTCAAACAGCACTAAATGATCTACAAATATCATTTACAAAATCTATTTCTAGAAATTTTTGTTAAATTTCTGCTCTTCAACACATTTGCAATGCAGGTGGCTTAAAATTTGTAATCATCCTCAAACCTAATGTCAGCATAAAAGGTTGTCATGCTGTTTGGTATGTTTAAAACAGAAATAGTTTTAGACATATTTGTTGCCTGAGTCATTTTTCAAGCTGTCCTGAGTTGATAGTCATGTTGTGATGAAAACAAAAAATAATAAAATATATATATATATATATATTCTGTTGGTTGGGGGTAAAATCCGATATTCAGTATTAAAATCAGCCACAAACTTTGATTGGATGCTTTGATTTGAGGTCGATTTTGAGAGCAGTAAGATAGCTACTGAGCCAAATTTCTGATCATACAGATTTATTCTAATAAATGATAGTGTTTCTTCAGTGTGGGGTATTTTATTTAGTGCTGAAGTGAAATTGAGAATTAGGACCCTTCACATGCTTTATTGTAAAAAAAAAAAAAAAAAAAAAAGTCTTATTATGCATGGATAAAGCATTAAGCATATGCTATTGTTGGAATGTAATTCTTTCTCCCTTTATATGAAAAATTTCTCTAAAAAAAAATAAATAAACTGGTGGTCTGGGTATTGGACTGTACTTTTGGTTCAATTACAGCTGTTTAAATATGTAAAGTAGTGTAACATTTATTATTGAAATTTTTTATGGCAAGTATGATACGGTAACCCAGACATATTAAGAAAATATTTTCTTTTTAAGTTTATATAAATTTTTATTCTTGAATTTATAATCTATCTAAATGTGCATATAGACAAGATGGTTATAACTGTGCAATTAATTATGTTAGATGACTAAAAAAAAAAAAAAGAGAGAGAAAAGGTCTTTGGCTGATTCAGAATACTTGTGATAAAATGTAATGCTAATAGGATTATTGACTGTATGCTATGTATGTGTAATTTTTTGTTAAAGTTGAATGTCATTTAGTAGTTATATCCTAGATAATTTAATTAAAAGATATATTTAAATGTGCTTTTATTTTGAAGTTTCATTATTTGATAAATGGAGATAAAAAAAGTTTTTGTTTGAAGGCTAAATTAAATATTGCCAATTAGGATTACTGTATTTTAAAAAAATCATCTTGATTGCAAGTTATTAACAAGTTTCCACTAATGAACCAAATTAAAGATGTTCTCATATAGAAAAGAAAATGTCTGTTATCTGCAGCATAAAAATGTCTTGTTACTGATGATCGGAGATTACTTCTAAGCAGAACAAAGAGGAAAAGAATCATACTTAAGAGATTTTGATTATAAACTTTTTTGCTTTTCAAAGCATCCCATTTTTGTTTTGTGATCTCGGCATTATGAGAATGAGTGTAGTTATGTTGGGTTGAGGTGACCTGAAATATTTTACTTTAATTGCATGTTTCAGAAATTAAATGAACATTTGCTAGTTTTTCTAGGGGGTGGAGGAAATTAATTATGTATTTCATAGCTGCAATGTTATCAACGTTGTGTATCGCAAAAAATTCCATTCAAAATGCAGTACATATTGTGCTAATCATTTTACTTTTAATATTTAT
Source organism: Stegodyphus mimosarum (assembly GCA_000611955.2). Taxonomy (NCBI): domain Eukaryota; kingdom Metazoa; phylum Arthropoda; class Arachnida; order Araneae; family Eresidae; genus Stegodyphus; species Stegodyphus mimosarum. Next base: position 56,937 of record KK116765.1, read on the forward strand.
TTTTTAATCCAGTGGTGTCCACTTGCCTATTTAGCATTATCTACTCCTAAGGCCAGAAGTGGTGGCCATTTTATTGTCGAGGCACCTAATAGGTGGCCACCATTACCTCCTATGAAAGGATGATGTTGGAGGACCAGTTAGGTCTTCTACCAAAGTTTTTAATGCCTGTTTGTTGAGTGATTATTTTTACTTGAAGGTGAATTCTAATTGTTGACACTGATAATCCCTTTTCTCTCTGCCTTATTGTCCACTTCTCTAAACTGTCTTTCAAAATAAGCCAGGCTTTGATGATAGTCTTAGATGATAGTCTTTGATGATAGGCCAGGCTTTATTCTTAGGCATTTTCTCAAATTCTTCTTATGTAGGCTTCAACCACTGCATGTATCTCTCGTCAACTTAAAATTCTTAGAGGAACCACAGGTTCGGACACTTGGCACATGTGCCTGGTCAAGTGACCAGTGGTGCGAAGTGACCATCCATGGGATTATGATTGAATGCCTTTAAGTCAGAATCCCACCTAATCATTGCAGTAATACGGTTTGTGCCTTGGGCGTGGATGGGCTATTTTAGCCAGAGCTTACAATCTGTCCTGGACAGGTCAGACTACTCTGGCAACAAGGCTTATTCGACTCAGAGCAATAAAGCAGCTGCTGAGACCCTCACTTCGAAATCCATACTGTACAGGTGTGACATGCAGGCACCAAATCTTCTGTAGACGACTTAGGTACCAGTCTGGGTGTTGTAAGCACTAGAGCAGCTATCATACTGCGATCTATTTAGACTCATCCTCTGACTCTAGCTGCCATAAAGTTTTAAATTTCTCTCACTTTCTTCACTGCTGAAAGCTTGAAACAGCTGTATGTATAACTTTTTCTTCAAGCGTGAGCTATAATAAAAATAATATTTTTAAAAATTCAACAAGTGAATGATAAAGTGAGCACTGCAGCAAGTAAGCTGTAAGCAGACCACAAAACAGTGAAACATGTGTAAGAATGAATGCAGAACTTGGCAAAATAAAAGTTCCTGTGGCCATTTAAAAAAAAAAAAAAAAGGATAGTTATTGAAAAAGGCAGACAAAACTACAGAGTTCAGTTGGCAATACAGGAATTATGATGCCCTTACACTGAGTGCATGCTACTATAGTTAGGCGAATTTGATGCCAGTTCAATAAATGGTGGAATCAAAGTTAATGATACTTGATTTGACGTCATTTTTCAATGGTCTTATATGGTGGAGTTCATGTGCTGAAAATCCTTGGGACAAGAAAATGATTCCGATTCCTTATTAAAAGCAGTTATGCAAACATGGCATCCACAAAGTGTACATGAGAAATAAACTTGTACCTAGCAATAATCCTGATGTCAACTTGGTGTTTAAAAAATGGGAGGCGTAATAATAAGGAAGTACCAAATATTGTCTTTACTAAATACAGTACAACAGTAATATAAAATCATACTTTGCTGTATTAATGTAAGTAATATTAATAAGAAATAAAGCTTTGTATTCCTATCTTAACATAATTTAAAAAATATGGTATTAGACCTCAAATAGTCTTTTAGTTCTTTTTTAGAGCAATTTTTTTTAGTAGTTTTGAAAGTGTTTGCATATGGTGAATGAGAAATAATTGGCGGGAGGGGATGGAAATGGCTGTTATCTGTTAAGGTCTGGGAAGAAAGTGAATGCCTGTGAAGGAAATTTCTCATAAAAATAATAAGGAACTTAGGAGAATTTTTTCCCCCTAATTTAGCATAAATATTAATTAGAGCAGTGTAGTATATAGTTGGTTAAGAAATCTTAGAATGGAATCTTAAAATTAAAAACTCACCATTTGTGAAAAAAAGTGTAGATAGAACAGGCAAATCAACAACCTTGTATTCGGCGTAAATTTTGTAAAATCCCAGTCGATTTCAAGGGCAAAACGGGAGGAAAAAGGCAAAATTAACAAATCTTCAATAGCGAATCATAGTTGGAAATTCAATCACAAGTTTGATTTTGGTCCTGCTAAAATTATCCAGAAAGCTGATTCTATTAGGGAATTGGATTTTCTTGAAGCTTTTCACAAAAATTTATCCTGTTTAGTCAATGACTTTAATTCCAATCCAGTCTTGCCTAATGCCTTTAAAATTCTATTAACTTAACCCTTCATTTTTTGTTATTATTTCTACCAACAGATGGCGGTCTCGGCTCCTTGCGTTGTTTGCTGTAGGGTATAAATACGATCGACATTCACTTTTTCGATTTGCCGAATTTTTTGCTCTTTATGAAGGGGGACCCGTTTTGCCCTGGAAATCGATTAGGATTTCACAAAATTTACGCCAAATTCAAGGTTGTCGATTTGCCTGTTCTATTTTCCACCTCGGTGTGATTCTCTTGCATCTTAAAAGTGTAGATCTTTTAACAGTGTGACCACTTACACAAGAACTAAATTAGTTATTGCTAGCTCAAAGATTATTATTAAGCTCAAAAATTGAAAATTAAAAGTGGTATTAAAATATAGTAATGTAAAATTTCATTCAGTTTGATAGAAATATTAACCATCCACGTGTAGCTCCTGAAGTTTGAGCAGGATTGTCAAGCTGGTCCACTGTTACGATTCACACGAAAATGGCAGATGAAGACTTTAATGGTTTTAGTTCATTATTTTGACGAGTTATAGCTCTACAAGGTACATTTCATTGTTGAGAATTTGCGTAAAAGCTTTGAATTTGTTTATGAACGTCTTCCATTGCATGGCCTGTACTTATCTTGTAAAAAAGGCATTTTGCCAGCCGTATTCCACCATATCTATAAAAAAAAGGAACATAGAAGACATTGTGCTATGTATTGTTCCATGAAAAGTAGAATAGAAAAAAAAAGAAAAAGAGACTCATAATTGGCATGAAGAGTGTCAAGTTAGATATGTTTGTGGCCATGGTTCAAAGTTTACCACGTGAAAAAAAAAAAAAAAAAAAAAAAAAAAAAAAAAAAAAAAAGGGGAAAAAAAAAAAAAAAAAAAAAAAAAGAAAGAAAGAAAAAAGGGGGAAAAAAGAAAGAAAAGAAAAAAAAATTGCAGAATAATGAGGAGTAAAAATAACAGTGTTACTTTATTTCTGAGATCATCATAAACAATTTCTAGTATTCAAACTTTTTGTGATTTTGAATAATTAACTTCTTGGCATGTATATAATTTATTGCAAAGCAAGACTGATCCTTTATTTTTACAAATTTTATATTTCCTGTTTTATTCCAAAGTGGGTTAAAAATTAAATTAAAACAAAAAATGTTGCATGCATTTTTTAACTTGCAAATTATGCTCACTGAAACTGCGTGCATCGCATTATATATAATTTGAAAACGCCAAAAGGAAATAAAATTCTTCTATTAAAAATGTAATCAGTTGATTTATTTGAGTATGGCAAAGGACTTGAGGTCTATCTGTCTAAGGAGAGGATGCCTTTGTGAAGGGCTTTATAAAGAAAACTGACTGTATACATGTTACACATCGGGGAAACCACAAAAATGACAGTGCAGCCAGCTCCTTAGCTGGAATTTAAACTATAGCGACTTTATTGCTCGGTTGCTGGTGGGCGTGTTTAATGTGAATAGCAATAAATGTAGACAAAGAAAATATAAGAAAGTCATCCCATATTTCAGAATCAGAAAGCATGAATATCGAGCTGTACCTAGAGGGTTAAATGCCAATAAATTATTAAATCACTATCAACTTTTTCTTTCCTAATGTGTTTTTCCCCACTTTCATTTAAAAATCGAATGATTTTTTTTTAATTGCAACATTTCTGAAATGTTTTCATTATCATTTTATGCATAATAATATTACTATTAATATAACTATGTATTATGTGACTTCAGGAATTTTTTTCTTTATATTTTTTAGATGGTACAGCAGCATGCTCTTGCTACTGCTGTTGCACAACAAGGGTATATCAACTCAGTCTCTCCAGTTGGAACTCTTCAACTTCCTCCCATAAGCCCTGTTTCTAACGGCATACCAAGTCCTACTTTGGCAGCTAATTCTGGTATGTGGAAAATATTTTAAATGTGTTAATTTAATTTCTGTTTTATTTTGTTATGGTATTTATATTACATAAGGATCAGAACTCAGTTTGAAATATCGAATTTTTGAGGTGGAAATTTTGATGGACTCAAAAATTATTAATTGCGTGTGTCATTAAAAAATATTTAAAATAAATGTTATTGTTATGGAAAGGAATTTAATTACACTTTTGAGTTTTTTGTGCATTTTATTTATAATATTACAAGACCCTTAAGCTTATCTAAAATTTGATTCAAGCCATTTCAGTTGGGGTTTGAATAACAGAAATAGATGTATAAAATCCTGTAGCTTTTTTCATTCAAGTCAAATAACTTTAAGTTTCTGAACTTAATTAAGTGATAAAATGGGCTGCATGTGGTATTTTCTAATTTGAAAATTTTAGATATTGTTGTGTCAAAAATTTTAACCTTTAGAATTTTTAAGTATGTCAGCTTGACAGCTGTTTATGATTTTAAGCATATCTTGTTTTTTGTATCATACTTTTTATAAGGTTGTACATGTATAAAACCAGCCAAATGTATAGATATTTGGTGCTTTTATTTTATTCGTATCTTTGCATTTAAGAAAAAGTGTTACTTTTTTTTTTCTTATGTGTTCAGATTTTTGTGAATTGCCAAGCTGACTCTGGATGAGAGAAATTCACATTAAATATTTCCTTTTAGCTTACACAGGGAAACTTAAAAATCTTAATTAGGTGCTTTAATCTTATTGAAGTTTTATGCTTATTTTAAAGTCAGTTATGTATTAAAATTTGTATTTCATGTTTTATTTTTACTATATATGTGTGTATATATAGTAAAAATAAAACATGAAATACAAATTTAAAAAGTTATGTAAAAGAATGTAAACATGGTAGTTCATGCTACCTGAGATTTTTTCATATCAATGTATATTAGTGACCCAAAAAAGTGATATGATACAGTGGGAAAAAAAAAGTTGTAGGTAGAGTGTAAAATAAACATCATAATATGAAGCAGATGAGTAAGTTTTGTAAAGTAAAAAAAGGTGAAAATGAAAAAAAAATTTTTTTTGTGGAAAATAATAAGCTAATAGATATAAAAATTTCAACATTCTGAAATAATATAATTTTTAAAATTTTCATTCAAAATTTTTTACCCCAAACTAATTATAAAAATTTACAGAACAAAAATATCACATATTACCGTAATTTTTGTTTATATAAGAAAAGGCCATATTTTCATTTCTATGACTTATGCCCCAAAATCCTCTAGAAGTATTCTTGGAATCAAGTAAGTATATTACATCATATTTTTATGCAATTCAGTTTATAAGTGTAAATTGAGGTAAAGTTTAATGTGTAAATAAAAAATAATCATTCAAGCATATACATCGAAATTGCAGTGCCAGGGAGAAAAAGCAATAAGTTTATTTGAATTAGGAAAACTGTAAAAGTAACTAAAATATACAAATATGAAACTTTTAAGCAACTGACTCTGATCAGTGATATGTTAGAGGGACCTTAAATAGTATGAAAGCCTGATA
>KK116765.1:72227-130944 GCA_000611955.2 Stegodyphus mimosarum
GAATGGTCATGGGAGAATATCTTGTTTATGATCTTGGCATCACAAAGTAAATGTTTATAATTTTTTTTTCTTTTTAAACATTCATCAAGGACTTGTTACTATAGAGTAATGTAAATTAGGATCATCCACACAATGGAAAATGTCATATTTGAGCATTTGTAACATATTGCAAAATGAATGTGTGTTATTTTTTTTAGGAAAAAGGGTAAAAGAATTTCCCTGATTTTTCATGTGGTTAAATGTATTTTGTGGAAAACTAAAAATATATTAAGAATTAAATAAATATGTAATCACTGTATGGAATATATTTATTTGCAATTTTTTTTTTTTTACTGAACATCAGAATTTTTTTAATCTTTGTATTAATCCATAGTAATAGTGGGTTGATATGGATGTTCTTCATCAGCCTTTTCATTCTCAAATTTTTATCATCTCACAGATGACTCACTCAGCACATCATCATTATGAGCTTCTGTAATCTGATGATAGATATGACATGCCTGATTGTTTTTAGAATGTAAAATGAATGAAAGCTGTAATTTCATACTGGGTCAAATTTCTTGATTTTCAGATTCATTTTGGTTGCCCACTCAAATGATGACATAACCCCTTTTCTGCAGTATGTGAGAATTTGTAGACAACTAACTCATATTCAGTGACATAAGTTGCTCTAACACAACATTCTTCTGCCAGTGGATTGATAAGAGAAATATATAACAAAGATTTGCAAAACCTTGTTCCTTATGGCGAGTGCCTTAATACCATGGGAATGCAATGCCTTAATACCATACCATTGTAGAATAGGGTGAAAAGATTTCAAAAATTAAAAATGAGATGTTTACAGCTAAATAGGCTAATTCAGCATTCTCCGTAAATACTGCCATGCCATTATTAAATCATTATAAGTCATTTTTTATTCTTACATTTACCTTTTAAAAGGAATAATAATTAAAGGCATCAATTTTCTCTTAATTGTTTTAGCTTTTTTATGACTGAATTTCTTTTGGAATAGTTGGTCTTTTTTTTACCAATGGGTGCAAAAGTCCCTTGCTAGAAATATCTTTAAAAAAACACTTTGTACTTAATGCCTTTATTATTTAAAACACTTTGTAATTAATGTTGCCTTATTATAATATTGCAGTATAGCAAAGAACTGATTCCTTTCATCAGACCAAACCACATTTGTTAGAGAAAATATACTTTATCTGAGAACAACAGTTTAAGGCCAGGTATTGCTAAACTAAAAATCATAATATTCAGTGTATTCCTAAAATTAATATCTTCATTTTTCATAATTTGGAATATTTTATTACATATATCACTAGTTTTTAAACACATCTTTTCCAACTCTTAGTCCTCTCAGAATATTTACTCCTAACATGATTCACTTTGTTAAAATGATCATTTTGATCAATCGCTTGGTTATTTGGACATGTAGTCTGTACAAACAAAAATCTAAATTTTGTTGTCCATGATAATTTTTATTGGTGTATAAGCTAAAAGTTAATGCAGATTCTAGAAACTTTAATTCACCAGGAAAGGAGTTAAATGTGTTCTGAAAAAAGACATATATAGAAAGTGGATTATATATAAAATGTACTAAGCTGTATTTAAATGCTAAAGAGCTCTGTTTTCATCACAGTTGGTCATTAATTCTGTTGTGTATGTGAATATGTCCCTTTTTTTAAATGAAATTTGCAGATACGTTGACAAATTTCATTTTAGAAAATGGAAAAATTTCTGTTAGGCCAAGAAATCAGAACTATTAAACAGATAGTTGTTTTCTTTTAAAAGAGAAATAAACTAGAACGAAAGCAAACAAACGGGGGACAGCAAAACTATTGTAAACTCTTTAAACTTAAAAAACTAACTATAAAGTTTTCAGAGTAAAGGAATCAACAGACAAATTTTGTATTTTTCATTAGTAACTTAAAACTTTTTCTTTACATTAATGAACAAGAATTAAAAATTTTTATGAATGATGCAAAATGTATAATATCAGTTTTGTATAATATGAGGGATTTAAAAACTGAATAAATAGCAAATAAATATTACCTACTCACACTTTAAAGGCTCATAGTTGTGTTTTTTTTTTTTTTTTTTTTTTTTTCAATTTTTTTTTCCAAAGCACAAATTTAAAGAATGTACTGCACTATATTCAATATTACAGACACTCATGTTGCAACTTTTGCTGTAGTGAATGAAAAGTCTCTAGCAGATTCAAAAGTTTCTTGACAACTTCAATAATAGGTAAAACTGATATTTGTTTGTTACTGATTTCATATGTAAAGAATTAATACATTTCATGAACAAGAAATGATATGATGAAGACAGATAGCTAAACCTTTGTCTCTGAAAATGCACAACTTTTAGACTCTAGATAGAGTGCTGTTAATATGCAGTCTTGAAAAATATGGGCTCACTTGCTTATTTAACAGGAACCTTTCTAAGAAGAAACTATTTGATAGCACAGTTTTTAAATATTTTTTAAGCATACTTTCAGATTTTGATTGTTATGTATTATATATACACACATGCCCCTTTTACAGAAGTGACAGTTGTTCTAGTTGGCATATGCATGCAACAAAAAATTTTCCAAAAAATACCATATTAATTTTTACAGAATAAAATAAATGAAGGTGCTAAACAAATTGATTCGAAGATTGCATTTTTGTAAAACTCAGCTGCTTAACAGCCTAAGTACTGGTTTATTACCATGTTATAGATCATTAGCTATTTTGAATTTTATTGATCAGCTAAGAAATATGCCACTGAATGGAACAGTGATAATTCAAAGAAGCTATGTTTGGGCTATTAGTTGAGTGCAGTATGAGTTCTCATTTGAATTTCTTGACTCTTATGTATTGCATTAAGTGAATATAAATTAATTTCAATAAGTCAGTTTATTCATTTCTTATATCTGTTAATAGGGGTTCTAAGAAAGTTCTAATAACTAAAATGTAATGTTAATATATATTTCCTTTGGAATATGCTGTTCGGCATACGAGAACTTTTTGTACTATCCTTTATCCTGCTAGGCTAGCCCTGCTCCAAACATAAAAACAGTTAAATTCTCTAGTTCATATACATGAAATCATTTATATGTTGCAGTAACTGCGAACTTTGAAAAAACTAGAAAACTACCATGGAGCAAAAAATCCAACGTTGTTTCATCTAATTTGGAATACTCCACTTTCATGCATGCATACTTGCATAATTTCAAATAATTTCATTAGCAAAGCAAGAAATACATTGTGTTTTAAATTTATTAAAAGTTAATTTATGTTTCATTATATCATTTCACGAAGTTACTAATCTTTTTGGTTTTGTAGCATTTTTTAAAATAACTGTTAAGTTTAGGTCGCATTTGGGGGGAAATTAGGGTGATAATGTTTTTGTTTGCTATTAAGTTTATTATGGTCCACAAGAAATTTTGATGATAATAATGACAGTACAAGATTAGAATCTGAATATGTGTATTATCAGGTGTTGCTGATGAGTAGCTGTTAGCAAGAAAAAAAATTATAAATGGACGTGAAGAATTTTGGTAAATTGGCCAACTATTCAGTATAAAATCTTCATCAATAGAGTCCCGAAATAGATTTTTCTGACCCCAAAACTTCACATGTATTTTTGTTTAATGACAATAAATAACATTTCACAGCCTTAACAGGATCTAGGCAATCAGTGTTGAAGGGTGTTCTACGTTCTGTTATAAAATCGCCCGCGTAATGAAATGCATTTTCAACAATGGATCCATGGAAGCAAACTAAAACAGATTCATTAATTTTGTTAATACTGGACATTTCAGCTTCAAAATTGGGATCAAATTAGGTAAAATGCTATTTCACTAAGAGTAGAACCTGGAAACCAGTCACTAAAACTGGAAGGTTTGACTTAATGCTGATTTCAAACGAATGGGCTGTTGCATTTTCAGAGTCAAAGGTTTAGTTATCTGTCTTCATCGTATCATTCTTTGCTCGTGAAATGTATTGATCCTTTATATATGAAAGTAACAAACAAATATCAGTTTTACCTATAATGTAAGATAGGTTGATGAGAATCTTTTGAATCTGTTAGAGACTTTCAATTCACAGCAGCAAAAGTTGCAACATGAGTGTTTGCATTATTAAGTATAGTGCAGCACATTTTTGAAATGTATACAAAAAAAAAAAAAAAAAAAAAAAAAAAAAAAAAACAATGGCATGAAAGAGCTTTTTAACTTTAAAGCATGAATATGTAACATTTATTTGCTATTTATTCAGTTTTTATTTCTCATATTATATAAGACTTTGATTTTGCATCATTCATAAACATTTTTGAATTCTTAATCATTGAAGGAAAAAAAAAGTTTTAACTTTTTAATGGAAAATACAAAATTTGATGCTGACTTTATAAGTGCCACTCATATAAGTAGGTCCTCATGTATATGCCTAATTTTTAGTAATTGGATGATTAAATATTATGGGCATTTTGTGAATTAATTGGTATTAGTTTTGAGTAAGTTAATTAGGCAGTTTGTAATATTTTTGCATTTTAACTATGCAGAATGTTTCATGGAAGACATTTGTAGCTGTATTTTCAGAATTGGGCTTCTGGAAGTATTATTAGACTGAAATTTTCTTTTTTCCAGTTGGGAAAAGAATAACTTGAATGCAAATAAAATGTGATTCTCTCCCCTTTTTGTTTCTTTAGTTTTTCCCCTGTGTTGTGTGTGCATGCACCGAAATTAATTGTAGTAATATATAAAACTGATTAAAATGGGAACATTCAATCAATTATTTGTATTTTTATAAAATATTCAGAATTTTCAGTATTTTTCATCATTACTTACTTTTCATGAGTGATACTCTTTTTCACCACTTCCAAAATGTATATACAACGTGTTCCTGAATTCGGCCAACTGATTCTGAGGGGGTGTAATAGGCATAAAGAGGATAAAACATTGTCATAGAACGTGGGTTTGCCAACCACGTTAGTGGGAGAAAATCACAAAAATAATTATGAAGTGTGTGACATCAAGTGGAACAACAAGGGACAATAATAAGTAAAAAAAAAAAAAATTATTTGATGTAAAACAGGATTACAGTGCATCACACTTCAATGTCAGAAAGGAGATGACAAGACATTTTTATAGGAGTTTTTGTTTGAAACAAAGTTTTGACCGCAAAGGTCATTTCACAACCTACATTGACAAAGGACTGCCAGACATGTTCATACACACCAAATGTGCTGGCGATGTCTGGTTAAGTAATGATGATCTGTGCTATCAAATCCTCCAGTGTATCCACAGGCATCTGATAAACGATCAATTTCAGGTGGCCTTAAAAGACGAGATCCAATGGATTGAGATGTGGGAAGCATAGAGGCCAAGCAACTGGTCTACCGTGTAATCCACCTTTCCTGGATATGTAGCACTGAGGTGGTTACACACTACAATCCCAAAATGTGCTGGTCCACTATCATGCATGAAACACGTGTTCTCGTGTACAGTGGTTGGTATTCCCAACATCAAATCTGGGAGGACATGTAGGAAAACAGGGTAATATGCATCATTAGGCATTTGGGCGGAAAGTACGGTTCCAACGTATAATCTCTTAGAATCCTTGCCCAGATGTTAATACTGAACTTTTGTTGCACTTTCGACAAGACAGTGCTGCGGAGATTTTTGGATGACCACATATGCACATTGTGCATGTTGACTGTGCCCTGTCTCATGAAGACGGCTTCATCTGAGAATAAAACAGTGGTGGGAAACTGAATCATTCTGTATGGCATCAAACATCCTACATATGAACTCTACCTGAAGGGAGTAATCGACATCACTTAGGAGTTTGACCTTCTACACATGGAAGGGGTGCATGTTTCCTGCATGTAGGGCCTTTCACAATATTTTGTGCTGAATAAATAGTTCAGCTGCAACCGATTATGTACTGGTCAATGGGGAAATGGCAGACCGTTGCTGTATTCACTTTTCTCTTTCAGTGTGCTCACACAGCATTCTTACCCTGCATTACTCCTCGTTACGTGGAAGGATGTCTTCTGCAGCCATCAGTTCATATTCATGAAGATGGTATGGTGCAGATTACTCCTTCTTGGATATTGCTTTTAGTACATCCTCTGTGCTGGCATCCATTGCCACCTGCTCAGCTGTAAATCAGATGCATATCTGCATATTCCTTTTCCATATAATATGACATGTTGTTTACGAATGAAGTTTAACAACCCCAAATTCTGCATTGGTCACTAATGAATACTTGCTTGCTGCTTTTATTTTCTCCAAATGCATGGGAAATTTGCATGTGAGAAATTTTCTACTTGACCACTGCTATTATTTTCCCCATGCACATTGGAAATTTGCGTACGAGAAGTTTTTCCTCTGTCGACCACAGTGCTCCTAATCCTTGCATTTGTTTGGCTACTCTCTTTGTCAGGCTTGCTGTCCTCTCGATGTCTGTTTTTTGGGATTTTCATCGGCTAAACAAAATTTGTAACCCCATGATATAGGGTGATTTTTCATCATCTTAATGTCTGCTATGACCCCTCTGAATTTATCTGTTGAATTTGGCAACACCCAGTATATTAGATAACATTGTTCACAGTTTGCTTTAAGCATATATGCACAAATTAATCTAGAGCAGTGGTCGCCAAAGTACATATCCCAAGAGGTATGCAAAGTGATACTTGATATAAGGTCATGGATGTATGTCAAAGATGTAAGCTCATGATCTCTTGCAGTTGTCTGATCATGCATATTATATTATATCACATGGGGTACAACTTATAATTATTTTTATCTTGGGGATATGCGATCAAAACAGTTTGGAGATAACTGGTCTAGAGTTGTAAGAATTGAAGATTTCAGTTGTTGTAGTCTAGATTACCAAAAAAAATCTTCACAGTGGAATCTGCTATATAACTTGTGGCACCGTTTTGCTATATCTAGGGGTGAAGTTCATTCTTCTACAATAAAGCATCAGACAGTATGTTGGTAGCTTTTAATGACCATTGTTATTTGAAGGAATAGTGTCTTGATAATCTGTTGCATTGATTTGGCACTCTAGACGTAATTTCCGTATTATATAGAGGAGACTTGATGAAGAGATCTAGACTTTTCAGAGCTCCACGATTGATAATTTTGGACACAGACATATCCAGTTTGATAAAACTGTGCCTCATCAATGAAATATGCCTGATCTAAAAATGAGATTGCTGCCACAGATTGAATTCATATAAAACAGCTGTCAGAGATGCTATGTACTATGTGGCAGTGTTTAATTACTGTGCCCTTCAGCAGGTTTATCTAATGCTTTTCTGCATATGAAGAATTTGTGCCTTCATCTAAATTAATGTGTTAAGAGTTTATCAATCTTTTCCACATAATGAAACAGTATAAGAGACAGAGAAACACTGCAAAGAAAATGTATAGAAATATATATATATATATATATATATAAAAGAAAAAATATATAAAAAATTACATACTCTTAAATGTGTAGTCACTTTTAAATTGTTTTATTTTTATTTTATTTTTATGATAGTGTAATTATTAAAGCTTGGAATGTGTCATGTTCTTTTCAGCTTTTTCAAATTAACCTTGCCTTTTGAAAATTTTTCTTTGAAAAATAAACTGTTTATAAATTAAGAAATTCTTTATTTAACTCTTTGTCTGTTGTAGTATCATGAATTTTTGTCCTTTTTGTTGTTTTATAAATATTAATTGAAGAATACAGTTAATTAATAAAAAGTAATCAGTCTTAATTTCACCACCAGAGGAGATTCATCACCTCTGAAAATCCTTGATTGCGAAACCTTTATTCTAAGGTGTGTGTGTAGTTATTTATTGGAGAGGAAATGACAAACTGTTTTCACTAACTTAATTTTCTCTTATACTGACATCCTTAAGTCAGATTCATTTCATCTTTCTGTCAAATAAATTTTATTTGTCTTTATCGTTAATTCTTAATATAATAAGAGGTCATAATCAAATTACATAGGTTCTAAATTTCAGTGTTGAGTAAAAGTTAAATTGAGTTAAAATATAACCACAAATTAAATAGTTTCTAAGTACAGACTCTAAAAGCTAACATTTAATGTAGTCTTTTTCATCTCTCTCCATTTCTTGGAGTATTTGGGAATTGCTAAAAACATTAAATGATGTACATTGAATGATGTTAAATATCATTTAATGTATGTCACTCACAAATTATAAACTTCATGTGTAAGTATGGAATTTTAAACCATAACATTTTTATGTTAAACAGTTACTTTTGTTTTAATTTCAAATGATTTTACTCATGACTGATTTTTTTTTTATTTATTTTTTTATAGCTGCATATCCTACAGCATATGGACAGTATGCTGCACCTACCCTCTGTCAACCACCTGCTGTTACTTCACCTGTACAAAGAGAGGGTGAGAAATATTTTATTGATTGTAGACATTTTGGTATTATTTTGTAATATATTTTAATTCTTTTGATATTAATTTGCATGCCTTATAATAATAAATTCTATTCTAATATGTATGGTTCATTGTTCTGTAAATTTTAGGGTGATATAAAGAAGAGTTAAAAACAAAAACAAAAAAATTGTTTAGCAACTTGATTTGAAATTCTTAAAATGAATAAACCTAGTGATACTTGGGGAGGGAGGGCATTTACACTTCTTTTTATTTTCTATTGATAACAGTCAAAAAAGGAAGGAATAAACTGTATTTTATTATTACTGAACATCTTCATGAAGAACATCTAAAGTTATTTCAATGAACAATAATCCAGTTTTATTAAACCAAATGTATATAGGGAACACGCACACACACACACAAAAAAAAAGTTGCAGTATTTCCTTTAATAAATACATGGATTACTGATGTGTACATAATTACCTTGCACCAATGCTGTGCAAAGAATGAAATATGAATTTAATAAATACAATATTAATCTCATTCATATAGAGCAAATTTAAATTTTAAAAGATGCAAATTCAGTTGCAAACAAAATAAATTGATTAATTATTGCTGTGAACCAATTTTCAATATCATTAAATTCAGAAAACATAAGTAAATAAAGTGTAAACATGTAAATACAAGAAAAAAATAATATAATCCTGAAATTTTATCTTAAAAAATTTTTGCATAAAGTGAATAATAATTGTTGAGCAGGCAGGAGACAGATCTTTTCAAAGGGAAGTTGTCCCCAAAAGCTGCCTTCCAAGCAGTTGGCCTGGGTTTGATCCGAGCCAATGCAGCAAAATGTATGCTAGATTAATATACGAATGGCACTGTGCATCTAACCCAATTTTACGATGAATCTAAATGCCACAGCTAAATTTTTGTATGTGCACTTCAATATTATATCTGTCTAAATCAACATTTAATCTAATTTAAAAGGGAATTCATTAAAATACCAAACAAATTAATCTAATCTAGAATCTATATAACATCTCATCAACAGCATTCGAGCTGCATCAAAACAAATCGAAAATCAAGTTCTCAAGCTCTCTTGCCATTCCGAGGCCGAGAAAAGTTTCTTTTCAAACCGGAGCATCCCGGCCCCCATTGGACGGTTGTCTAATATCATTTGGGAGTGGAAGAGAACTGATAATAGGAGATAGCTCAACGAAATATTCAATCTGGTGTTCTGACATTCACAACTTGTACTAGTCCATCCAGACCAGGGAGGCTCCTCAGTGAAAGCTAGTGTCCACTTCATGGGTGTTTTGTTTTTATCCTTCAGCAAAACTAGTTGCCCTGCCTTGAGATTGGATTTCACTTGATTCCATTTTGAACGGGTCTGCAAATGGTTGAGATATTCCACACTCCGACAGTTCCAGAAATTAGTTCTTAAGTTTTTGAATCAAGGTCCACCTAAAAGACAATGACATAGAATCATTTGGGTCTGGTATCAACAAAAGTGTAGCTCCTCTCAGAAAATGAGCTGGAGTCAAAGGCTGAAGATCCATTGGATCAGCCGAAATGGGTGATAGGGGTTAAGAAGTTTGGAGTGTTATCACTTCAAACAATGCAGGGTTTGGATTGTCTGGCTATAAACCATCTAAGACATGCTAGAAATGCTTCAGTCGACAAATTCGATAGTATTTCTAAATGAATAGCCTTTGTATTAAAGCAAATAAATATTGTGATAAATGATTTTAAAGTAACCCTAAATCTTTTCAAGTTAGGCTTGTTGATAACTTGACCTGCCAAGTCCTGTCCTATTTTTTTTAATGGTCTAGTTATTACAACTCTATCTTTAGGTAAGTCTCCCATCATTTGGTTTATGGTTTGGTTTCTTGTCCAAAAGCAAGTAATGCATTTATTTATAACACATGTAACTCTGTTTTGTCCAGAAGTTATCCAGTATAATTGTCTAATAAGAGAAAGTGTTGTTTGAATGCCCGAATGAAGAGATTTTTTTGGTGATAATAATCTATGAGTAATTCAGTGAAATGATGTCCTTTTGGTAAAAGGAATTGATGTTTTGTAACTTCTGAAAAATTGGAGAGACTAAATCTCCCACCAACTTGAAAAAGCTCATCTCCATCAAGAAATACATTTAAGAATGAAACCTTACTATTACTTGGAACTGATTATTTCAACAGCAGGCGCCTTTCAGAAGCACTAAAAAAACTTTCTTTTCGTAATGGTGGATTGGTTCTACTTTTGTTCACAAACCTTAAACTCCACACAGTAGTTCTAATCAATTTGCTACGTGATGAATATCTTTTAATGAATTTCTTCTCAACAGAATTTTTACTTGTGACTGCTCAGTTCACCACACCTGCCGTTCGAAGTTCAAGCTTTTCATTATCTTTGAAATATTTTACTCATTCTGCTAGTTTAGGTCACAATTCGATGCTCTGTAATAACCACTTAAGTCCATGCCACCACATATCACTATTTTGTAGTTTAGCTAACATTTCTTTCGTGGAATTTGTCTTCGTGCCTCTGGTCAGCATGTCAGCTGTATTTTCATCTCCAGGACTATAATTTAAGAACTCTGATGTTTTCTCTCGTATTTCTATTTCTCAATGTTGGATGAATGCCTTCCATTTACACCCTTTATCCAATGTAATGTCACAGAAGGGTCTGACCAAAAATATACGTTCATCTGGAGCCTTTTTTCTAACTGTTCTTTCACATTTGAGGCTAATCTTGCCCTGATAAGTGCTTCCATCAGCTGTAGTCTTGAAAGAGATAGCTGCTGCTGTGGATCTACTCTGGTTTTGGAAATGACAAAACTACTTCCTATTTCACTGTCCTTCGTGACATATTGCAGGTGTATTGCAGCTCCATATGCCTTCTGACTTGCATCGGTAAAGCAATGCATTTGAATATCTCTCAATTCAGACTTGTTAGTCTTTCAGAAGTAAAGTCGCGGAATGTTTACATTCTGAATCACTGACAGTTCATTAGACCATTTTTTCATTCTCTTTTCAAAGTCTGGTAGCAACAAATCACCCCAATCTATCCTAAGTTGCCAAATTTCCTGCATTAATATTTTTGCCTTAATAGTGAATGGACTTATAAATCCAGTAGGATCGTAAAGCTTTCCAATGGTTTTAAGAACTTCTCTTTTTGTCATTAGCTTCGTTTTCCTTTGAGCTTGACTAGTTATATTTTGTGATTTTATCTTTAAAAAATCTTCCTTATAATTCCATTTATATCTCAATACCTTCTGTTCCAGAACTTTCCAGATTTTACCATTTACGTATTCATCAAAAACTTCCTGAAGATGCTCACAATTTGTTTTCCATTTTCGCATGTTGGAAACCAACAGCTTTCAATATATATCTAATGTCTTCATATATGAGTTAAGCTTCATTTTCTTCTTCATCCCCTAAATTGTCTACATATAAATATTCGTTCAATAGTGTAACTACTTTCTAATTTGTTTCTTTAAAGGTATTTATATGGTGTTTGATAGTAGTGGCAAGCAAAAATGGGCTGGATGTAGCACCAAACAAAATGCGAGTCATCTTAAGTACTTTAATATTAGGTTTCCTGTCCTTATCTATAAGGTTCTTTGACCACAAAAATCTTACAGCATCTCTGTCTTCAGGTGACAAAGAAAATTGGAGAAAGGCTTGTTTGATGTTGACAGGAAATGCTGTATTATGTGTATGAAATTGTATTCATATCTCCAATAATGATGGATTTAAATTAAGACCATAATAGAGACAATTATTTAAAGAATATTTGTTTTTTGAATGGCTGGATGCATCAAATACAACTCTTAAGGGTTTGTCTTAAGGTAAATCTCTTAAGATAAGTCGAATAACTGGCTGGTGAGGCATGTAATAAATTATTCCTGTTTCTTCGGAACTTTGATTAATTTCTTCAGTCATACCCATTTTTAAATGCTGTTCTATAACTGGCTGACAGTGCTGATGAAGTAGTGGATCATTTCTCAACCTTTTAACCAGTTGGCAGGCTTCTGCATTTACATAATTCATTTTTTTATTCAGACGAATTTTCATTCCAAGGGAATTTAACCTCATATCGCTTTTCCTTAAATTTGATAGTTTTATTAAAATTCTCTAAAATGTCATTACTTATTTTACTACTTTTCCTTCCCTTAATCAATTCCCAGCGCTTAGTTAGCAGCTACATTTTTACAATACCTAACACAGTTTGCAGCTTCACACTACTCAACTTTACGTAGTATCAGCCCCCTCTGTTTTCACAGTAAGTAATAGCTACAAATTTCTCAACTTTACATAATTTAGCAACATTTTAAACTAGAATAATGTGGTAACATAGTAAGCTATTTAGTTGCCTTTTTGTATTATTTTAGATTGTATTTCATTTATTATTCTTGCAATTTTTATGATGCTTAGAATTAGTTTTTTAGTTTATTTTGGTTTGCATGCATAATTCATGTCAGGGAAGTACCTATATAGCTTTGGCTATGTACTTTCAATTTATTAATTTTTTTCTATAGTAGATTTGTTTTCTAAATTTCTTGAAAATTTCTTAGCTATTAAATTTCTCATTTTAACATATCACTACTTTTGTTTTTGTGTATTTCTTAACCCACCTATATAGATGGCAAAATGAAGCATGAATGGCAATTGAAGAGTTAGGCTTGGGGGCAACTTCCCCTTGAAACAATCTCTCTCTTGCCTGTCCAACAATTATTCACTTTATGCAAATTAAAATTTATTTTTTAAGTTTTTAAGATAAAATTTTATAATTGTATTATTTTTTCTTGTATTTACATGCTTGCACTTTATTTTCTTATGTTTTCTGAATTAAGTGATATTGGTATCCTAATGTTGATTAAAATTCTAATAAATTCCCGCCAATTGTTTTACAGATATTTATAAACATGTATATTATATAGGTATTTTAAATTGACAGAACTTTTAAGAAGTCAATTTTATTACCATAACCGCCCAATGAAAATAGGTATGATCTGTTGAAAGTAAACCTAAAAACATGAACTTTTAAAATAAAGTAAAAAAATTTTGTATTTTTTATTTGACAATTCACTGAGGATTAAAGGGCCCAATTCTAGTATTGAAAAATAATGAACTTGGCAAAACTTTCATATAGATTTCTGCTTCAAAAATAAGTTTGTTGAAATAATATCAGATGAGAAAACATTAACATTCTCATGTAGGTAAACATATGAGAAAGGAAGGTGCTATAAACTTAAAAATTAATTGTAAAAAAGAAACTAATTCAGATTCTACTATCAAGAGTCTGTTAAAGAGTTTTTGAAACAAAATTTTGATTTCTTCGCAGAAAAGTTCTGTAATCTTTTCCTTTTCTACCTTTAATAAGAAGTCTCAGTTATTGGAATTTTCTATTAGAGAAGAGAGATCTTCAGATAGAATTCACTAATTTTTTTTTATTTATTTATTTGCCAGTCTTCAGTCAAACCTAGATTTGGTACTGACAGCAAAGCCATAAAGCTTTCTTTTTGTTCCCTAAAATTTTCTAAGAATGAAAAGTATGATCATAACTTCATTATATGAATTATTTGTGAATTTGGAGTTTATTTTTAAAATCTTTTATTTGCAAAGAATTATGAGAAGTGCATTTTTATTCTGTTTTATTCCATGTCCTTCTCAATGCCTGAAAGATGTTAGCTGAGAAACCTAAACTGCAAAGACACAACTTATTTGTAAATGTATTAGTTAACTTGAGCTTCTTGCTCCATTCAATTAATAGAAAAGAAGCAAATGTCCTTTAGAAACTTCCTCTCAAAGGAGAACAGAAATATTCAGTATCCATTTCTCGCAAATATCCTGGAATTGCCATCCCCCAATTTTATGAAGTTAATGAACTTGACGCTTTTACCAATACTACTTTCATTTACTTGTGCACTTCATGATGATTAGAGTTGTCTGTTAAGATAACTGAGTACAGATTTTGTGTAAAGAGCAACCATTTTAATTTAAGAAACCATACATGGCATTAAGTTATTCTAATCATATGACCATAATGAAAATGAAAAGAAAACTGAATAAATTAAGGCTAATGCAACTGCTTTCCAAAATAGAGCTGTTTATATTCATCTGTTATGTATTTGAAGTATGAATGAAGTCTGTGTCTAATATTATTTTTTAGAAGTCATATAAAACATTTAATAATGATAGTTTATGTATTATTATTATTTTTCTTTTCTCAAATCTGATATAAAACAATAATTTTTTTTATTATTATTTTGATACTGTGTTTTACCTTCCTTATTCATAACTGTTCATCATCATTAAATATTTACAGAAGTAAACTTTAACTGTGACTTCTAGAAAAATTATTAAAAACAGATTGTATAAAAGCATTATCTAGCACAATTTACTAGGTTTCCCAGTCGATTAATCAGAAAATATTAAATTTAGTAAAATTTATGTAAATTTTTGTATGTTAAATTTGTGTAAGTTTAAAAATGATTTGAAAATGACCCTCCTATTTTGGAACAAATCTTGTGAAACTATCAAACTGAAGTGTTGGGAAATTATGTGCTACTTCTTTGAAAACTCATTTTTTTCAGAGGGTCTGAGAAGCATTTTATAAGGTATTTCTCTTGCCTTCTTAGCATGTCATTGTGGTGTAATGGTCAGCACGCTCGGCACGTGTTCGAGAGGTCCATAGTTTGAATCCCTGCGTAGGCGTTGCTGAATTTTTCATCTCTCCTGCTTTCAAAAAAATAGCTAATGTCTCTCCAATTTAATGCACTGCAGTTTGTCAAACTCAGGCATGTTACACAAGCTTATTTGAAGTAAGATGGCCAGTTCCTTCAAGTATTGTCATCCATTTCCAAATATCACCAAAGATGCTCAATGCAGATGAGCATTGTCATCCATTAGCAAACATTTGGACTTGTTGCACACCTAAACAGCCTTAAATGAGATGCCAAGATCTTATCCAAATAGCTATGACTGGTTGTAGAACCTCTGTCAAAGACATGCAGCTTAGCAAGCCATTTTTGGTGATTCTACCTCAAACATGAAATCACATCTTTAGAAATGGTATCTTTCGTGAGCAAATGAGTTGCATGTTCCTCACACCTTCCAGATCAAAATACATCTAAAATCAAGCTAAGATACCCAGACTTGTCAGTAAGTAGTACATGGCTCCATTCTTCTTACCTCCATTGAACATAACAACTTTAAAAGAGTCTTTTTGGGAGAAGAGATGAGTGAGACACAAACTTTTGTTTCTCTTCTACGATGTCAAACCTCAGGAAGCTTTCATACAACAGTTCTGAATATCCTTCTTTTCTGAAACTGAAACAGTGGGATACTCTAAAAGCCAGGAACTCTGAAACCAACTCTCTAATAAGTCTCTTTGTGGTTTGAGCTGGCAGTGACAGAGAACAGTTGTCAGATGCAGTTGTTGTTCTTGATCAACCTTGAGCAGGCGGTCTAACTAATTCATTACTTAAAATTTATTTCATGTTCTTGATTTGACATTTGATATTTAATTTTTTGAGTGGCCTCCATTTGTGGTTGTCTTCTTTCGAGTCTACCAACTAACTACCATTTTTGCCTTTCACTTAAATAGTACTTTTGAGTCATCTAATGAATGCTCATCAGTTTGAGAGACTATATTCACTTTAAAACACACTAAGCACTCATATTCCAACATGTATCCATTATACAGTGCATTGTCAGAAGCCTAATATGCATATTAAATGCACTAACCTATATGCTGAATCCCAGTTTTGCTTTCAGTTTCAGATAATTAGAATTAATAATTACACTATTAGACATTGGTTGAAAACTGTAATCAGTGTTATCTTCTCAGATTATCCTTTAAATTTTGACAAGCAGTGCATTTTATGTATTAATGATATTGTCCATGGCTATTTTGATGATATTAAATGGCAAGAAATATTCCTAAAAATATCAATTCAGTTATATAAGTTTCATAGAAATCAAAGTAATATAACTGTATTGATATTTTGTTGAAACATATGAAAGGATAGTAATCAGGTATTAATTCAAAGTTAAAACTATTACTAGTGGATTAGTGATAGCTGTTAAGCAAAAGATTAATCATAAGCTGTTAATTTTCGTAGTGTTTCTGAAGATAATCTGACATTGTAAGCCTATGTGGAGCACATCCATTTTCTTAGCTCTAGTAAAGAATTTCTCACCAATTTCATCAGAATATTATATTTTATTAATGCCTATACATGCTTGAAATTTCACAGAATGTATATTATTTGGAAAAGTTGCTTATTTTCTTCTTTGTCTCTTTTTGTTTCATCAAGTATTTAAAAGTGCATGCTTAAAGTACTTTGCTATTCAGTCTTAAGAATGATTGCAAAACTTGTTCAATTGATGCAGCACGTCAAAGAATTAGCTTTCAACTTAAACTTATTTGCATTTATGCACAAGTTTTCCATGCTATGAATGGCTCTAATGCTTATCTTTCGAAGACAATATTCTTTTATCACTCTAATCCTAAATCATACAGTTGAATTAAGGACATTATTTTCTGCAAGTAATATAATTTCATTAAATTTGAATCAAGAATAATGTTCCCTATAACTTCAGTGTTTGTCAAGGAAACATTTAACATTGAGCAGTGGGCCATAAGATGCATGCTATCACTCTTCAGCTTGTTATACCATTTCAAAATCAGTTTATTAAAAGTTGCTGATTGACTTGCCATAAGTTTAGAATTTTAATAGATTGATTTTACCTCTTCGAATCATAACACATCTACATCTTAATAAGTTAATTATCTTCAAAATGTGCAAAAAGTATTAAACTTAGCACATGGCTGACTTAAATTGGAAACCACTTGTCTTGAAAACTTTTGATTAGTTATGAAAAAATCATTCTGATCATATTAAAATGGTTTGCTGATAATAATAAATGATAAATTCCTGATGTTTTTGTACACAAATGGGTAAGACTGAGAATTCAATTACAATATCTTAATGGCAATATTTGATTGCTATCATATTAACTAACAACTTGGACTACAACTTAGTTAAACAGTACAAGGGCATTACAAGTTATTTTCAGATAATTTTTATGTCACATCTTGCTTTCTATGTTTCATTATTGTGTTTATAATTAAATGTTTTAAGAGTCTGTTGAATGTGGTGATGGCCTGTGAATTGTCAGTTCGAAATCGAACACCTTGTTTTAGGATTGACGTGGAAGTTTTCGATGCGTTTAGGTCCTGAGGGGTGCAATCTCTTCATCTACCATCTGCCACAGGAATTTGGAGATGTGGAACTGATGCAAATCTTTTTACCTTTTGGCAACATTGTCAGCGCCAAAGTGTTCATCGATAGAGTCACCAATCAAAGCAAATGTTTTGGTTTGTCTTTTTTCCTTTATTTAAATTGTAACAAATATTTCAATTTATTATGCATTTTATTTTTTCATAAAAAGCGGTGACTACCTGCTGCTAGATTTGATTATTTTTAGTCACCTTGTGAAGCTAGCAAATTTTAATTCATTTCTTTAAACTGCTGTTTGATAATATTCTAAAATCTTTCTTTTTTTTTTTCTGGTAAAAGGTGATATGATTTTCAAATTTGAATCGAGCAGTACTTAAAAATTAATGTATTCAGTTTGAATGCATGAGCTTATTGTCATTTGTGGAACAAAAAGATTTTGTGTCTTAGAATATTTGTGCATATAAAAATAAAGATAAAACTTAATAATTATATTCTGTTAATAATATATCTTTTGTATCATTATTGTCCAATGTGAACTACACTTAAATAAACTAATTTTTTAACTGTTAAATTTGAGATCAAAATATTGATTATTAGTTAATGACATAAATAAGGATTATGTCCTACTGGATCTAAAATTTAGTGTCTGTTAATAATTAAATTGTTTTTATTGATAGTTACATAAATTGCTTTTAGAAATAAGTAATTAAATTTGTTATAATTGCATAGAAATATAGTCCCATAATTCAGCACCTCAGCTGATATGATTGTTGATTTTAATTATGGTAATTTTTTAATGATATTATTCTTAAAATATTATTGCACTAATATTAAATAAGTAGTTAACTAATGTAGTATTGGGTTTTTGCAGCTGAAATGGCCAGTTTTTTTTAAATATAGGAAGGAAGTGCAGAAGAGAAAGTTCTATATTTATACAAATATGAGGCAAAAGTTTTTCCCCCTGTTTTTTTAAATTGGGGGTTATCTTAAATTTGATTATTAACAAAAAATACTAAAATTATCGATATTATATGGAATAATTCCTCATGCATGACTATTACCCCCCATGAATAACTTCAGATGAAATATAAAGGAATCTTCTTCCAATGAAATGCATTTTTTAATAGTGAGAGAAAGTTTTATTTCTTTCTGTTTAGGATATGACTAAGGGCAAAGCTATATATTGGGTGAACAAATAAGTTTTGAGCATTTGTTTTATAACTAACTTTTGTAAGCTTTTTTCAGAGAAATTGAAAGATTGTTTTTTCTTCAAAGTATTATCCATCATTAGCTACAATTTTTCCCCATCTTTCAGGTAGTATATGTATTCCACTTTTAAAAAATTCCTCATCTTTTAAGGCGATCCAAGAACCAACCCAATTTTTGGCTTCTTCTTAAGAAGTGAAGTGCTGCTTGGGCAAATCATGAGTCATCGACCGGAACAAGTAGAAGTCGGAAAGAGCAGTGTCTGGTGAATAGCAGGTGAGGTAGGACATCCCATTGAAGTGCCTCCTTGACGACTTTTACACCATGTGGGCGAGCATTGTCATGCTGAAAGATCGCTTTGTCATGTCTATTGGCATATTGGGGACGTTTGAGCTTCAATGCTCGGCTCAGTTACATCAACTGTTGTTTGTAACATTCTTCAGTGATGGTTTCATAAGGCTGGTGTAGCTCATAATAGATCACTCTGAGCTTTTCCCGTCAGATGCACAGCATTAGTTTCTTGCCATGAAAATTCGGTTTAGCCATTGAAGTTGATGCATGGCCGGGCTTACCCCACTGTTTTCCGTGCTTTGTGTTCTTGTAATAGATCCATTTTTCATCCCCCGTCATGATTTGATGCAAAAAAACCTTTCTGATTTTGCTTTTGGGGCAGTTGTTCACGTGTGAAAAAACAACGTTCGACATCTTTTGGCTTGAGTTCATACAGAACCCAATATCCTTGTTTTTGCACCATACCCATGGCCTTTGGATGCTTTGAAATTGCTTGTTGAGTCACTCCCAAGGTTTTGGCAAGCTCCTCTTGAGTTTGGCATGAATATTGGTCCAATAACCCCTCCAACTCAGTGTCTTCAAACTTTACTGGTCACGTGCTTTTATTGATGGAGCATGTTCCTTGTATGCCTATTAGCTGTTTTTTTCTTCAAGTTAAAACAAAAAAGAAACACCTCCTGCAAATTTTCTTTTGTTGGTGCAAAGGTTGACATGAGTTGAACACAAAGAAAGTTTGTTGTTTACACTTCAACAAAATGAAATGGACTGATTTTTATATAGTAATGCTGGCACTTTAACATGAATATCGTTACAAGATTGTCTGATAGGATTTAACACTAGTAACGCCATCTAATGTAAATCCCTCAAAACTTATTTCTACATCCAATAAATAAGGGAAGTCTAATTTTTCTGAAGGCAGACATTCATAGTGTAATCTTTTAGTTTCTTCTGAAGTTCACTGTAATCATAAACAGAAGCAACATTTTAATGGGAATGAAAGGTTCATCGAATTGTCAAATATCTTCAGGTGTTCCAATTTCAAGTTGGCAGTAATTGGGCATGCCTGGGACACCTGCAATTGTGCAACTGCCCACCAATTTGCTGGAACTGAAGTAAATATTCAGAGATGGTAGGTGATGAAGAACATATAAGAAACAAAAATTGCAAACTCATCTCTGAAATCATGCAGCTGGACTAAGATAGGATGTTTTTATAGTTTAGAATAGCATGTTATGTCATATGTGTGAGAAAAGAGTAAAGAAGGCTTTCCAATTACAGAGTAAATAACTCAAATGAAGATGCTCCAGCACATTGGAAAGTCCTAACAAGTTCACATTAAAAGCAAGTACTGACTGGTGTGTTTTATATGATGAAAAGGGCTAGTCTGGCAATGTTTCCATGAAAACTTTTCACCGAGCATGCTAACAAAGGTACTGACTCAGTGTCTTGTCATAACATAACAAAAGCAGCTTTCATGTTTACTATGCCATAAGCCAAATGTTCAAAGATAGTGCAAAATTGGTGTTACTTAGAGGAACGGGTAATTAGAAAGCAAGAGTTTACTAGGTATTCTTGCCAATGGATAGAAATTGTCCCCATATGTGATTCTACAGAAAAACAAAACCCAAGGAAAAGCTGCTAGCTGTATGAGTTTTTTTGTGTGTGTGTCAAAAAAAGGGTTGAATGACTAATACCTAACGGTGGCTTGGAGCAAGATCATGTGGAATAAATGAATTGAAGAGGATGCAATTCGCTACAGAGGTAGATGGAAGTATGCAAATATGTTAGGTAACAGCCAATCATGCTGTCATGTCAAGAAATATGCGAAATATGCAAAAAAGGCAGTCTTATAAGAAGCCAGCTTTATGAAGGGTTACATAAGTTTATTGTAAGTGCTGAAAGAAGGTGTTTAAAACTTTCGTACAATTTGTTTTCAAGACATACGTGTTTCTATGACTTCCAGAAGACGAATGGAAGATACTGCTTTGGGGCACATTAAAGCGGGACAGTCGATCACAGATGTTGCTCTTTTCTTCAGTGTTCATCATTCTGTAATTTTGCATTTATGGAAACAATTCCAAACCACACAGACATTTGTCCGAAGGCCCGTAGCCGGTTGCCCAAGGGATACAACCCCTGTGGAAGATTGATATATTGTTATTGTAGCCAAGCGGAACCGCAGAGCGACCTCCACACGTGTGACATCTATGGTCACAGCGTCCATTGATAAGGCGATATTTGCAGCTACTATACGCCGAAGATTGCATATGAGTGAACTGTGTGCCTGGGTGTCTCGAGTTTGTGTTCCTCTATCCGTCCAATCAAGAGGGCACGATTACAGTGGTGTCGGGAACATGTCAATTGGAATGTGTCTGACTGGGACAATGTCATGTTTACTGATGAGTCAAATGCTCTGGAGCCAGATGACAAGCGTATACGGATATGACGTGAACAACGAACACGCAGTCAGCCTCAAAACATAACCGAACATCACGCATTCCGAGGTGGAAGCATTATGGTGTGGGCAGGGATTTCATTAAGATACCACACCTACCTGCACATCTTTAAACGGGGTTCTTTGATGGCTGTCTGGTATGGAGATGAAGTCCTAGAACCCATTGTGAGATTGTATGCTGCAGCAGTTGGTCCTACTTTCGTTTTAATGGATGATAACGTACGTCCCCATAGAGCTGACATCGTCGATGACTACCTGGAGAGTGAAGGCATTGCGCATATGGCGTGGCAAGCATATTTACCCGACCTTAATCCCATTGAAAATCTTTGGGATGCTCTCGGCCGTGCTGTATCTTCACGTTTCTCACCTCCAGCCACTCTTATTGAGCTGGAAACTGCTCTACAAGAAGAATGGCGATTGCTTAATTCTGTGGTGGTTGAACACCTAATTGAAAGCATGGTCACAAGGTGTAAACTTTGTATACAGATGAGGGGCCATTTTGATGTATACAGCCATTTTGCCATCAAAATTATTATAGGATTTACCGACAGCTATATTGCAATTAAAATATGTTGAGCAGTTGCAGCAGACTCGCTTGTCTGTTAAAAATACTGTTATGTCTCTCCAGATAAAAAACAGTAGTCCAATCATGATAATAATCATTCATGCTGTTAATTTACATGGAAGTACTAGTGAGAGAGAGAGAGATAAATATCTTGACAGTGCACTAAGATTTTCGCCACTCGCTGAGAAGGGCATTTATCAAGTAAGGTTAATGGTTTTAATAGCACTGCCATAGACTTTTCATCCAGGTTCACCAGGAAATTGGATTAGACTTTTTTCAGGACTAGGGCATTTGTCTAGGGGTGAAACCTTAAGGCTGCACTTGAGTTCCCATGTAGTTGAAGAAGAATTAAAATTGTGTTTACTTCAGTGGGTAAAGTTTGGAGAGCTTAATTTAATTATTTTCATTTTTTATATACCTTATGGTCTTTAGTTGTTGTTACTATAGCCTGTTACTTTAAAGTAGCACGTTAAGGCCGTTGGCATCCCCGCCATCTGCGATCGTAACTCGTGTTGCCATCATGGCACAGCATTTGTTTTTCCACATTATTTGAGACTGTAGGTCAAGTCAGTATTCATTTATGTGCTTTTCATGTAGCAAAACACATTAAACAGATGCGAAATGAGGAAAAAAATTTGAGTGACTCCACTTTTTCCCATAGTTTTTGTTCCTGCTGCTACAAGTCAAATCAGGTGGCGGAAATAACCTTGAAGTTCGTATTTTAAAGTAACCGACAATATCATAGTATTTACTTAAAGCTCCAACAGCAGTCTCTCTGTTTGAAGTAACTATCTCATCTACAGTTCTAATGAATTCATTCACTCCCCAGCCTAACTATTGGTCTTAAAAAGAAAATATTATGCTTTAAAGCTATTCCTTTGGTAATGTTTTTATAAATCATGTTTTGCCTGTTTGATAGTTTTTTAAAGGATAGTTTATCTTATGAAGTTAGATAGTAGTCCAGTAGATTCCACTGTTAAATCTCATCTGATTTCATTTTTTTTTTCAAATTATCAATCCAAAATGGGGATATTTTCATGCATCCTTTAAAAATACATATTTTTATACATTGTGTGATGATTTAGGTAAAATTTCCGATGACAAAATCTCACTTTTATAGCTCTTCTCCATCTTGTATGTAATGAAGCCGAAAGCAGCCTGTGTCCTGCTCCACCAGGGACAGGTAAAAGAGCATGAACGTATAGGTCAGAAGGTTAATGTGCATTATCAAAAGGTCAGGCTGAAAAACTGTTCTCTCTTAAGTGAGAAAATTTGGGTGTATTCTCAGCAAACTCTAGCTGAACGGTATCAATAAAACGCTCAATGATGCACTGTTTTGATGATACCAAAAGAGTTGATATTAAGATCGTTTGTACACTCATTTCCAAAAATGAGCAAATTTGCTCAATGTAATAGAGTGATGGTCCTAACAGTCTTCAAGACAGTTGAAGTTTGGTCAATTATTAAACAAAAGTGTGAATATCTGATTATTCTTTGAAACATATATGTCACATGTTCTAGTTTGTTACTTTCAGTTATTTTATATCTTACAGTCATGCTTGCAATAGAAGTATTCCTGATGTAGACAGTAATGCTATGTTTTAAGTGATGAGAACATTCCGAGCAGATCTGATATCCATAAATGTGATAAAGGTTTTGTGCAAATGCATCACTCTTTACTGTAGTGTGATGTAAATATTATGTACAAAGCAGCATGTTTGAGTCTGTAGTCAGTAAAAGCACCAACATTCCAAAAAAAAAAGCAGTTAGTTTAAAATTTGCCATGTTCAAGTCTTGAAAAAAAGACCTTTCGGAAATCAGCAATAAAATGTACCTGTCACTATAAGATAGTTAAAGACTATGCAATTTAACTTAAATCTAAGCTGGTTCAAGAACTTTAACTGCTATATCAAATCCAAATAGTGGCACCAAAACGCAGAACCATATAATCACAAGCTTATCAAACCTGGCAGAAACTAAGTAATATGGGCACGAGAGGCAGAAACATGCTCTGTCTTACAGTTCCAAAACCTCAGCTAAGTACTCTCTATCATAGTTTGCATATATTTGCATTCTGGTAAGGAAACTGAACGGAGAAGTTATAGTAAAGATCTAAATCATAATAACTGTGCATATAAGACTATAAAATAAAAACACTACAACATTCTGTGTTACTTATCTATGTTATTCTTTGATTCTCAGAATTTATTTTTGGCACTTTTTCATCCTCAAGTTGAAATGCTTTTCTTCTGATAGGTTTTGTAAGTTTTGATAATCCACAGAGTGCCCAAGCTGCAATACAGGCCATGAATGGATTTCAGGTTGGCACAAAAAGGCTCAAAGTGCAGCTCAAGCGTCCAAGGGAATCTGGTCGGCCCTACTGACGTCCAATTTCTAAGTCTATTGGCAAGTGTATTTTATTTTTAAGATTTTAATTTAATTAAATTAAATTTTTTTAATGCTTCAGGGTTTGCAGATTTTTCTTAGAAGCAGAAAAATTTCTCATTAACTTATGGTCCTTCTCTAAGAAAGCTTTTAAAAGTAGAAGTGATAAAAAGTAGAAGCTCCCTGTTTTTGAAAATTGCTAATTTGTTTTTAACATAAATTATTCTAGGAATTAAAACATAGAATAAATTTATTAAAACAGA
The DNA here is from genome assembly GCA_000611955.2 of Stegodyphus mimosarum. Taxonomy (NCBI): domain Eukaryota; kingdom Metazoa; phylum Arthropoda; class Arachnida; order Araneae; family Eresidae; genus Stegodyphus; species Stegodyphus mimosarum. Next base: position 97,046 of record KK116765.1, read on the forward strand.
TTGATAAATGGCCAGTTTTTATTTCAATGACATATTTTACTGTCTTTTCTTATGGATAGGAAATGCATATTTAATATTCCCAGTCTGAATTGTTAAGACCAGAAATATTAGATTTCAAGCTTTTTTGGAAAATAAGAAATATTTGCTATAAAAATTGTAATTGCATAGTTTTGGGGATATAATTTAACAAAAATTGTTAAATATATCGTCATAATTATTTTATGAAAATTTCTGAAAATAGAATTAAAAATAATGTGTAATCATTTATTTTTTGTTAAATTGTACTTATGTCTCATTTTATGATATAACGCACCTGTAAGCCTTAGACATTTACATATTATACATTTTTGGTTTTATAATCATTACACACCTTGTTCTGGGTGATTTATTAACCTGTTTCCCCTCTCCCCTCATAGTATTTGTTTGTTTATAAGTGCAGATTTCCTTATTCATACCTTGAAATAGTTTCTTATTTGCAGGTGCCAAAGTAGATTTCATCTGATAATGTGCTATGTGTGAGAGAAAGAAGTGCTTTTATTAAAAAAAAAAGGAAAAAAAAAAAATGCAACCCATTCACATTTCTCCCCTTCCTTTCTGAAGATCCTATCTGCCATTTCCCCCCATTTTGAGAGAGAACTCAATGATTGCACTAAAATTTGAAAGAAAAGTAAAAATGGTATTTTCTACTTTGAACTTCATTCAGTGCTTGCCAGTTGTTGCAATTTTCGGATACATGCTGGGAGACATTTGAACAGAAAGGCATTTGATCTTTCAGGAGTTTTAGTCATATCAATTGCTGGTTGCATTTTCAAGTAAGAATTTTGAAGATGTGTTCTGATGTTTTACCAGCATTGTGTGGACAATTAATTTATGATGTTTTTTATTCGAGATTTTATTCTCTGTGTGTAAATATTTTTCTCTTCAGCTGATTTATTGAATCAACCTTTTTCTGTTAATGTGCAGTTTTTATTAGTTTTTAAATAAACCATTGCACTTTCTATATTTATAGAAAATTAGAAATATGTATGAAATATCTTATAAATTTGCATCTGTATCATATTTTTCACTTCCTTCTTTGTGCAAATTATGTGTCCAATCATGTGTATTTTTTATTTATTTTTATATAGTAAATTTTTATTTATCTGTATCCAGATTTTATGAAAGTTTTTGAAGGAGCCCGAAGAGTTAAAAACAGATTATTAAAGATTTGAGCCATTTTCATGATCTTCTCGTGTATAAAAATTTTGTACTGTATTTACGTGTTCACTTACATGATCATGTTTTATTGTAATATTTATTATTAATCAAATCATTTGAACCTATGCATTATTATGGTCCATTAAACAAACCAATATCTCATTCCCAGGAAGCACTACTATGTACTTTTATACAATTTGATATTACAATGCATCAATACTTTCTTAGATGTATTGTTCTAGGGTGACTAACTAAAAATGTTTAATCATTCAGAGTTATGAATCCTCAAAATTTTGTGTCCTGTTTCATAAAAATATGTAATTTTAACTGGTGACTGGTGAAATATCTGATATTTTGAGAAATAATGCTGCTGCATATCAACAGTTTTAAATACTGATGTGCATCCATTTTGACTCAGGCTCAGCAAGTGTTGGTCACCCTATTTTCTTAGTCTAATGGTAAGCAAAATATTACAGTTCTATTTTAATACAAATATTATTAAATGTGGTCATTTGATATGATTATGCAGTTGTGAGAAAAGCATTTGCCTACCTGGATAATGATGCTTATTTAGGATAGACAATATGACATGAGCTTTGAAAAATGTACTGGAGAAAAGTTGGGATAGCAGTAAGAAAATGAGTATTAATGTAAACATTATGCATCTTTTATCTGGGGATTTAGATTTATGTAATTTTTACAAAAAAAAATTTCTTTAAAATTGCAACATTCTAAATTATCATCACACTCTATGAATTAATTTCTTATGCTTTCTAACTAACCCATGTGATATAGTTTTAATTATTTGATTTTTTTAAATAACATTATTAGATTGTTTGGAAAATAGTATTTATTAAAGTGCTGTTACATATATATATTTAATTTGGGGGGGTTCATTAAATATTATAAGATTATGGTAACACCAAAATAAAAATTTATTTCGTAAGCTATTTAACATGAACTTCTTTGCATTAAAGTTTACATCTCCATTTCAAAATATTTTGAATTATCACCATGCTATGTGCTTCCTTCTGTATGCTTTTAGTGTTGTATAATGTTTAAAAACATTATGATCAAATCGAAATCGATGCTTAGTCCCCCCCCCATCCACTAGCTCCAGAAATCTGAAGCAATAAAATTTTGGTTTATGAAAACATTGATTTCTGTAAAATGTAAATGAAACAAAGTAAAGCTTTCCAATTATTAAAATACAACTGTTAATATCTGCCTTCACAGTTAATAATAAATAAGTAAAAATTATCGAAAAGTGGGAGTAATTAGATCAAGATTATTATTTTTTGAACAATCTATTGTGTTATAAAAGTTATATATGGCTTTGTTTTCTAAAGGAAGGTAAAATATTTTTTATTAATTGAGGGCCAGTTATGTGTACCTAACATAAAAAGTTCTGTACATATCACTATATAATTTTATTTTTTATTTCCTGTTTTGTATTAGGCCTGATAGTCATTTTAAAGGTAAATGGAATTTTAATGCATTTTTTTTTAAGCTTGCTGTGACCCAACAAGAGACCAGATACATTTTTCCTTTAGCTGTGTACCGTTTTAGAAAAATGGTGCTCACTTTAAAGTATTGAATTAATGCCAAAGACTTTATTAGAGAGTTTCACCAAAAACTCTCATACCAAGTCCATCTAGTTCAGTCCATGTCTGTGTTCAAAAAGATTTTTGCAACATTTACCTAGCCATCAATCATGTAAATTTTTTTTTAAACCATGGCTAGGAAAAAGTCATTTGCTGACAATTGCTTTAGAGTAGTGAAAAAAAAAAACGTAGTTTATGCACATATTGTATTATTTTGTTGGTTTTATAAGTTCCTAAATTTTTTTTTTTTTTTATTGTTCTGGAACTGACTTTTGACATTAGAGCTTTTTATTACAAGTTTAAAAAATTTTGTATTTTTTCAAAATATTTTATTATGAGGAGACCTCTTAAAGCATTGAGTTGTCATTATTTTAAATCGAAATGTAACATTTGTTTTTTTAAAAATGTGTATGAAATAATATTGTTATATTTAATTTTTAAATATTTCTGTATGAGGAATTGTATTTACTCTGTGATGGTTTATTTAATCATAAGACAAGGCTTTTGGGAGCAGGAATTTTTATTTTGAAAATTTCTTTTATGCAGAGTATAAATGAGATTTGTAACATTTGTGAAGTATTAATTTGTTTTAAACTTTAGCCAGTATGCAAGTTTCATTCTGTTAAGCATTTATCTAGTAATGGAAATATCAGCATTCTAGTATGAGGAAATGTGAGAAATTTTGACGTAATGAATGGGAGTTTATTTTTTTTAAATAATAATTTTAAAAGTAATTTAAACCCCCTGAAAGGAAATAATTTGTATATTTCGAAGCAATTAAATATAATCTGGCCTCAAAGAATTTGGGTTTCGTAAAAATATCACATATTTTAACAATCTACTTCTGATTTTTCTACCTAAATAAATTTAGTCAAGAAAAGACACATTTATTAATCTGTCGGAAATATTTTAAGTGATTTTATTTCTATAAAGATCTTAAGCAGATTGATTAAAAATGTACATGCATTCTTTCTAACGGTTTTTTTTTAACATATGTTGAATAAACTTGCAATTTTTAAAATTTCTTTGTATTAAAAATAAAAGCTGTTTCAAAGCCTTTTTATAAGTGTTTTAACATGTGTTTGAATATGGAGTGTTTCTATATTTGCTGTATTAAGATTTCATAATATACCATTTAAAATATCTTTTAATTTAATGCCAAACAGAGATTTTGAATTTTATATTTGATGAATAAATATGTAACCAGAGAAGGGTCTTATGTGCTGTAAAACAGCTTGTTCATTTGAGAAACTAATGCTTTACGTAGTGAATTCTAAAATTTTAAGAAAATGCTTTTCTGTAGATACTTTTTGTATATATTTATCATTGTGTATTTTGAAAAACTTTTCAATTGTTATTACTTTTCTAGTTCTTTAATTCTTATGTGTATGTTGGACACTGCATAGGAAAAGATTTGATAATATCTGGAAATGAAATATAGAAATTTAAAAGTATGAAAGTTATTTTTTATATTTTTGATTAATAAACCTTTTTAGTCTTTCATAAATTTGAATTTTGATTTACTTCCAATTATAGCTAGTAAACTAGCTACGCACAAGCTACATGTCCTATCAATATGACAATATATATTTATATATTTTGTTTTTGTTTATAAATAAAAAAAGTTATTTTATCCTCATCATTGAAGTCTTTCAGAAGAAAAAATGTTTTGCACGATGCACAGTTTTATAGTAACTCTTTAAAATAATATGAAAAAACGTTTTGGTGTTTATAAAACAGATATTATGCATTTTTCAATTTTAATAATTGTATTTTATCAGATTTGGAATTTGTAAGCTTTTTGAATACAAAAAAAGTTATTTTATACTTTTGAAACAAAATCTAAGGAAATTGAGTAGCAAAATAGGCAAATTTTATCATAATCTAAATTTTATCTTGATGTTATATCAAATCTATTGCTAATTCGCAGAGTGACATGTCATTTTATAATTTGATACATTATTATCTAATATCACAGATAAATTTTGGGTGCCTGCCAAAATACAGGGTGGGGCAAATAAAAATGGCCCGGAGAACAGAGTTCCAGGTTGCAAAGAAACTCATCAAAGGAAGGGAAATATAGTACTAACTTAACTATAATAGATGTTAAAATTGAATACCATTCATCTCTTGGAAACTTTTAGGTAAATCGAAGCTGAACTGCAGGAATTGCTGCATTCTCATCTGAAATGGTCTGCTGCAGTTCTTGAAGACTATGAGGGTTGTTGCAATGCACCTTAGACTTGAGAGTTCTCCCCAAAAAGTAATCGCTCACTGACAGTTCAGGTGACCTGGGTGGCCACCTGACAGGATCGATCTGCAAACAGGTCTGTCAGGCATGGAGATTGTATAAATGTGATCCAAGGTGTAGTCAGCAGTATGAGCAGTTGCTTTATCCTATTGGAAGTAGCTGTATGTCATTTCTTCCTTAGTTAATGTTGCCATAAATGGATTAAAAATAGTTGAAATGCATCGCTCCAAATTCAGCATCTGATAATAGAAGATGAGACCAATAATGCGGCGTGCAGACACTGTACACCAAACCCCAACCTTCTGATCATGCAGTGTTATTTGGAGGATTCTTGCTGCCGAGAGCCTGCGATTCTGTGAGTTGACATAACCACTCGGGTAAAACCAGACTTCATCAGAAATTAAGAAAAGGTCCATGTCCAAGCCATTCATTGTTGTAAACAGCCACTCACAAAACTGAAGGTGCTGAGGAGCATTTGCTGGTTTTAATGCGTGGCCAACATACACTCTGTAGGGATGCCTTTTCAGGTCCAGGTAGAGTATTCGTTCGCATGATCAACGTGATATGTCTGTCTCTTACGACAGACGTTGGGTTGATTCTATAGGACTCTGAAGGATTTTCTACTGAACTGCAGCCTCATTTTCTGGTGTTCGGAGATGTTTGGGAATATTTTTTGACTTGTTCAAAACAGAACCTGTCTGGTGCCATTTTCAGACTAATTGTTGCATGGCACTTCAACACCATTAAACTTAGGAGCAAACAACTAACCACTTTGTTGTAACATAAATTTCCACAACAAGCACCCTCTGCTGTGTTGTGAGTTTCATATTCACCTTTGCAATGAGCCACACTAAGCTCTGAACTGGTTTTGATAACGTGGTGTATGTACATGCTATGCATTGTATGACTATATGTATACATTCACATCCAATCGTATCCATTCGTCCCGACCACTTTTATTTACTTTCCTTTGCTGTGTTTCTTTGTAACCTGGAACTCTGTTGTCCAGGCCACTTTTATTTGCCCCATTCTGTGTAAAAGTATTTTAAAATGTAGTACTTTTATACAATTTTAGAACGTAACAAATTTTTTAAGCCATTTCTGTACTTATCCAAGCAGTGATCATGCTTATGTTATTACAATAACATTTTATATTCTAAAGCTATATGCCAATTTCCTAGGTGTGTTTTTACATGTATTTAAATTATCCTATTCATTAAATTTCAGAAATAATGTAGATTACAGTTCCAAAAATTTTAAATAAATCTAACTAATTTCAAGTGAATACATTTTAAAAGTAATTTCTTTATATTATGCATTTTCTAAAGTAAATGTAAAAGTTGATACGTGAATGGTGTTAAATTAATAATTTTCATATGAAAATTTCCCTAAAAAATTTTTCAACATCTGAATGATCAGAAATAATTATAGAAAATTCTGAAAAATTCTCAATAAGTATTTTGTTATGAAATAAGTGAAAATAAAAAAATATGTTTTCTAGCATTTAAAGTATTTTTACTGATATTTATAATTTCTATTGAATATCATGAATCGATTTTAAATAGCACATGCATATTTCTTTTGAAAATTATTTTGTTAAAATATTATAAACTGCATGAGTAAATGAACCTTGTGTATTCAAATATATAAATTAGAAGAGAAGCAGGCCAAAGTTAAACTTAAAATTAGTAAAGAAACAACCTTGTATTAGGCATAGTTTTAGATTTAGATTATTATTTGGTATAGATAAAGTTAAAATTATATTAACTTAATTTTTCAATTTTCAGTGCTAATTTTGCCAACAGATGGCCCTACCTTCACGTTTGCTTTACTGCAGTAGGTATAAATAGGACTGTTATAATACTGTAATAGGACTTTCCAGTCTTGAAAATTTCTTTGCTCCTGATGAAGAGGGATCTGTTTGCCCTCAAAATAGATTGAGTTTTTAGTGTAAATTTACATCAAATACAAGGTTGTTTCTTTACTAATTTTAAGTTTCAAATATATATTAACATGGTAATTTTTTTATTGCGTGGCAGAATAAGCCGTTTTTAAGCAATTGTTAAAAATTAATACTTTGTCATATTGTAAATTAAAAGTTGAATTAACTATTAAATGCTTTATCATATTGTAATTGAAAAGTTTTCGGGAAAATTTTGTCATTTGAGATAATTATACCAATATTTGTAATTTGCATAATTATAATAATATATTGTAATTTGCATGATAATTTTTCATTGCTTCATCATAACTAGTTTTTTAATGTCCCTAAATTTATAGCTTCAAACCCTTTATTTTTAATAGAATAATTTTGCTACATAAAATATGTGCAAATTTGATGAAAAATCCTGTAAAGTAAGGTATTATAATAATAGATACAAGAACAGACATATTCACTAGATAGAAACAATGCACTGTTTTGCAGTGATAAAGTAGTCCCTTGCAATAAATGTGTGCATTAATGTGAATTGACTAACCATTATTGCATTCTTTCTAATGGTCGATTCAGTCTAATGATTTATTCTGAGAGACTATCATTGCTAAATAGAAAACCAGGAAATAAAAGATTTTTCTTTATTATCGAATGATCTTTATATAATTCTTTGCTTAGTGGCTTGTTTAAAATATATCCAATTAAACAATTATGAAATATTTTGAAGGCCTAACACATTAAGACATAAACTTATGGCATTTGTGTCTTCATTGTAGCTTGCGGTCATTTAAAATAAATTTGTTCTAGATATATAATGGTCCATTATTAATTGAGCATTCATTATACCATTATTTTCTAATCTTTAATTATTTTTGAAAAGAAGCTAAAGGAACAAGAAAATTTAATAAGTTAGATCAGGGGTCTCCAAACTATGGTCCCCATGGCACTATAAAAAATTTTTTAATAACTTTATAAAATTAAAATAAGCAAGGTAACATACACATTAACTATTTTATATAAAAACCAATCTGTAAATACATTGCTTGTCTTGCACGTTCTTTATAAAACATATTATAAACATTATACAGCCGTTTCTAAATTTACAATGAAATACAGTAACACTCTATTAAAAAAAATTGTCGTACTTTTAATGAGAATCGAGGTCTCATTTATTATCTTTACGTACTTTCATAGTGGTAGAGGTTTTTTTCACACAAAACTTGCCAAAATATTAAATACTTAGGAGCAAACGTTTGCACCTGATCAAAATGGGCTGATAAATTGTTACACTGGGGGGGGGGGGAGTCCACTTAAAAGTAATGTTACATTGTAAATTGAAAAAATCTGTGATATACCGGAGCAAGAATAATTTTGCAAATGCTTAAACAGTTTCAAGGAATTTTTTGAAGTGAAACTACAATGAAAGTCTAAAAAACAAGTTTCTCCTTGTTATCATAGCAGTATAGATCCAATTGCAAAAATCTTGCTGCCTTGTTTAAAAACGTGTATGCTATTCATCATAATTACATAATCATGATATGATTAATATAGCATGGTATGATTAACCTGGAGGTCTTGGCCCTTGAAGCTTTTTCAAAAGCCATTACAACCTGCTTTGCTGAAAAGTTTGGAGACCCCTGAGTTAGATAATAAAATGAACAAAAAAAAAATATTTAAATAGAATATAAATGAATAATTATAATTTTTTTTTAAATTTTGATATCCATAGAAGCATAACTTGTGGATAATTAAACTTGAATAGTATTTTTGCAAAATATATGTATATATATGAAGTGCAGAAAACTGCATAGGATTAGTTTGCTCCCTTTACTTGACTTAGTTTTTTTTTTTTTTTTAAGCAATATATTTTATATTTTGTCATTTGACATAAGAGTTATTTCTAAAATGATGGGATAATTGTGATTTGTAATGTAATTTCAAAATTTTTAAATGCAATAAATTCAAATTATAAAACATATTTTTTTTAAATAAGCTTTATTTAAGTAAATTGTGTCTCCGTTAATAATAAGATATTCAGCCTAAAGATGAATATTTTATCTTTGGAGTGGGAAAATCATATTATGAAAGTGATGAAACATTCTGCAGGTTGTAAACAAAATCCTCTCTAATAAATGTGATATGCATATTTATGACATTATTATGTTGCATCATAACCTAGGAGATAGCATCAGAAAAAATCATTTTGAATTCTGCAGTAAAGATTTCTTGTATTTTATAATATCTTAACATTTGATCATCATGGCATGATATCAAATATTATCTAGAAATTATTCGTATAATCACATCTTCAAGAAATGATATGTGATTAGAAATTAATTTATTCTTGATTTTCCAGTAGGAGAGATGAATTCATTAGTAAAGTTGCTGAAATATATATATTTCTCAATTTGGGACAAAATAAAATGTTATTCAATGCAGGAAAAATTCAAAATGAAAGAAGGGGGGAAGTCTACTCAAGATGTCTATGGAATGCAAAGCAGTATTGTCTAAAATAATTAGAAACGTAAAAATCTAAATCTAACATAAAAGTTAGCATTATTAATCATGCAGAGTATTCTTTATTTTTTGAATTTATTGAATGGTTAGTTAAAAATTTTGTGTGGTTAAAAAACAAGAAACCTCAGCTTTTTTTCCCTCAAAATTTTTAAGAAATAAGAGTTCTGAACACTACAATAAAATGCTTAATGAGAAAAAATAATTTGATATCTTTAAGAATGTATTAGAAAGGCTAAATATTAATTTCAAAAACTGAAGATAGTTGCAGTCGAAAATGGATGAAGGGTTATACCGGGGTTTATGTGGCTCTTTGAAACTGAGATCTTAAATTTATTTACAATACAAACATAATAATACATCAAAATGAAATTTCATTGCTCTTGATAATAAAATAAAATAATTCCAAATTCTCCCAAGACAATGAATAGTAAACGAACTATTAAAAAGATGTAGTTCTTAATATTCTTGAAAAATTCAGAGATTTCCTTATTATTTGAATTAAAATTCTATGAAATATATTGGCAAGAAATGGAACATAAAATTTAAAATGTAAGCAACAAGTGAAATTAGTAATGCAAAGCAAGAGGTGGAAAAATTGATTAGAAATAATAAAACAGTTCATTGAATCTATGCCAAAAAGATGTGTTTCTGAAAATGAATAAGAATTAAAATAATTAAGAATTGTTTTTTTTTTATTATTTTTATTTTTGTATAATAGAATAATAGGTGTTGTATCAATTTTATGTCATGATTTCTCTGTTTTGGAAAAAATATATTGAATAAACATGTACTGCAAGGAATATTCAGTCATTTAATTTTAGTTTAATGAATTTAAAATTTTTGGTATTATATTTGGAAATCAAAAATGTTCTATTCTCTGACTTTTGTGAGATGCTGTAAATAGTATTATGCTTTGTTTTTAGGTACAAAAGGTTGTTTACCGTCACCATTATCAATAGTCTAGCTATAATAATGGCTTTATAATAATAAAGATTATACATGAGAAAAAAGATATAAATCCATTTTATTCATGAAAATTTATATTTATATATAGAGAGAAAGTTTATTAGTTCTGAATATTTGTACCTGAATGACATGATTTAATTTGTGAACATGTTTGTTTATCAATTACATCTGAATAAATGTTTGTAGTTTTAGAGACTGTGATTGAAGTGGATAGCTGCATTCCTAATATGAGAATGCAGTATTCTTTCCTAAACTTATTTTTATTTTAACATATCAGTGTACGTTTTTAGAAACTATGGAATAATTTTATAAAAAGTTTCATTTCTTTTGCTCATGAAAAATTTATGCTTATTCATAAAATTACTAATTCTTGGAAGAAATTTAACAACATTCTTAATAGTTTCTTTTTAATATTTTTTGTTTATTTATTTAAGTTTTAAATGTTCCTAGTGCCAATGCAGATATTTCAAATAAAATAATTTCAACACATTAAATGTCATTTAAAAAATTCAGAATAGTCATTTTAGTCTGTTCTAAAACTTAAAAAAAAAAAAAAAAAAAAAAATGTGTATTAAATTTTCTCTATCCTGAATAATATTATCTTTATATCTTTAATATCTGGGCACAAGTAATTGCTTTCCAATTCTATCTTGTAATTTTGTTGTTTTATAACATAGCTTGTGATGTAAATATATTTTGGATTGAACTGAAATTGTTTATTATGATAAAACTAGTCAAGACATATATGTCTATTCATTTTTATGCATATGTGTGTGTGGTGTATATATATATATATAGTTCTATGAATAAATGAATTAAAAAATATCTTCTATTCCTTTCTTCCTGTTGTATTAATATTACTTTAATTGTTCTCAGTTAATTTTAATTTTCCTTCTCTTCATTACGTTAATATCCGGCTTTATAATTTTTTGTTCCATTGGATTAAGTAAGAAATTATGATAATATTTCTTTAAGTGTAAATAAATATTAAAGTACTTTTTTAGCATTAAACATCCCACTTCAATCATAGTCTTATGAATTATCCATTGTAGAAAACTCAAAAAGGTTCTGGTTTCCATGAAATGAAAAATACTAGTTTTATACTGGCTGTTTAAACCAGAGCAATATGTACTAACTAATGATATAACCATTGTTAGTCTTGTAAACAAAAACTACATATTTTATGAAATTTTTATCATCTGTGTTCAACAGATTTAATAATCAAACTAGTTTTTCAGACTAGTTGAATATCTGACTGTTAGCTCTAGAGTAAAGTGCTTTCAGTTCCTTTTCCTCTTTTACTCTTAAATTAATATATTTCTCTCTCTAAAGAAGCAGTTTTGTAATTACTTTGACAGTAGCATCATCATAATATTTTATTATAATTACCAGAGTTATTTTTAATTTGACTTGGAAGTATTCACTTCTGCTTTACTACTACGAAGAGTAAAATGTAAAACAAAAGTTTACATACATAAACTTTGTATTGTAATTATCATATTCTTATATGTACAGCCATGTGGATATATTTTATGGTTGTTGGTTAATTATGAAAATGTTTCACTCATAATTAGCTTTGCCTTTTGTATTTCAGCATGGTATGGTTGTATCAGTTTTTTTTATATTTACATGGTATATCCAAAGTTTACAAATATGTGAGACAGTGATGTTATAAAATCTGCTACGTAACAATTTTTTATTAGAATAATCTTGTTTCTTTGAGAGATGAATTATGTTTAATTCATATGAATAACTGAATCAACTCAGAGAAGCACAATGTAATTTTATATGGAATGGCACAGTGTATGGTGCTGAACTTCACGTATGCCATTGTGAGCTTATTAAACTACTCAGAGGTTTCAACTGTAATCATTGTAGTCAGGTAAAATGAGTGTTACCTTAATACTGGAAAATATTATGTTATTTGATCAATAAGATTGTTTTAATATTCATTCAGAATACAACTTCTTCTGTTTTATCTTTTAATAAATATCTGTTCATCTCCTGTATTCTGAAAACATTTAAATGAATTTGTGTGGTATTTTCATTGTTTATTAATTCAAGTATCTTAAAGAGTCTTCTATATAAAAATAGATTTTTTTATTATACAAGTAAATTATCTTTGAACCTTTTTCACTGTATTTTACCTGATTATATGTGAAACGTTGGCAACTAACTATTTATTTGAAATAATTTACCAGTTTTTACTATTTATCGTGGCTAAATAAGACTGTTCTTTACTGTGCTGAAGTTAAATACTGTATTTAAATTTTTGAATTCATTTTCTTTATTCTGTGACATATATTATGTCATCAGTTTTTGTGCATGTACACTTCAATCCTTGACGCCTAGCTCTGCAATATAATAACATGTCAGCATTCGAAACATAGCAATTAAAGCAAACATTAATTTATGTTTATATCTTAATAAGAGAATTTCAAGAAATAATAGACTATATTATTCTTACATATTTGTTATTCTTTCCTTTTTCTTGTTTTTTGTAGTTGTTGTTTCTTGAGATTTTCTGTTAGAAAAATGAATGCTTGAAAACCTATTCTAAAATAATAATAATAATGTTTTCTAATCACAGTTAATACAAATTTTGGAATAATTAGGAATATACAACTGGTTTGTAGTTCAGTATGTTATATCAACTATAGAGAATTTTCTTTATTGAGTGATCATGAATCATGAATGATTTTATTCATTAATAGCATTATATAATTATGAAACAGCTTAAAGAATTTTATTTGCGTAATTGTTCTTTTAAAGCTTTTGTCTTTTTCTAGTAATTAGTAAAAGATATTATCTATAAACTTTTCATTCTGTTAAAAAACTAAAACTATGTATATTTAATATTTGCAGTCTTTTTATTATAATACTTTAATTAATAGCTACTCTGTATTTTATCTAAGATAAATTATTACTTTTATGATTAGTTACGTTGTATGATGCCTGTGTATTTATGCCTCCCACTGTGCATTAATAACTCAAATGAGATAACAGTTAATAATCTTATTTTCAGTTGATTACTGAAGGTGGCTAATGACTTGTTTAAGTTAAATAATAACTGCAGACAATAGTTTCCCATTTGGGTAATATAGATATTTTAAAATGTTACAACAGTTTGCATATCAAATATTTAATTTGCAATGAAATGTAATCAAAAATAAAATCTGTAAAAGATTTGGAATGAGAGTGAAGAACTTGAAAGGTCTGAAGTATTTTTAATTCTTTTAAAAAATTACATGTCCTCTTTTACGTTATTGCATTTCTTGCCATTTTTCAAAATATTAATGTAACATTTTTACTGCTATAAAAATGATGACTATCAAGGTATTTTTATTTATTTTTAGGCATACAAGGGAAGGGGAGAAAAAGTTAAAAGTAAAAATTGTTATTCTTTGGGGGCAAGCTGAAGAGTTGTATAAATGACAAGTCAAGTAAACTTGACTTGTATATATAAAACAATTCATGGCAAAAACATTGAAAAATTCATTTATCTCTGCATACACTGAGGAGTTTAACTACTAATTTGTTTTAATGAAGCAAAGACAAATGTCTAGTCTGCCAGAGTAAAATCTATGAAAGTACAAATATTCAGAACCATTCTTAAGATTTATGAGACGAGTACCTGAAATAATTGCCTTTTCTGAATTTTAAAATTATCTGAATATATTTAAGAAGTGCCACAGCAATAAACAGATGCAAAATGAAGTGATTGCTGTTAATTTATATGGGAAGATGTTATGAGCAATTCCACTGCTATCCCCTCCTATTAAAAAAAACTTCAAATTATACCAGATTACACATAAAGCATAACACTAAAACTAATAATGCTATGGTAAGTATGCAGCTGAAAGGCATTGAAATAACACGTACTGTAGGTCTGTCTTTCAAAATTGCTTAAGCTACCTTTGAAGGCTTAAAGTGAATAGTCATGATGATTTATTAAGCTGAATTGCCAGAAGTTCTGTAGTTACTTGTACTAGGTTGCACGAAATAAAGGAAGAAGGGTATATATTAATTGTCATTATTTGTACATAAGTCAGTTTTGATATCTGCCTGTCCCATTATTGAAGAAGAGGTCGGTTTTGGCTGATGTTATTTATATAATTTAGATAAAGCATGCAGAAGCACTTTGCTGAAACTTCAACTGACTTTTTGACCAAGGGGCCTAAAGGATAGAATCCAAGGGTTTTATACCTTCCTCCTTTACCACCAACTTCTTGAAAGAACTTTTAGCTGAACCCTTTCTGGCATGCTACATTTTAAAGTTGGAATTTCATCAAAAAGAAAAGAAAAAAAGGTAGACAGTCTAATTAGGCCTAGAGGAGTATATAGGTAAAATTTTATAAAGATAGCACATACCATTTTAATTTTGTGGGTGTGCCTGATGTGGGTTCTCTTCACAACTGAAAATGTAGAACTCCACAAAACTTCTTTCAGTGGAAGCAAGAGAAAAAAAGAGAACTACTGTAGTGAAAATCAAAGGGCTGACTGATAAAATTACCCTAATCTTCAGAAAAACATCCCAATAGCTCCTGAGTTCCTGATAACCAAACTTCCCTCTCCTCAGAAAAAAACAAAACAAAAAAAAAAGGAAATGAAACAGAGCTATGTACCCAAAAGTTCTGCAATGAAACAGCGATACAGTTGTTGGTCTGGTGTTTCAGTGATCCCACTAAGCACACCAGATGTTCATCGTTTTATTTTAGGCAAGATTTTAAGGTAAAAATTTAAAACTAACATAGAATAAAAAGATCAGCATACAGCCAAGAAAACAAAATAGATTTTTTTTTTCAAACAATTCCTTTTATATCTTAAAAAAAAATCTGGAAGATTTCTTTGAAAAATGGGGATATTTAAAAACTAAATATAGCTGAAATGTATGGACTGGTTTGTGCTGCTATCTAGTATTAATAATGAAGCTTAAAAGTAACCTATAAAGGCTTTTCCATTCAATTTTTCTGTGTGTATGGTGGGAAACTTTTGGGTGTGTTCAAATTGCCCACACTGTTCCAGAAATGGTTTACAGATTGTTTCTTCATGTTATACAAATAGATAGTCATCAGTAGCCATGTTTTGCCTAGGTTTTGAATTCAATAGCATGGTAAAGTATTTTTTTAAAATCGCCATATTGTCTAGGATAAACTAGCTGATGTGAAAGATTTCAAATGGTATATAATTAACGGGTTTGAATGAAAATATTTACTATCATAAATTCATTATAGGAAATTAAATTATCCTGTAAAACTCCCATAAATCTCTGCATTATTTTACATTAAAAATAGATACCAAACATCCCCCCCTTGTTAAAAAAGAAGATTTCTTTCAATAGCCAAAAGAAGCTCTTTTTATTAAAGTGGACTTCTGTAAAGCAGAGGATACTTTTATAAAACAGATTCTGCGAATCTTCCACTAGATTACTAAACATTTCCAATATGGAAGAAATATTTTAGAAGTAATATTTAAATACTATTAGGTTATATTGTAGTAGATTCACAGTGCTTTTTGCAATTAGTTAAGGGTTTTAAATGTTATTTGTTTTTGGCAAGGAATAGTTACGTAGAACTTAAGAAATCATCAGCATTGGAATTAAGGTGGTATTGTTTGGCTAAAAAATGAAATATTTATAAAGTATGTATGACCTTAAAAATGTGAGTTCTTCAGTTTATACTTCTATTTCAGAAGTTTTATAAAAAGGTTTTACAAATTGTTTAATTTTATTTTTAACAAATTGACAGTTATATGATGTTCATAAAAATGTTGATTTCAGTGTCGCATGCAGAGAAGAAAATATTCAAAGAATTTTGTAATTAATTTTACTGATATAATATCTGTAAAATTAATTACAAATTAAAAAAAAAGCTTGTTAAAATTAATAGTAACTAAATACTGAAGAAGTTACTGAATTACACATTACTGACTTGGTACTATGTTGCAGATGCACAGCTGTATTAAATAATGTGCTATCCTGTATGCTTAATATATTCAGCAGCTAACCTAAGAATACATTTTTATGTATTTATGTGATAGTTTAGACTGTATCCTCATTTTTACATTTACTCGAGTTGATTAATTATGAAGATACAGTAAAATATTGAACCGTGTAATTATAGTAATGTATGCCATAATCTATAATTTAATATCTCAGTTATAAACTATATGTAAAACTTTATTATTATTATTCGTTTTTAAGTCTTTGAAAGCCACTTGTTTTATTTCAGATTTATTTATTTGTACAGTTTTGATAATATTGTTTAGTTTGAGCCATTCGAAGAAGCGTAGTTGTAAATATAGCTGCCGCATAATGCATTCCAGGGTCATTGTCATCAAACATTGTAGATAGCATGTAACAAAGTATTGGAAGCACTGCATTTGAGCTGTGTCATGCATCTTGGTAACTAAGGCTCACATTTGTTTAGTACAATTTACATATCAGAAATGACAAGCCATAACTTTGCATATTTCATTGAACTAATGACTTTTTCATTCCTTTGGGAACTACAAAGAAGACATACAGTTCAGAGTATTGTACAGCTGTTAGAATTCCATAATATTTTGAACATGAATGAGATAAATCTAATTAAACTAAAAAAAAGGCAAATCTGATTAAAAGTGATATTCATAATTTTTTCTCTTATGCATGGCACGGCAAACAAGCAGTGTTCTAATGAATGCAATCTGTCTTGCATTATGTAGAACAAGAATAAACTGTGTAGAATTTACAGTTAGTGTAATTTATATTATTCTCAAATATGACATGCCTGTGCTTCTTCTTAATTAAAATGTAATATGAATTTTTCTGTACACTTATGACAAAGTATATTAAGAAATAAATTTGTCAATTCCTATAGTGTATGTTTTTTTCTTTTACTTAAAATGATGAATGAATATTCTAAATAATATACAATCAGTTTACTTATAGTATATACTATATTACTTAATAATATACTATACACTATAATTCCACTATGGACATAATACAAAGGTACTCGCATTTTGAGTCGTGGAGTATAGTTTTATACAAATGGAAGTGTCCACCATTTTCTTGCAGATCCTAACCCTTTACATATATTTTTTGACACCCACGTAGGATATCAGGAGCAGTATCTTGCTTCAGGTTTTGCAAAATATGTAGTTTTGCTTGACAAACATGTCCTTTCAAAAAGTCCCGGAGAAAGAAATCTGGTACCTTTAAAGTCAAGGAGGCTAGAGCAAGCGGTCACCAAATATTTCTTCCAAAATTTTACGTTGTTTTTGAATATTTAGCACATTGTCTTGTTGCAAGCAATAATAGCAATACTTGCATTTCACACAGAACAGAAGTATATTATTGTATATCTGACTGTCAAAGTTTTTTAGAAAAAAATTGAGCCCATTATTCATACTCAATATATCACACACCAAACCCTACCTAATTGACTGCAGTGTCGATTCATTCAAAATTTGTTCTGACTTTTGATCTAAGTGCTAAGGTGAAAATATGCCTGATCACTAAAAAATATGTTGTCCACTGTGCCCACCCTATTACTTTTCACCTGGTTGATAAATCAGTATCTTATTCTTTTAACAGTGACTAGGAGTTTCAGTTCCTGAATGTAATGTATTCGGCATGCTCGTAGACTTAATTTCTTTGTGGCTTTTGTGTATTCTTGTATGATATTCCTGTTTGTGACAATAATTTACACAAACCTGTCCTTAAAAAGAGTAGTGCATGTTTCCTCTTCTACTTTCCCTTCAGTAAGTACTGAAGCACACCTATTCTTTTTCTCAGTAACACTCTGTGTCTGAAAAGTAACTGATGATTCATGTTATTATATAATTGCATGGTACCACTGCAGCTGGAAATCTAACACAAAATTGTTCTTTAACATAATCATATGACTTGCTTCTAGAGTACACATTGATAATAAACACAAAATGTGCTATTGAAAATGGCATGATTATACGCAAGAAACATGCCACACCACATGCTCTGTAATCACAAAGACCATGTTCTCTGTATATGCAGGAACGATTGTTACATGCTGGCCTCAGTTAGCTAACTACTTAGCCAGCATCTAGACAAACAATCGCTAACTCAAAAGTTGCTAAAATATGGCTACACAATATCAGTGTTCTCAAGATGAATTATATGTGCCATAAAATGAATGCACATTGTAATCATAGTTCATTGCAAAAAAAGTTATGATGAAACATGATTTTGAGTTTGCATGTATCATTTAAAATCAAAATAACAAACCATTAGTTTATTTTTATTCATCTGCATTTAATAGCAATTTTGCAAAAGGTAATGATATTTTGTTCTCTTCTCTGTATGCAATAGTTTTTTTTATTAAAAGTCTTTTATAAAGGCATTCTCCTTAGACTGATGATTGCTTTCCTAGAATTTATCAATAAATCGATCAGCTTTATTTCTTAGTTCTAGAAAAGTTTCATTCAAATATTTATAGTCATTTAAAATTATCATCCTAATTCCACACTTAGGTACAAAACTAACATCTGCTTCCTATATTTAAGTAGATTTTTTTTTCTTTTCCCCCCCCGAATTTTCTGACCTGTAAAATGTGCAAACATAAAACATAAATATTCATTCGATATTTGTAATTCTTTGCAGAAGAAATTTCTTTTGCCATTATATTTAGTATATAATCTTTTTTTGTGTTGTTTATCAAAAAAGAAAGTATAGAAATCATTAGCTCCTCATATTTTCGCATCACTGATATAGTACATCAAGTTTTCTAAATCAAATATAAATCAGTCCAGCTACAGTCATTATTTTAATAACTGTGTTGCTTTTTTTTTTCCTTCAAGTTTCAGCTTTAACGTTATAAAGCAAATGACTGCTGTAGAGGAAATAGAAGTAAACAGTACACATAGCTGATGTTTCAGTGGATCCCTTGAGGTTTCATGGATAATTTTTTTAAGGTGCTTTTTTGTTTCAACCACAAATTATGTCTTTTAATCATTTAGCCGCCATTGATCTCATATTTCAAAAGCAATCTCAAATGACTTTCCATGATTAGGAAAAGGGGATATATACACTTCTCCAACAAAATTAGGAAAGCAGGTGATTTCTAATTTCCTGCTAATTCACAGAGTACAGAACATTTGTTGGTAAATATTCAGCACAATATTAAATTTTTTTTAGAAAGAAGTGAAAAATATCTAATGTAAACAATTATCATTTTGAAGAAACTCATCTATTGCTGTTAAAAATCCTTACTACCCATATCTTTTGAAGAATTAAAAATAAGTACTGATGAACTTTGTTAACAAAATTCGCCAATGCTTATTTGTTAATAAGGCACGTGGCCACTTCAGATTGAAAAATGGTTTTATACGTGCAAGGTAAATTAATCATGCTTGGGGGAAGTCTCTTTAAGAAAAGTATTTTTCCAACTGACATTGGGTCAATGGAGATTGTAGTCTTAAGCAATGCATTTGTGTAATGTACGTTTTTGTAATTTGAAACATGTTCAGTCGAATTCAAATCCGGAGAAAATGCCAGCCACACCATATACTCTTCAAGCATATGGTTCCCAAGGCATGTAGGTTGAGGTTGGGTTTTGTCATATATAAAAGTAGCAGAATCATTGATGGCAGAAGTGTGTAAGTTTTAAACTTTCTTTCTGCAACTATGCAGCTGGTCAGGATAGTTGAATTCATAAGTGCGACGATCCACAAACACTAGACTGCTTTTTTCGTACTTGACGTTACCAAAGCCTTTGACTCCGTCTGGCAAAAAGACTTAATCCACAAACTCAATACTCTCGATCTCAGCAAGGATATTGTTTTAATTCTAATCTCTTTTCTCAGAGTCCATTCTTTTAGTATGAGTACTGCACTACTAACAAAGCTATCCGAGCTGGCGTCCAGCAAAGTTCAATCCTCGGTCAAGTTCTCTTATCTCATTTATGTTATGAATTTTCCTTTGTTCGATAACAATCCAAAAGGTATTACAGCGTACTACGTCGATTATAGGGCAATACTCTCCAGTTCACTCAGCGCAGGTTTTCCCATCGCCCTGTATTCAGAACAGGATGCATGAGATAGACGCAAGAGGGTGGATAATGCTCTTTAGGGAGATGATCCCCCCCCCAAAAAGTTACCAATGTTACCTATCTAGGGGTTCGTTTCAACTCCACCCTTATGTGGAGTCCGCATATTTCTATTGCCACTGGAGTCTCTAGGAAGCTTAGGTGTTTGCTTGAGCCTTCATCCACATTAGATCTTGCAATCTTGCACGGAAAAAGGGGATCTACATTTCCATCTTACTGCCCATTCTAACTTATGCCTCGCCAGCTTGGAGTGCTGCCTCTAGATCTGAACTCGATAAACTACAAATATTTCAAAATAACGTTTTGCGCCAAATCACAGGGACTCCCTGGTTCATCAGAAATAATCAGTTACATGAAGATCTCAAATTGGATGATCTTATGACCTTTATAAACAAACTAAATAGTAATTATTACGCCAAAGCAATATACAATGAAGATGTTAATTACTCAGATAACTTCAAATATGACCTGACCATCAGTCTATAGTCGTATATTACTCATCTTCTCAGAACCTCCCCAAACTAAGCACACTTTACATTCTGCATTGTGTTCATCCCACTTCAGTCTGATGGCTGAACTTGGCTAAATCGACTTCTTCTGGGTCCGAAGTGTAATACCGCACCTCTTGGCGCTAGTACTTCTGATGCGTCGGTTTACACCATGTGATAACACAACACCCTGATTCGTCTATTCGAATCATGTGCGGCTAAAACTTACTTTGCTCTTGCAAGATTCACCTTGCTGCTGAGACTAAGGTCTCCTTTTGTTTTCAAATTTTTGAACTGGAAATTTTTGCTGGAAAGTTACTTGAGGCTATGTATGTGAGATAACCCCACCTGGGAATATCTGAGGTGTCAGAAACAGCGTGTCTTTCATGCTAAAGTCGGCAACTAGAAAGTTTCCGAGTTTAGACTTTCATCTCTGTCCCTTTGAACTCGCTCCAAATAATGTACAGGTCATTATGTCCACTTGTTTCTTTGTGCACAAATAAGCACAGTGTCCAGCAAAACACGATCCTTCATTGACATGCATTGAAATGTGCTACATATCACATTCTGTCTAAATACGAAGTCGCTGACTATTTAGCACTGGTTTGAATCTGGACTAACCAAAGAAGAAAAATTGGCTTCTTTCAGCATATCCTTAATCATCAATTGTTCAATGAGTTTCTATGAGCCATGTGACTTTGGGGTGATCCATTGGAATATATAAACACTAACATATGTGCATCATGTGAGCAGGTGTTTTCGAATTGTATCAAAGTTCCTCCGGTTACAATTAAAAGTTGCTTTTGCAGGCGGATGGCTTTTACACTTGGCTTGAAAGGCTATTATTAGCAAATGACGATCATCGTACTAAAGTTGTAACTAGTGAGAAATCTTGACCAGACTGTCTTCAAAAACTTCCCTTTTCGTGCAGTTAAATTAACAAGCACGCAATTACACTTTGGCTCCTTCCAGTGGTGGAGCATACAACGATCCATCAGTTTCAACTATTTTTCACTGTGTGAAAACTGTGACTCTTTTAATGTCATTATTGCTAATATGCATTTTGAACTCTTTTCCATAGTTTTTTTTCACATTGCAGAGGATCTTTTGATAGTGTGCAAAATTAAGAGAATTTACACATTATATCGAGTTTCTGAAAAACTAATGGATAGATTTTAATGAAATTTGGTATGAATATACATTTATAATACAGAAAGGGATTTCCTTTCCAAAAATCATTTTATATATGCATGATTATCAGTAAATCTCACAGTGTAGGGATGTTTAAAATCTCCGTTGTGATATAGGACGGAAAATTAATCTAATATAAGGTATGGGTCCTGTCACAGCCAGAGAGGTCACGTAGCGTGACCGCATACTGGACAAAAAGCAACTGAGGAGTCTCTGCTGCAGTTGATGCCACTCCTGCAACAAGGCAGTTTTCAACTCTGGAATGGTTTTCAGAAGGGATGGCGAGATGACATTGCCCTCTCAAAATATGCTGTATGGTTAAGTTCAGGAGATCTGGTTGGGCAATCTATGTGGCAAATATTCTGACTTTCCAGATAATCGTCGACTAGCTTAGCTCTATGAGGACCAGTGTTCTCATTCATTAACAGGAACCCAGACACAATAGTGACCCTGAAAATTCAAACATAGACCTCTAAGATCTTTTGTCTATACCTCATAGCAGTCAAGGAGCCTTTGTCAAACACATGCAGATGTGTGCACCCGTCCAACATAATGCCTGTCCAAACTAGTACACCTTCACCCCCGTAATGATTATTTCCTTGGTGAGGGAGGGATGGAATCATGTTCTAGGCTCTCTCCAGATACAGGTATGTTGAAAATGAATGCCAGGCTGAATTTCAACTCATCTGTAAAAAGCAGAGTTCTTCACTGAAGTCGGATCGAAGGCATATGTCTGCACTATGCCAAACACACACTCTTGTGGGCTGCAATGGGCGGGTCTTCTGGCATACAGCCCAATCTCATGAAACCTTCGTGCAACTGTAGACTGTGAAACCCAGGTTCCAGGGGCAGCGTACAGCTCACATGAGAGTTGTAGCAATCCTCTATCACCATGCTAAAAGTACCAAGTAACAATCCTCATTCGTCGTTGTGTACTATATTGGTCAGCCTTGTCTAGTCTTTTCGATGTAGATCCAGTGTCCGGAAATTGTTTCCACAAATTGCAGAAAACACTGGGCATTCCATTGAGCTGTGTAGCTACCTGCGCTTATGAGCGACCTGCCTCCAATCTACCTACAGGTCTCTATCTCATTCCGTCATCTATACGGTCGTGGCTACTCATTTACCTGATACTTTATAAAATTTATACAACTCTCGTGAGAAACACTGCGAATGTAATGAAGGATTACGACCATACAAATTATCTTTAATACTTTGGTATTATAGAGGTTTGCAGCAAGCGAATGATTTTCCTACTCTTACCAGTTCCGTAGAGAAGCCTTTATGGGGCTTGAAGATTGTAGAATCCTAATACTTTCTCCAAATGAGGTGGATATTAGATGAGACGCCAATTGCCGAAATGTATGAAAGTGCATAATTAAATTCTGATTTTCGTAACAAGAATATACGTCTTTTGAAGAAACGGGTTGGTCAATAATAAAGCACTATTCTTGTCACTGATAATGATGACTAGAAAAAGCTTCTTTTTTTTGGGGGGGGGTGTAAAATTAGACTTCTTTTTCCTGAAAAAATTTCTAGATTGGCATCACAGATTCTATATAAAACTTTTATCTGTTTTGAGGATAACTATGAAATTCCTGCATTTTCAAATGAAAAAAAAAAAAAAAATACTAATAAGGCCAATCTGATCTGAATAGCCAAAGATGAAATAAGCAAAGGAAATGTCAAAGCTGTTAATGTTTTGAAAGTTTTGGAAAAATTAAATATGAATGAATTATCGACATTATTTTTGTGAATGAAAAACTTCAGGAAAATATAATATATCTAACTGAAGAAGTTTAAATAATTCTAGAAAAACAAGTCAAAATTGTGGTCAATAAACTCAGATTAGCTATTGAAGATTTATGCATTTCTCTTTTTCTAATACAGAATTTATTTTCCTTATGGCTAAATTTTAATGCTTTTCGTAGTTTTTCTGATTTATATCAAATCACACTGATAAGGTATGAAAAGGGAAAAATAGACCTTTCAGGGGTTGAAAAATTAATTTTATTGATAAGTAAAAAAATAACCTGATAGTTAAACCGTAAAGAATTTGACCAGTTTTATGACAAACGAAAAGAAAAAACAGGCATGTTGTAATTTATTATTATTTTTTTTTTTGAATAACTTCAAATGTGAAAGACATGTTATTAAGATTAATGAAAACATCTCTCATTTATCATCAAAACATTAGATGGAGTTATATTTTTCTCTGGTATATTTCACAAATATACATTAGAGCTACTAGTAGTACTACCTTTATAGTAGCCTTAATATACATAAGTAAAAAAAATTAAGCTGTGATAAATTATTTATTCCACCGTATGTGTAAATACTCCTTATTTTGAATATTTTTATGATGAACATCATCTATCAATTTAAAATAAATTTTAGGAAAATACAATAAGAACAAAATTTTTTGGTTTACCTTTAAAGTGTTTTCCAAGAATAAAATAGCTTTTTAAAAGTTAATAATATCAGTTAAAGTGTTGCTTCCAGCTTGAGGCAATATATACAGTACTCAGTTTCGCATGATTTACATGGCTTCCATAGAACTACCTCCTAAAAATATTTTTAGTTCAGTCAATATTATGTTAAAATAAACTGTGATAATTTTGATTTATGATTAATGTCATTAATTTTAACTTGCTTTACTTTGTACAAGCACTGTAATCGGGAAAAATTTCGGGCGTCATATTTCAACAAAAATATCCATTTTGACCTTTCTCGAATCCGTTTGAACGATGTTTTTGCATGACATTACTGACAGAATAAAAGAGCTTTATTCCAAAACAGATTGTAAAATGGATTTAAAACAGATTCAGAAGAGATTTTTTTTCGTGAAGTCTGTACGTACGTACGCATCTCGCATAACTCAAAAACGAATAGCTTTAGAAAGTTGAAATTTTTATATGAAACTGCTATAACATGCAGTTGTGCACCTCCCTTTTTGGGTTGCA
Organism: Stegodyphus mimosarum; assembly: GCA_000611955.2. Lineage (NCBI taxonomy): Eukaryota > Metazoa > Arthropoda > Arachnida > Araneae > Eresidae > Stegodyphus > Stegodyphus mimosarum. The sequence goes on from KK116765.1 coordinate 122,223, forward strand.
ATCGACAGCACCAAACGTATATTCGTTCTATTATGCGGTTCGGTGACTTCAGTTTTTTATTCTTATATGTTGGTAAATATAGTATAAGATAAATATATTTTGCTTGAAAAATGATTGAATGATGTCGTTCTTGTTACGGTTAAGGTTTTAATTAATATGCATACAATAGTTGTAGAATTATCAACAATTTAAAGTTTAAGTGTTCTAGGCCTAACGAGGCTGTCATTTGTTTACGTTTGAAACTCTTAGTAGAACAATGAATTAAGTCAGCTTGTGCACGAACTTCAGTGTCTTTTTATCGGGTGGCAGCAAAAGCAAACCGTGTTTTAGTACACCGAAAATATTGTCTTTACGCCAGTTGGCCGAATTGCTTGTTTTTGAGTTGAAACTAGAATTTTAATTCTAAAAATTTTTTTAAAAACTGTTTTTAACTGGATTTGGTGTTTATTTTTTTTGTATTTTATAATTTTTTATGAAGATGCTTTGAATTTTTATGTGTTTTTGGCTTGCCACGAAGTGAGAACTGTTGTTTTCTGTTGTCTTGTCCATGAATTTCATGGAAAAATATTTGCCAGAGCCTCAAGGAAGTTGGACTCCTATTCCACCTCCAGTTTTGAGGAATAGCACATCAGGAGGTGGTTCAAGGGTCTCATGGAAGAATACAATAGCTTTGTTTTATGGAAGAATGGTTGCCACAGCCTCAAGGAAGTTGGACTTCTACTTCCACCCCAGTTTTGAGGGACAGCACCCCAAGGGGTGGTGGTCCAAGAGTCTCCCACTCCTCTCCCCTTGAACCAAACCATACAAGAAGACTTTCGGCTCACCAAAATATTTAAAGTGCCTTCATGCAGCAAAGACACTACACATTTACAAACATCAATGCTTTCTCTAGGATTTGAACTCGTGCCCTACGGTGCTGCAGTAGGCTTCTCTAAGCACTATACCATCTGGCCGGCATGAACTGAGAACTGAATTAATTAAATGAGAAATATATTTCTAATGAAATAAATCTAATTGAAATGCAGCAAGCAATTCGTATAATTTAATAGGCTGTACAAGGAAGTCATGTGGTGTCCACATCAGGTATTTTATTTAGGCAGTGAATCAGCTGTTAATTTTTTTTTTTAAACTTAACAATGCGCATCTTGCCAAGCATGATATCTATACTTGCAGCAAATAGAAGATTTTAAGTAACATGAATGTTGCTTAGAACTTACAGCTTTTGTAAATATATTTGTATTTGTAAATACACTTTTAGACAAAAAAAAAAAAAAACGACGCACCAAGAAGATATAAAGCAAATTGGACACAAATCGATATACATACAGGTTTCGACGGAAAATGCAAAATTTTACATTTTGGCTGCCAATGACTGAACGGTTGTCGCGCGAACGATATGCGCAGATGTCAGAATTTGATAGAGGTCGTGTAGTTAGGCTTAAAGAAGCCGGTTCGTCTTATCAGCGAATAGCTCGACATTTGAGCAGGAGTGATGCCACATTAGACGATGTTGGCAGGAATGGGTGGACCATGGCCGCACATAGCGTCAACAAGGAAGCGGTAGGCCTAGAGAAACGACAGAACGTGAAGACCGAGCAATCATCAGAGCGGCACTCACAGCCCCACATGCATCATTATCATCGATTGTACGTGCAACTAGTGCTTCAGTGACCACAAGGACCATTCATAGACGGCTGACAGAAAAGGGGCTGAGGTCACGGCGCCCCTTGCGCCGACTACCATTGACCTCTGTACAACGTCAAGCCCGTTTGCAGTGATGTCGGGCTCTTTCGCACTGGAATGTCACTGACTGGAGTAGAATAATCTTCGGTGATGAGTCCCGCTTTGAACTGAGCCCCGATGACCAGCGAAGGCGAGTCTGGAGACGCCCCGAACAGTCCAGACTTGTTGCCCTTCATGTCACGCCACCCTGGGCTTACATTTCAGCAAGATAATGCCCGCCCCCACACTGCACATGTTTCTACTGCTTGCCGAACATTACCTTGGCCAGCAAGGTCGCCGGATCTCTCTCCTATTGAGCACTTTTGGAGCATTATGGGCAAGGCCCTCCAACCAGCTCCGGATGTTGACGATCTAACGCGCCAGTTGGACAGAATTTGGCGCGATATCCCTCAGGACGACATGGGCAACCTCTATCAATCGATGCCAAGCCAAATAAATTCTTGCATAAGGCCCAGAGGTGGACAAACGCGTTACCGACTTTTTCACTTTGTGAAGCTCTATCACTTCAATAAATCATCCAATTATTCTCAAACTGTAATCATTTGTTTTTCTGTACATGTACATCACTTCTACCGATTTTCGTCCCATTCGGATACCTCCTTCTTGGAGCGTCGTTTTTTTTTGTCTGAGAGTGTATATTAATTTTAAGATAATCTACAAATACGGAAAATGAGTGTATTAGTGAGTTCAGATCATGCCCTTCCTTTCTCTGCCTACAGTTTAAAGACTTCATTCTCTAGACATAAATGCACTGCTATTTCAAAATATTTCTCGAAGTCTGTATTGTTTAAATTTACACAACTTTATTAAAAATTTTGCCAGAAGCTAAGTAGAGAAAAATCTCATAAAAGTAACTATAAATATCACAATTTCACAAAACGAATGTATGTTTCAAATGTTATTTGATTATAAAAAATGGCATTTTATGTTCCTAAATGAATAAACTGAGTTTCTTTGTGTTTTGTTACTGCAAGTCACTGTTCGATTTATCTAAAGATTTATCCATCATTAGGCAGTCAGTTTAATTTTGGTAATTTTTCATCTCATTTATGTTGTACTGTAAATTACTGTGTCATTACTGTAAATTTCACTCAAGATGCTAAATAAATGTTTATTGAAGATTTTTATTATTTCATTTCAGTTATTTCACATAATATAAAATTTATAAAAATTTTATAACATTTGATGTTTTTAATTCAGTTAATATGCACAAACAGTGATACATCAAAATTAATTGTTAATGTTATTTCTATGTAAAGATTAACAGCTTAGTTTATGAGGAATTACACTTTTGGAGTTAAAATAATGCAAAAATAACTTTTCATTCAACAATAATAGTAATATATATTATTTTTTACAATCCAAAATTATAACTCAGATCACATTACCTGCATCTATAAGCTGTTAATAACATTTATTAAGTTTTTAAATAATAAACCACCAAGAAATACCATACTTAATAGATACAATCGAGTTTGTTAAACTTAACAAGCAGTTTTTTTAATCTTTTTTAAATACAAATCTATAAACAGTCAAAAAAGTGTAGAATAAATAGTTAAAAACTGGAGCATACAGCTGGACGAAGTGATCCCAGAGATAAAATTATTCAATAGTACGAACAGGAAAACGGTCGGTAAAGGATGGAACAAGCATTTGTGGAAAAATATTTGGCATTTTTATATATTTTACGAAGCACGCATATTGTAGTTCATGAACACTGAATGATTTTACAATAGCATTTCTTCTCTTTTGTCTGCCAGTAACTGAAGCATTTCACAGAAAAATTAACACAAATTTTACTAAAATAGAAAACCTTTTTACTTGAATTAAAACCTTATTAGATCACATATAGTAAGAAAATGCAGTCTTAATAAATATTTAATAAAATATTCATTTTTAAAATATCAACATAAAAAGCTTTAAACAAAATGCAGTGAATACTTTAATTATTGGTGGAATACTACTACTGCATTAGACAATCATGCTTCTGCTTATAAGTAATTAAACGAAATAGTTCAGGTGATTTTTATAAAGCATCTTGAATTTAATAATTCTTTCATATATAAAATATAACTTAACAAGACAATGTTTAATGACAAAAAGAATAACAACAGAAATTAGAAATGCTTTCCTCTTGTATTATTACACAAAATTTCTGTTTATGGGGAGTTCATGGTTTGCAAAATTTTTTCAAGTATTGGTGAATTCATTAATGCGCATGAAATAAGTAGATTGCAAAGAAAATCAGAGATGAGATCAGCAAAGAAAATGTGAAAGAAAATGCATTCAGGTATCACAAACAGTGTTTGGAGGGAATACTTTGTAATGAAAAATATAAACATTTCCACATGAATGACGGATGTAAAATGGGCTCTTAACTGTACTTTGACAGCTATTTATTCAAAAATACATACTTCTCAATAAAAATGCAATAAAAATTGACACTGTTAAAATTAATAATAAATATAATTGCTCATTAAGAATAAAACCAGTACTAAATACGGAATGTTTAAACACAAGAAAGATGTTCAAAATAAATACAATAAACTTTTTCTTGAAAAGTTTCACATATATTTGAATGCTATTAAAAATTTTACTACTGCACAGTACATGGAAAAAAAAAAAAAAGACTGCAGAATTACACTAGAAGAGTAGTGTTAACGTAAACTACAAAGAATAAGAAGTTTCAATATAACTAACAGATATTTTTAAGCACATATTTAAAAAATGAATTCTCATATATACACAGAGAGAGAGTGCATAGTTATTCAACAAAGTGTGTTGTGTATACATACTCTTGATTCTAGCGATGATATTACAGCAATGACAAGAATGCAGCATCCTGTCATATAGCACACATTTATTCAGCACTGTGCTGTTTAAATAATGCACTTTTTTATTCTGGGGATGGTATTACAATAATGGCAAGATATCAGTCTTTTGATATTGCCTGTATGATTCAATCATGGGTATCATTGTTAACTATGTATGAAGTTTTGAATAGCATTTCTGTTAATCCACAGAATAATAGTTAAAAAAAATGAATGTTTATTTGAAATTTATTTTCCTAACTTTGAATTTTGACACTTACCCTACTTTAATTTTTCTTATTTCTATGTTTCATTAGGTTATTCTGTATTGTTGATGTTACTTACATGTAAATAAATGCATAAATTGAACACATTATTTCAGAAGTAAGAAAAATATTTCCTATAGAAGGAATTGTTTAATACATAGAAGTGCCATTAATGTATAGCTATAAGCTAATTCCCGATTCCTAAAGAAATCAGAATAGTGTAATTATATGATCATTTCTTTACTCAGTAAATTCTCTGAAAGTAAATCCAATTCTCTCTCTCATTAAATATTATCTATATATCTGGCAAAAATTAATTATAAAAATTCTATGTCATATTCTTTGCTAGGATGATTATAAAAAAGATACATAGAATTTTGAGAATTAAATATAAAAATTCAAATATTTCTGGAGCAGACCACATGAACAACAAAAATCATTCTTCCACATTTTAGGAATATGAATTTTTTATCTTTAAAATTCCTTCAAGGGAAAAAGGAGAAAAAAAAGGCACCCAATGCTTTAGAATTATATTGGTGCAGCAGAGTTTAAAAAGTATATATATTATGTGAATAGTATTCTAATAAAGAATAATTTGGCACACCACTCTTCCTGCAAAAAAAATTGCTATTCATCTACACACATGCATCACAATTTTTTTTTTAAACGAAAACATTTATGCGCAATGTATGTTTGAATGTAATTACAAAAAAGACATTTCTTCATGAATATACAATAAATGTGAACAAAATCTCATATTAAAAAAATCTGTTCATAAATAAATAACACTTAATAAGCTATCAATTCACACTATAGTATGGCAGCTACAGTGAACATGAAATACACGTGATGTACCAGTCCTCAACTACATAAATTAGTATTTTTAATATTCTCTGCAATATACAAATATAGCAAATACTTCTACCATGATGAAGTAAATACTAATGAGTTTTCAGTCTTTATTCTCAGACACATTTTATGTTCCTATTAACAATATTTTCTTATGCTTTATTTACATTCTCTCTTTAAACACAAATATAATAATTAATTAAGCAAATAACTTAAATTTTGGAAACATATGAACAATAACAAACAGGAAGAATAATTGAATAAGATATGCTTTACTGTATTTACAATCAAAATGTGTACGTATACAAATGTAAAAAGACAGGTGGGAATATAATAAGTGCATTTTATATGTGATATACAGTAAACTTACAAAAAGACATTAAAACCATTTAAAACTTTAATTTTGAAATATTTTAAAGATTTTTTACAGAATTTTTTTGAAAGAATTTAAACAATAACAGTGCATATAAATAGTTAGGTACTTAATTCCTTTAATGATAAGATAATTTTTTTTTTAATGTTACTGAAACTGACGTGTTTAATGTCGGTAAACTATATTTATTTGCACATGTATAAATGATTTAGGCACATGCTGAATTTTAAATGATGCAGTGCCATTAAAGTCTGCAATAATAACAGCTTATTATGTATAATACTTATTTATACACATCCATAGCTGAAACAGTTAAATTCTTTATGCTAGTTTTTCCTATTTTGTTAATATTTTTTAATTACAAAAACAGATTTAATATTGTTTATTTATGAAATGTGACAATCAAATTTCAAATCATATTCAGATGAAACATGGCCAAATATTCTTTTGTCAAAAAACTATGAATATTTTGGGTTATATATTATATTTAAGACAGTATTTTAATGAATAAATATAGATTAAATTATATGCACTGATATTGGAAATTACAATTTTAAATTAATAACTACTAAATTAAGCTCTTCTATTTTAGTGTGTTTATACTTAGGACAGATTCAGTGATTCAATAAAAGATATGTACAGTGGACTCTGGTTGTAATCCTTGGATTTCATTTGCTTGACATATTCTTTTACAATGCGTTGAAAATCAAAACTAAAATGATAAAAAACATTATTTTACATATATACATATAAAATATAAAATGAAAATTTTAAAGCGAGAAATATATACTTTTAAAATATGTTTAACTATATATTTAATAAAAAAAGAAAATCATAGACTTTTCCAAACTATAGACAGTTATATATGAATAACTACAGAAAACTTATGTTCAACTCAAATGCAGATGATAAATGACACAGACAGGAATGAGACACTATGAGAATACACAGTTCATGTTTAAAACCCACATATTTGAATTGAAAGCAACAAAATTATTCAAATGTATTAAAAGTGATTCAAATAAAATTCTTAAAAATTTAACTTATTGACATACACATAAAGGGAGATTACAAGCTCACAGAGATTACTGAATTCTAATTTGTTTAGTATATATACCTATAAATAAAGATACTGCTTTACATAAAGGCAAAAATTTATCACACTAAGAGTTTTAATAGAAATATATAACACAAATGGTTTATAGTGTTAATGTTCCTTCAAGTGAATCAGTGGCATACATTGGCATTAAAAAAATAATAAAGAATGTTATAATATTTGTACTGTTTAGCAGTTTTATTCTCTCTCTCAGAATAGGAGAAATGAAGTTTCATAACGGGGCCATGACTTCGCTTTGCTGAACATCTGTGTCTAAGCACTTTTTCCTATTACACATAACATGCATCTTTTCCAGAGGGAAGACAACACAAAAATTCTTTTTATCAGAATATTCAAATTCTTACATATACTGTTTACATTTTTTACCTACAAAGTCCATATGTACAGTTATAATAAAAATTAGACAAAACATAATATTACCAATAATGATCATGTTTATGCATTAAAACTATTTATATATGTTCATGAAGCCGGAAACTTAAAATTCAAGAGATCAATATATATAAATATTTATACACACACATGAAAATGAACAAAATTCTGTTCCTGAAAATATGAAGGTCCAAACCTTTCCGCTCTGGGTAAAAGTTAACAAACTGAATAAACAGAAATTAATGAAACTTTTTAAAAACGGAAAAGTTACATGAAAATTAAAATGAGTTAAGTTAAGTTAAGTTATTCAGTTATGGCAAAGCACACGAGGGCTATCTGCCTAAAGGGAGGGATGCCTTCGTGGAGGACTTTGTAAGGGAAACTGGCTCGTATACACGTTACACATGGGGAAAACCACGAAAACGCCCATGCAGCCAGCCCGTTCGCGGGATTCGAACCTCGGACCGAACTACCAGTGTTCAGCGTCTTTACCGCTCGGCCGCTGGTGGGCAAATTAAAATGAGAAAAGAAAAAAAATTAAAATTACCGAACAAGATACATAACAAAACAAATACCAAAATACTGTATTATTAATCTCTTCTATTTAATGCTTCAAACAGAACTTAACACAAGTTAACCCCCCCCCAACTCCAGTTTTCAACCAACTGAAACACACCTAGAAAGTGCAGGCTTTTTAATAGTTTTTAGTTCTTTCTATTTGACCTTTAATGGCTTTATCAGTTTGGTTCTCCTTTTACCCTTTTTCTGGTAAACTTTGAAGCAGGTTTTGTTTAAATTTTGGCAACCCTACTGGGGTCCATTCTTTTAGTATTTAAAGCATTTTGCTGGAATGAAAGTTCTACGAAAGGTATGAATTTTCATATTTTTTTTACTTTTCATTTAAAATTTTTTCCCCATAATTAACTTTGATCGATGCATCAGTATTTTTACCGATTCTCTTTTGGCATAAATTAAAATTAACAAAAAGATTAAAAAATTTCAGATAATCTAGCCAGCCCTTGCATTAGGTTATATATAAATCGACTGAACACTTTCTTTTTCAAGTATGAATAGGAAATTGCTTCATTAATTTTTTTTTTTAGAATTTCATTTTTGATTTAATTTAGTTTTGTATAATTTTAGGTTTTTGTACTACTTTTAAACATTTGCATATAATTTTGGTTTAATTTGA
>KK116765.1:130972-150099 GCA_000611955.2 Stegodyphus mimosarum
AGCATTTGAGACCTATTAGAAATTTGTTATAAAATGAAGGTTTGGTAATGAACAGTGGTTCTGGGTCTCAAATGGTTCAAAGGAACAAAACATGTATTTGGAATTCATTAATAAACTGGGTTCAAGGCTTCAAAACAATTTTCCCTTGACAAGTTCTGTTTCAAGCATTAAACAGAGAAAATTAATAAGAAATTATTTTGGTATTTGTTTTGTTATGTATCTTGTTCTGTAATTTAAAAATTTTTCTTTCCTCATTTTAATTTTCATGAACCTTTTCCATTAATACAGTTTGGTATCTTTTAGGTTTTAACTGGAGAGGAAAGGTTTAGACCTTCATATTTTCATTTCTTCATATTTTTATTCATTTTCATTCCGATCTTTACTTTTTAATTTTGATCATTTTACAATCTAGCAGCCAATGCGTAGATTCGTCTCTTTTAATTATTAAAACTTCCAAGATGACTATTCTCAAAAAAGGATATATATATAAGTGAAATCATAAAGTAAGAAATTTAGAACTATTGTTTGTGAAAAACAAAGACCAAAAATTGAGATTCATAATTAATAAATTTCAAATAATCACATAAATGCGACAAAGAATTTAAAAATGTTAAAACCAAAACTTTAAACAACTTTTCTCAGCAGCTTAATGCACGAAAATACTAGACATGTTTATACATATATATATATATATAAATATTTTAAAGCTTTGTAATTATATACACTTATTGCCATAAAATTTGTGTACCAAAAAATAATCGCAGGATCGTAATGAAACTTGGCATGAAGGTACATGTCATGTAGATATGCAAATGATTAGAAATGCAGCATGCTTGCGCATTGTGTAATGCCGCTAGAGGGTGTTAAACTTCGCTCTTCTTGGAGTATAAAACAGGTAAGCAAAGCTTGTTTGAGTGTACTTAATCTTTTGCTAAGGAAATGCTGAGATAGACATGCTGTTATGCCACCATTGAAGCTAATATCAGCAGCTGTCAGAGTTCAAGAGGGGAAAAATAATCGGGATGATGGAAGCTGGGTGGTCAGCTTGGCAAGTAACTCGTCAGGTAGGCCATTCTGATTTTACTGCAAGGAGGTGTTGGAACCAGTGGACAGAAGAGACATCATTTACACGGTGACCAGGCTCAGGACGCCCTCGACAGACCAGCCATCAAGAAGACTGTCATATCATATGACACGCACGCGTAGAGCCACCTACCTCATTGGTCACTATCCAGACACAGCAGGGGCTTCATTACGGGCCCGTGTCTTCCCGAACCATTGCAAGGTGCCTGGTTGAAGGACATCTAGTATCATGATGCCCATTATATGTGCTGCCAATGACGCCCACCCATCAATGCCTCCGCTTGGAGTGGTGTCATGCATGACAGTATTGGACTTTAATGGAATGGAACCAGGTCATCTTCAGTGACGAATCCACATTCAATTTAACCAGTGATGACAATTGAGTTCATGTGTGGAAGTGAACGCCTCAATCCTGCCTTCTCTTTACAGCGACACATGGTTCCCACAGTTGGTGTGATGGTATGGGGTGCCATTGCTTATGATACATGGTCACCCCTAACATTAATCCAATGGCACAATGACAGGCCAGCAGTATGTTCATGACATCCTTCAGCCACATGTGTTGCCACTCATGGCAGGGCTCTCAGGAGCCTGTTTTCAACAAGAAAATGCTCAGCCACACACATCACAGATCTCACAAGACAGCATCTGCCACATTAACATCCTTACCTGGCCTGCTCGATCCCCAGATTTGTCACCAATCGAGCATATCTGGGATCATTTGGGACAGCAAATTGTACAGCCTATGAAATTGGCTGAAGTAGAGGTGCATTTACAGCAACTGTGGAATGAGATATCTCAAGACACTATATGGAACTTGTATGCCTCAATGCTCGCTCGTACCACATCGTGCATTCGTGCTAGAGGTGGTCCAACAGAGTACTAAAACTTCCGTTCACATGTACTTTTTTTTGCAATAAATTATCCTTTTTTCTTTGATTTTCTAATCACTTACTTATATCAAAGTAGTACTTACATATGTAAAATTTCGTTTCATTCTAACAACTCTTTCTTGGTGCGCAAATTTTTATGGCAATGAGTGTATATATATACCACATTATTACACTGCTAATCTTATCATCACACTGATATACAAAAGACAAAAGCACTTTTATTACATTAAATATTTCTAAGTCCTCTACAGTATATTGATCAGATTCACATGTTTTAAATTCATAGAATGAAACAGTAAATAATATTCATAAGAAAGCTAACTTTCAATGCATTCTCTTTAGTGAAGTGTTATGAGATTCACCGATTTGTTTTTGAAATTTCATATAGAATGCTCTGTGGCAAAATATCAAATATGATACAGTAGGCTCCACTGACAATTTGCACACCTGATTTGTGGACTTACGGAAAAAAAATTATGCACTGCATATATGATATGTTGGAAGCAGAGAAATTAATGATTAGTCCACCAACAAACACTTTTAAATGTTAGATTCACATTCTATTAGTTTAAAGGATCATACAAAATGAAGAATTGAACATTTCATCAAGAAATTAAAATATTATATGCAATTTACATAGAAAATAAGGTAAATATGAAAAATACTTGCATTTCAAAATATTTTTAAAAGTAAATGTTATGATGCAAACAATTCACAAAGTATGAAAAGAAAATGAAGGTATATTAAATAATAAATTAAAAAAACACAAGAAATTAGATTACAGAAGGGGAAAAAAGTAAAAAGTACCAGGAAAGAAAAAGAATACGAGTGGAGAAATTAAGAAAAATACAAATAAGATTTCCTAATTTCTTCTAGAGAAATTTTATTAACATTAAAAGAGATTTCCTACACATACCATGTCTTTCTGCAGCTGTTTTACGAATCTGGAAATAGGTCCACATCAAATCTTTGAATAGTTAAGAAGATGTTAGTAAATTAGTATCACTAATTTAAAGAAAAAAAATGTTAAAAGAAACAATTTATAAAGACATAAAATGAAGAGCCTTATATTGACACATAAAAATTTGACAGCACTTCAAGTATAAAACACAAAAATATGGAATAAATAAAATCTAATGCATCAACAACTTAATTCAAAGAAAACAGTAATCTATAATATTGTCTTTTCAAATAGGTGATGTGTATAGAATGATACTTCGTACGTCTGTGTAAAATGAGAGCCAAATTCAAGATCTTTTGTCAGCGTAGGAGCATACTATCATTGTGCCATGGAAGTCATTAGCAACTCTTTCCTAGAATTACTAAAATTGATCAGTTTCACAGATGAGTTGTGATCTCTTATCTGATATAGCATATGCCCTCATATAATCCTGATCCTCCTGTCATATGCAATATTTTAGAAGTCTACTCTACCCATTCACAGGTGTATTCATTTCAAAGAAACCTACTTAAAATGAGCCCAACAGAAAATGTTTTTTTCAGCTGGGGAATATGCCCAGATATTTTTCCCTCTATAGAGAAATGAATTTTTTAAAAATTGGTTTACGGTTTAATTTTAATCAGCATTTTCTGCTAATAAATGAATTAACATTGGATATTTTATTCAGCTTTATTATAAAGGAGTCTTTCTTCATATTTTATGTAGTTTAACATTGAGTCTCTTGTAGCAACTAAATAGTGATCTGTTAATATTTGTTAGTATGATTGAATAGTTGAAAGCACGTTTGTAGATTTAAATCCAAGCATAAATTATTATTGTTTATTTCTTCGCTAAATTTAAATACCCTTGTTTTTCTGATGTAGCTGTTATCAGATAAACCCTGCAGTCAGATATTCCTGCCTAATTAATTATTCATCAAAGCATTCTGAATAATAAATTGAAATCGTACTCATTCCAAATGGCTTTTGCATAATTCAAGAAACTTCTCTATTCATAAAAATTTTTTAACACGAATATCTAGATTTTCTTCTACGTTTCCCAGTTTGATTAATTTATCTCAAACTGCATGCACTTTGCTTTCTGTTGACAAAGATGGTGTTCAAATTAAAAAGAAATTAAAAGATGTTTTTCCTACACATTTAAGATGCAATACCAAAAAAATAAATGATAAAGACTATTTTTTTTAAGTGAATAAGTTGTCGCTGTTACTGAGGGAGGACTTTCACAATTTCAGTGCAATTTTAAACAATGACATTTTTCTTTATATTATTTGTTAGCTGCTTTTGACTTAAAGATGCATTCTGTTCATTAAATTAAATAACTAACACTGGCTGAACTATCCATTTTTAAATTAATTAAAACTTTTTTTCTCATTTTTTTGGGATATGATGTGGGCCACATTAATGAGCACAAACCACATATAGCCCATGGGCCATTGGTTGGATGCAGCTAATTTAGATGATGCTCTAATTCCTATATTTTAAACATTTGTAGTAACTTGGTTGAATTTTAAATTATATAAGGGAAGGAAGCAAATGAATTATCTCAAATTCCTACAGTGAGATTCGGTTACTCTATTAAAAAAATATAAATTTGCAGCAGTCATAAAATCTGTAAATTAAAATGATACAAATATACAAGGAAAAAAAAAAGCACACCTTTTCATACAACTACTCAACAGTTCTGAAAAATTTAAATAGTTCTTTGAATAACGTAAGTTCTAGAGAATTTAAAAAAATTTTTTTGATTTTTATTACTTAAGAGGAAAATATTACATTTATTACTTACTGTTTTACTTTATCAGGAATTGAAACCTGATCTAGAGGTATGAGAAGAGAAAGCTCTTTCAAGCTGTAGACAAACTTTAATTTTCGACTAAATTTTGAGCTGTAAAAGAAGCACATATATATGAAAAGAATGTTACTTAGTTTACATTTTATAAAATTATGTATATAATGCCAAGAAAAATTACATATACATTTCATTTAACTTGCATATTTAACTAAAAATAAGTAACAAAATGAAGCATATATATAAATATTTCTAACTTTACAACTTTTGCAGTCAAAATAAACAAATATTAACATATAATTTGCTGCTATTCAGCACAAAACTTCTGGCAAGAAAAAAAGAAAATAAAATTTATACTTTTATTTTAACAATTTTCAAAATGAAACCTTTCACATTAATTTCAAATGAAAAATCTTAGAGAGGCAATCGACTTTACTTTTTTTTTTCCAAGATATTCTCAATGATACAAAACACCAATATAATTAGTTTTTTAATTATATTTATCATGAATTAAATGCATTTTAATTTAAATAATTCATATTAGAAAGTAAGAAAATGATAACATTCTTAAGAACTGCATATATTGCTTTTAAATAGTTTAGTTTAGCAAATAACAACAGACAGACTAAATCTGAAAGAATAATATCTTATGCTTTTCTGAATGGCAACTGACTTGAAAGAAAAGTGAAAAAAAGGATTTATAGTAAAGCACGCAAAATCCCATTTTGAGGCTAACAGCCCTTTTGAGCTAATAATTTTTAGCATGAATTGACTTTTCATTGCATATTAGATAAAATGGAATGCTAGATAACTAAAATACAGATCATTAGGATTCTACATATGATATATATATATTCTACATGTATTAAACACATGACATTTATGATGGATTTTTTTTATTGATGCAGTTTGTAGCCTTTAATTTTTATGTTTTATTTAGTATCAGCTCAACACGCACTTAATAAAGGCTTAGCTACTACATGATAAAATTGAAAACATAAGAATTATTACAGTGTCAAGGGAAATAACTATTTCCTTCTTCAGAGAGTCATAAGTTGCCTACATCATTTCTAAAAGTGACCATAATAAATTACCACCAGTGGAAAAGTGAATTATCTATGATAAGATAGGCCCCATCACCCAAAAAAAGAGCACTGAATACAGAATTTTTACTATAGTAGGCTGAAATGCAAGTCATTGTGCCACAAAAGGGTACAGAAGGAATGCATTAAATTTTTTACACTGGCTTAATTGCAATAATGATGGCTGTTCATTCAGCAGCTGGAATTTTTTTTTGGATGAAGCACTCTTTTGAATATTTAATTATTATTATGTAATAATAATAATTATTATTTTGTAATTTTAATAACAATTATCAAAATTACAAAATAAATATATAAATAAATAAAAATCAGATGCATTTTTATGTTAAATGCATTATTACATCCTGAAAGCTTACTGGAATACAATTTATTAATATGTTTCCTGACTTTTAGATAATTCTATATGTTAATATATAAAGGTATGAAATATAAGTAGCAAACTAAAAAATATAAAAAACTGGAGTATTATTTAACATTTTTGCAGTGTGGATGAGATACAAACCTAATAAAAGGCCTCGTCATGATGACAATTGTCTTCAGCCAAAATGTAGGATGAACTAGATACAGACCTTTCAAGTTCTTTCGCAATCTAAAGAAAATGCCATTTGAATGATGCATTTTTAGGAAAATGTCAGTTATAAAATTCTAAAAATGTAACTTTTTAAAAAGTTTTACCTATATTAGCTTTATTAAATAAATGTGGATAATGGATACTAAAAGATTATTTTGCTTAAAAAACATACTTTTTCTAAATTTGCTTTTTCATCAAATGCATTCATAAAGACTAGCAACTCTTTTACTCAGCAAAAGAGAAATTTTTACCATAAAATCATCAATTTCAAATAGAGACACAGTAATAAATATAGATATTGTTGAATTTAAAAACAGCAGCAAAAATTTGAGTATTCACAAGTTTGACTATAAAGAAAAGTTACCATAGTTACTCAAAAACAAGCTTTAAGCATTAGGAAAAACTTTAAGAAATAAAATTATAGATGAGTATTATCTAGTCATGCAATAAATCCAAGAATTTTTTTTTTTTAAATCAGTCAGAATTTGCTTGGAATAATAGCATCATTAACTGTGGCCACTGTTAGTGATAGACTGTTAACTTTTCAGGTGTAAATAGTGATTCCATATAACAGATGCAGGCTGAAACAAACTGCTCAGCTAGAAGTGGCAATTATAATTAGCACATGGTTAATTTACCTATGTGGTTCATTTAGTATTTAAACAGAAAGATAATTTCTTTATCAAAATAACTGATTGTAAAAACTGCCAATTTTTCAAACAAAAATATATATAAAAAATGAAGGTTTCAGTTTTGATTAAATATGGTAATATTAATTTAGAATTCTGCATTTCAACATTCTGTTTGATTTTTTGAAAACTTCACATCACTGACTTCAAGTAAACGAAGTACTGTATTTGAATTTATTACTGAAATATATATATACTCTTATAGACTGATTGTCATGAAAGTTTTAAACACTTTACTATGTTATTAAAAGCTGAGAAGACAGTGAATTTAATTTATTCCTAAGAGGTATGGAAAGCTTATACCTAAAAATTAAATATCAATTATGTAGATAATTATTCTGCTGAGATTATGATGTAAACAAACATAATAAAATTTTGCTATTCTTCCTATTGATATTTTGATAAAATATTATTCAAGAAAAATAGACTGTTGCAAAACTTTACAAATTTAGAAAAACTGGTTCAATCATAATGAAACTTAATATGAGCAATAAAAAAAGATGGAATTATTAAAGGTGGATTCACAATCATCCAGTTATTGAGAATTACAAATCCAGACTAACTGAATATTGGTATCATGTACAGCTGTCTCTGTCAACAACTAAGCATAAAGACAATACCTCATTCAAATAGTGAATATCATGCTCTGGAATTAGCTGCTAAATATTCTGCAACTGCTCAACACTTTCATATGTAGGGGTTTACATTTATTCACCAGTTATTTAATCATTTTGCCTTTAAAATTACTATGCAAATTGGTGAATGAACTTAAGTTTGAGAAACAGAAGAGTTCTGGAGCACTTAGTTCTTAAGTTTGAGAAAGAGCTCTTGGCAGCTATTCACTGACTGTCTTTCTCCCAGCCTTTAATTTACTTAAATTGGTTTAGCTTTGCTAGCCATAATTTCTCACAAGATTCTGAGAGCCTCAGCCAAAGCTTGTAGGTGTGATTCGATTGTTAAATTTCATATTTTAACATTTGAATTTTACCTACTTTTTTGTTGTTCCTGCAGACTATGGAAAAATCTTTTTAGATTATTACAGAAGTTGCATAACTATTAGGCTGATGAGCTAATAAAAAGGTTTATTTCAAACCTTCTTCTGAAGCTACTTTACTTACAGGTTCAGATCGAGTGATAAGTCATTTGACTGCCTTCATGGATCTAAATATAAGCATTTAAAGTAGTTAGGATCAATACACATATATCATGCAATACGGCTGTAAATGGCAGCCTAACATGTCTCATATATGTTTGATAAGATAAAACATATGAAGATGTGTCAAACTAATGGAAGGGTTATGACACTATGCATAACATTCCTAAGACTTATGTGTACAAATGGTATTATTTTGTATAGTGATGGCAATACAACAGGCCACAGGATTTATCAACATACTGTGAGGCAACTGCTGAGAAGGGTAACTGATATTTTATAGGCAATGTCTTCTCAAATGGTAAACAAAGTTTGATAAGCATTACCATTTTGTGATGACATAAGTGAGGCACTTTAGTCACATATCTGCTATACACAAATTCTCTGGTCACAAAAGTTAAGCAAAAAATATCATTTGTTACTGAATGTTACACATTTACAATTCAATGCATGGTGAGCTTTGCAGCTGCAACACCATATTAAATGTTATAATCAATGACCAGAAGTTAATCATATATGCTATAACAGATGTGACCAATGCAAATTAGTTTTTGCCAGCCTTCTTTCAAAAGCGGTTTTTGACATATTATATGTGGTATGATATAGTGTCACAAAGATGATGGAATAGAAATGTGAGCAAATAATTCTGAATGGAGATTACAAGGATTACAAGTAGTTCTGAATGATAGGTAGTGAAATTGCTAGTGTACTTTTGGCAACTTCTATTATTGCACAAGCTTTGTGACAAGTTGTAAAAATGATTTGATGGTATTCCCATAATATCTTTTCGGACTCAATGGTAATAAAACTGTCTTATTCTGCCTTGCTAAAATTTTGAAAGTGTTGGGAAGAACTAGATCAGATTTAATGCCATTAATTAAAGAAGATAAATTTTTTCAAATATGAAAGGCTTCAAGGAAATCCAATTGACTAGCTGAAGAAGTGACGATAATTTTCATAGAACCAAAACCAAAATTGTGGTTAAGTGCCCAACTATGCATTTTCATATATTTCATTTTGAATATTCATATATTACTTCTTTTCAAACACAGGCTTTATATTCTTTTATGTGAAATTTTAACACTCCTTTAGTTTGGGGTTATACTGAATGTTTTTCTCCACTTTTTCAAAGTTTTGATAGTTTAACTATTTTTCTCTTATACCTTACTATTTCATACTTTTAGTATTGCTACCCTTTTATGTTTTTTTCCAATTGTTTTATGTTATTAACGGGTTATTAGAAAACAACTGCTTTTGTAAGCTACATCTGAACCAAGTGAATTTTCTGAACCATCTCCATTTTTGGCTTATATGCAAATGACAAAATATTTCTCCTAAATTTCTAAATTAATGCAAAATCTTTCATTTGACTGTTGCTTTCTTATTACATTAAAAAACAGACACACACACCTAAAGTCTAAAGTTGAGTATGAATTACATAATCTCCAATTAGAAACTGTCAATTTGATTTCTAATTTTTCATCAATTGATCATAATTTTTGGCCTTGAAATAAAACTGTTTATAAATGTGATAAAAACTCATATCTCAAGCATCTAATCCTACTAAATGCTATAATATCCCAACAGTTAATATTCCTTTCATTGTTATTATTTTGAAAATTTGTCTTTTGAAGGATTAGATAAGTGTATAAAGATATAACTTCCAATTTTTCACAAATTTGTGCAACATCAGCTCTTTAAACTATTCCTCATATCCAAAGAGCTGTTAAATTCAGCAAAATTCAGAAGTGCAGAAATATATGATCTGCAACTTAATTATTCCACAGCATTAATTTTACACCAATAAATCCTTTGTTTTTAATCTGATCAAAAAGAAAAGAAAATCTTGCACATTATTATTATTTCCAAAACTGATGAGCATGATTAGATCATTACTAAAGAACAAAAACATATATATTGAAGAAGTCACAAAATTAAAAAGTAAAGGCTCACACTGATTGATTCCTAAAGGTCTTTTAGCTTCTGACCTCTTGGAAGTTTTGCAACTTAGGAACAAGCTCCTTTAGTCAAATAATAGATTTCTTGACTTTTCCCACTATTTTTTTATAATATTAACACAGCAATAAATTCTTTTGGAGGCACTGACAAACTTACGGATATTCCTTCCCAGCATTTAATTACAGTTTCTTTTGACATTATATCAGTTGTTTACTCACGTTTTAATTCAGAAAACATTAAAATGTCTCAAAAACAGAGTCTGAGAATTCCGTTTCACAGATACTGAAATTCAGAAATTGTTTTCTCTCACTAAAATTTTAATTTTTACTCAGATCATTTTCCAGAATAATTACCCTCGTCAGTTCACCGGATTTACTAAGTCCCTCAACCCAATACTTTCTGATATTTACATGCACTATATAGAGATCAAGTTACATATAGAAAAAAAAAAAAAAAACTATCTTTTTGGTTCTGGATTCGCTACACCTAGATACTACTTTTAGATGCTACTTTTAGATGGCAAAGAAAATTTATCAGAGATTTTATTTGTTATGGATTCGATTGAAACGTTTCTTTTTTCTTTTCTTTTTTGACAATACGATTATTTTCAGGTAATCTGATTTCTGAATATCGTTTATTATAAATATTTTTCTGTTCACTCATAATGTGAGATCATGACACCCTGCCAGTCAAAAAATGCCTTCTTTTTACTCTATTATCTATACTGTGCTCTCCCGATTTTCTTCAGAATAAACTTTCCCCCTCAGAAACTTAATTATTAGAAACTGGTTGCCATTAAAAGAATTTTTTTCAGAGATGGAAAACATTTTCCCATATTCCTCCTAAAATACCAGATGAAACCTAGACAGTTGGTTGCCATATAATATCACTGTGATGCTGGTGTCACTGAGATGAGTTTATGTGTTCCTGTGCAAGTCCATCATTTGGTGATGTCACAGACAAGGGCAGTCAGCCAAAATGATCTTGTCAGCATGTTTTCTTTCCCCCGGTAGTAAACAAATATATATTTTTCTCTTCCTATAAGCAATATTAAAAAAATACTGAAGAACTGATTACAGTCCTTTAACATTTAGATGACGGTATTGCATCTGAGGAGAGTTTCTCAAATATTAATTTTTGCTTGCTAATCAATAACATTCTTTCCAATACTATATCTTTGGTTACATACCATTATATGCAGTTTAATATCATTAAACACTACAAAATCAAACAGTTCTAAACTAATTAAAATTAATATTATATCAGGTTTTTAACCACAGCATTCAAAATGAAATCAAAACTTATTTCCAAGCAATACAAGAAACTATGCTTTTGCTCTCTCATATAAAAAATTTTACCCAGACATTCGAAAGCTGCAAATATTGATATTTCACATTTAGTCAAAGGGATTGACATTCAAGGGAAAGTTATGCATCTCAGATGAGTTTATCATTATTCACATTTATATGTTTATATCAGATAATTTTAAGATAAAAATATGTTACTTTTAAATTAACCTGGGAACACAGCAATATAAATGCACTCCATTTCTTTATTATTTGATTTACACACAGATTCTTTTTGCATTTGTTATTCATAAACACATATAGAAAGATGTTCAGTATAAAAATTTGCAATAATTAAGAAATACTCATTTTCATAACCAAACATTTGTTTTATAAATTTCAGAAATTACATTTAACACAAGTTAATATAAAAGCGTACGGAAGTTAATTTAAAGGAATAACAATTTGTCTAACATAATTAATACTTTTACTGTAACATGCAATGAAAGACTTTTGTAACATTAACAATACATTTTAATCTTATTAATGTATACTCACCAAAACATCTTCACCAAGACTCCATGTTACTAATATTAAATTACTGTATTAATAAGCATTTATTTTTTTTTCTTTTCTAGGATTTGGTTTGTTTTTTAAAATGACCATTATCATCAAAAATTAGAATAATTGGTTAATTGAACTAAGGGTAATTCCTACAATGCCAGAACAATTTTTTTTATCAAAATGTTTACCAGCAGTAGAAACATTTTGCTATTCTAAAGAGGTTGGATATAATACTTTTTTCAAAAGTGCTGGAGCTATTGTTATAGAATGATGCTGTTCTATGGTATATAATTTTTTAAAATGCAATAGACTTGCATAATACAGCTTATTATCTGTATCATCAAAAGATGGAATATTAAAGGTTTGATTTGTTTCAGTTTGGTTCAACCAATTATTCTTTATATTATTATTCCTTCTAGGTTAATAGTACACTCTGTTTACACTCATAACTGTTTGAAGATGGCCTTAGTATGATTACCCTCCTCACATGGGAAAAGCCATTTGGATTCGGCCTTGTCCTGTGGGCATTGCTACGCCAGCAGGAAGTATAAAAGTCAGCGTCCAGCTGCTCAGCTCATTCCGTTCTGCAACATAGTAGCGATTTTTATTATTTTTCTTGAATAATCTTGTTGTCTTTAGGTGAAATGAGTACACATCATCACTTAGACAAAGGTACAGGATGGAGAATCATGGGTATACTTGAGGCAGGGTAATCCCAAGCTCAGAATGCAAGAGAACTGGACACAATGCCAAGTGTCATCTCTAATTTGTGGAATCAGTTTAAAATCAGCAGGACAGTGTCCAAGTGACCAGTACAAGGTTGCCCGAGAGCCCCAACAATCTATGATTACCAGTATATGGTACTTTGAGCCAAGTGCCAGAGGACATCTACAACCACACAACTGTCTTGTGACTTTGCTACTGCCACAGGAACATCAGTTTCAAGGAAGACAGTTGCCAGAAGGCTCCATGAAACAGGACTGTATGCCAGAAAGCCTGCTATTTGCATCCCACTCACTCCCTTCTACAAAAGAGAGGGTTTACAATGGTGCATGCAACACCAACACTGAAGACAGCTTCAGTGGGCCAATGTTCTCTTCATGAATGAGTCCATATTCAATCTACAGCTTCACTCTCAGTGATTATTGATACAGAGGGAACCTAGAACCCAATACTACCCCAGCAACATCATGGAAAGGGACTATTATGATGATGGAGGAGTGATGGTCTGGGAAGGGATCATGCAAGATACCCACACATCACTCCATGTGTTTGAGACTGGTTCTATGAATTCCCAGAGGTACAGGCAGCAGATCCTAGAGCCCTATGTGCAAATTTTCGGGGAAGCTGTTGGTCCTGAGTTCCTTTTTTATGGATGACAATGCACGACCACATACGGCCCACCTGGTTAATGACTATATGGAATATTCATGAGGATATTCACCGAATGGATTGGCCAACCAAATCTCCTGACATTAATCCTATTGAACATGATCGGGGGAGGACTACTGCAATATACCCCCCCCCCCACAGAACCATTAAGGAGTTAAACACTGCTCTGGTGGAGGTGTAAGTGAAACTTCCACAGGAACTCCTGAATTCTCTTCTTAACAGCATGGCTACTCTTTGTGCATGCTGTCTGTTTCTCAGAGGCGACTACACACAATACTAGCCACATTTTCACTGCCATCTTTCAACCTAAGTTTGGACAACATTGGTCATAACTCATGCTAATGAATGGCATTTTCTTTGTTGTTTTGTATACATTATTGTCATACAGTAAGCTATAGCCATACCTAATTTTATTTATTTCCACCCAGTATTTCTCGAGATATTTGGAAAATAGTGTTCCATCTCTTAATTTTCTTCAGCAGTGTATTTACAAATTAAGTTTAAAGACTATAAGTTGATTTTTTTTTCATATTATATTTTACTAAAGCTTATAACTATTGCATAATAAATGACTACTACACAAGGGTCTTTAGGTTAATACTAACTGTGAAATTAAGAAAACACACAATTATTAAAATGCAAGCTACAAAACTGGAAGGAAATGATGAAAACTGTATTATTTTCAATGAAGTATAAAATTACTGTTAATTAGTATGGAAATTTTTAAATTTTAAATGTTTGGAAAATCTTTCAACTTTTAAAAATTAATGAATTTAGTTCTCATGAATTTGACAGGATAGAAAAATGAAAGAAATTCCATTTAGTGAATCATTATTATACTTAAATAAGAATTATTTTGAAACGTTTCCATACAAATTATTTGATATTTATAGTATTACATTTCTCTTCATTAATCTTAATTAATATTTATATATTAATGTACTGCATTCATAAATAACTCTACATAAAGAAAATTTCAAATTTTCATAATCTATCTAATCAATTTCTTTGATAAATAAACTAATTTACTTCAATGTTAGAATGATTTTGAATATAGATAAATACAGAATATAAAATGAATTGCTATCCATAAATCCTCACGTAATTTACTTCAGACACTGATTTACAGGCTATTCTAAATGAAATAAAAATTTGACAACAAAATATTATTACTAAATAATTCAAGTACTATATTGAATAAACTGTAAAGAGATTATCTAGTGATATTAGTACTTAAAAAATTTAGTTTTCTCATAATAAAATATATATAATAAAAATTACCTTCTGTCAATCATTTGATAACAACGTTTTAACCAACTAAAGCTAGGCATGTTGCTTCGATCAGTCGCCCCATGAAAATAAACTAAAACGTAATCTTCAGCTACTAATTCGTCGAGAGTATTTATTACATACCTAAAATGGGAAAAAAAAAACTCATAAGTACATTATATACATTTAATTTACATGTAAACAATTACTACAAGAGCTAACTAATTACTGATAGTGAACTGTATGCATGTTTAAAATACTTTAAAAAAGTAAAAAAAAAAATTATTATGCATAGAGCATGTCTCTTTGTTCTTAATCAAGAAAATCAAAATTACTTACATTTTTAGTTAAACATTAATTGTCAATTAAGAATCAAAATATTTACATGTTATGCATTAAATTCAAGCACACTTACTGACACATATAAAATTACATGCACAGTTATAAATATATGTATGTAACATAATTTTATTTATTAATTCAAAAGTCATTATTAAGATTTCTTTAATTAATCAACTCTTCACCTTGTTTTATCTCCAATGACATGAATGTGATTTAAATTCTCGCTGTGCAACATTCATTTGACTAATTATTTCCGCTTCTTTTACAGAATTTAATTTACATGACATTGATAGTATTCATTGTTATGACCAGTTACATAACAGTAAAAAGTAATAGTGAAATCCTATTTTATAATCTTCAAACTGGAACGTCCTGATAATAAATATCATGGTAAAGTGAAAATACTTCCTTTCTCTTGCTAAAGGAGAAAGGCGGATCGTTAAGAAGCAAATTTAAAAAGCTATTAATTTTTCCTTCATTGGCTCAGTTTTTGACCAGAAAGACAACATTCTGAATGCTCATAATTTTTTATAGTAGATACCCATTTTGTCACTCTACCTTTAACCATATAATGTGGCTGTTTAATTAAGAAGATGCATATGTCTAGTCATTTAGATTAAAGCCTAAACAGTAAAGGGCTGGCAAGACTATACTGCAGTGCAATTACAATAAATATGTTTTTAAAAATCAAAACCATGACTGTTTTAATAAATGAAATTCAAATTGAAAATTAAATAAAAGAAAATTTCAAATTTAAAAAAAAAGAAAAAAATTAATTTGGAAAGTGGATTTGAAAAAAGTGAATTTCTTTTTTCGTACATCTCAACATATTTTATAACTGTTTTTAAAGACATTTTAATTTTATGTGGAGTACAACTTGCACATTTTAGTTTTTACTGTACATATGTATAATTTACAATGAAATGACAAATTTTAGATCAATTTTGTTTCTCAAAACAATTCAATTTACATATTATTAAAAAAATAATGAATATACTCATAAGTTCTCTTTTTGGAGTTACCACTAGTTCACATAATGATACTAAAATATCAAAAGACAGATTAAAAAAAAAGAATTATCTGAATTCAATTCGCTTTGAATTAATCATTTTCATTTATCAAACATGCTTGCTTTTAAAGGGTTAACCACAGGATTCATATTAAAAAATTTAAAGACTTCAGTAGTCTAAAAATAAATAATATGGCTATATATTTATTTATTATTACTAACAGAAATAAATTATCCATCACATAGTCATAGTCTTTTCGGCAATGGTCAGGTAAGTAGCATGCTGAAAACACAATGATTGCATTGTGAGCAGTTCCTACATAACCTGAAATTTAAAATGCAATAATAATTAAGGGAAAACTTTTCTATACAATTTAGCAAGTAGTAAAAAAATTAAATCATATGAAAATAAATATTCAATAAAGAAGACTCATTTACTCAACAAAAAATAATATGCATGATTCTCCTAGTTCCGCTTGAACTTCCTACTTAATACATATTTACAACAGAAATAATAGAATGAATGCCCAAGTTAAATTTACAATTCCAAATGTTATAATTTAACATAAAAATTCATAAAAAGTTAAATTTACAAATGAAACTGATGGAAAAACAATATTTATCTATGACAAGAATTTAGACTTTGAAGCTGAAATAATTTACTACATGTAAAAAAAAAGTAACTTTTATGTTAAAATTTAACAAGAGAATGTTAATTTAGAAATCAAACAACAAAAATCAACGTTATATTTTCAAAGGACTAGTTTCGATGGTTTTACCGAACCACCATCCTCAGCTGCAAAAGTGCAAATGAACGGGATATATAATGCTTAAACAAGATGAGAAAGCCTGGACAGAAGACAAGCTACTGGCGCCATCTGTTGATGAAACCAGAACTAAAACATAATTTCTTTAAAGGCTGAAGGCAAAGATGGATTGAAATTAGGGTCATTAACTAGAACAGAAAGATTTTTATGAATGTGAAATGCCTCTAGAAAATCCAGTTCACCAATGGAAGATGTTTTTTGAAAAATTTTGGTGGTAGAAAAATTGAAAGTGTGATTTTCGGACCAACAGTGTTGGGCAACAGAAGACTTCTGAGTTTCCTTTTTTCTAACATATGCTTCATACTCCTTAATGCGAAATTTTAAGGCTCTCTTAGTTTGGCCAATGTATATTAAACCACACTGGCAATGAATCCTGAAAATACCCCAGGAATTCATATCCGGAATGGGCTCCTTGAGTATGGCCACTGTAAATTAAATCCAGGTCAATGTAAATGTAAATATCTCAAAGTTTGGCCAATGTAAATATCCAGAGTTGGATATGAATTCCTGGGGTATTTACAAGATTCCTTGCCAGTGTGGTTTAATTCACATAACTAAGAGAGCCTTAAAATTTCACATTAAGGAACCTGAGGCATATGTTAGAAAAAAGGAAACACACACAAGTCTTGTGTTGCCCACCATTCTTGGTCCAAAAATCACACTTTTAATTTTTCTGCTGCCAAAATTATTCAAAAAACATCTTCCATTGGTGAACTAGATTTTCTAGAGGCATTTCACATTCATAAAAATTTTTCTGTTCTAGTTAACGACCCTAGTTCCAATCCATCTTTGCCTTCAGCCTTTAAAGAAATTATGTTTTAGTTCTGGTTTCATCAACAGATGGCACCAGTAGCTTGTCTCCTGTCCAGGCTTTCTCATCTTATCTAATCATTATATCTTATCTTGTTCATTTGCCCTTTTTCAGTTGAGGATGAGGGTTCAGTAAAACCATCGAAACTAGTCCTGTGAAAATTTGAAAATATAACGCTGATTTTTGATGTTTGACCGGCGTGTTATTGTATCTTTGATCATAAATTACACATTATTATTATTAAAAATTATAAAGAAAAATTTTCTGTTCATTATAAGGATAATCAACGCCATTAATGAAGAAGAGAAAGACTACACGTACATGCTAATGACACATTACATAAGCAGGGCCATCTTAATTTATAGACATGCTCGCACTTGACCAGGAGCCCCATGCTAATCTCCATATGCCATTTATCTTAAATAGGTCAATGACTGTTGTAGAGGTTCTAGGGCACTGGTTTCCCAGGGGCATAATACTGTTAAGATGGCATTGAAATAAAGCTATAGGAAAAATTTCTGCTTTTTTTTTTTTTAAAAGACCTCCTTTTTCCAATCATTTCTTCTCCCAAGAAGACTCTTCTCTGACTATTATACCCATCCTTAGATCCAATTACGTAAGATATTTCTAAACTTTTCCTTAATATTAAACAAATCTTCCTGTAATTTTCCTGTAACTTTTTTCCTAACATTAAAATACCATATTTATTTACATATTTTTCTCCACAGCCTTTTATAGCAAAGTTCTGAAATTTTTTTTAAATATTCATGTAATTTTCCCCTTTCTCAAGGTGTTCAGAAAGCAAACTACCTAAACTTTAAAATGAATTAGTACACACAATAGTTGTTTTCATCTTACTAGCTGATTTGCTCATAGACTTTGGGTGTATGGGCTCTGATTGATGAAGAATATACAGTGAACAGCTTCAAGAAAACAGACACATTTAATGCAATGGTTCTGGAAATTATTACATAAGACAGAAAGACTGAACAGTAATGAAGTTGATAACAATGGCGATGATGGAAAGACTTGCAAGCTGTAGTAGGCAACACTGTTCCAGCAGCCCCCAGTGATAGAGTAGCTGTGGACATGAATAAGAACGCTCAAGATTCATCGAATTTTTGAAACTAGTACAGTAAAAGCTTGATTATACGGAAAGCTAATGAAATCCAAATTCTAGATACATGAAAATTCTCTACAGTTGAGTGTATAAAAACTGGAATTTAGACGAAAAAAACAAATGAATGAAATTTTGATGAAAATTATAAAAACAGTTATCTAATTTGTTTCAAACTTGAATATCAAAAGCCTATGTTTAAAATTACATAACATTTTGTTGGAAAAAAGTGAATTTCAGGCATAAAAGCCGATTATTTTATAGACCTAAAGCATGAAAGTAAAACATCTTATCTGATTATGATATC
>KK116765.1:150127-188479 GCA_000611955.2 Stegodyphus mimosarum
GAAAGTTAGTGAAGCTATAATCAAATCTGCACCAGTCATTTCAGCAGAAATTTAATGGAACAGATCATTCTTTACATAAGCAGATACAAATTATGGATATCGCATATAAAAACTTAAATCGCTAATACAACTTTTCATGTTGCATTGCCATTGTTTATCCATTTACAACTAAATTCATACATCATGTCATTTTTTACATCCAGATCCTGTAATTTAGAAAGTAACTTTTCAGTGTCTCATGAAAGGCATGCCCAAATATTAATAATTTTTTCAAAATGTGATGGAAAAACATATATCCTTCTTTACAAAAATTGAACTGGCTTATCGAGAATTAATAGGGTTTACATAAAACCGAGCCAAATTTTTATGACTGTCTTGTGACATCATCCTCATCCATTTCCGGTGCTAAATCACACTGTCTGATGACAATGTATACAAGCTGATACCATAATGAGCTCTATAATTGTGCTACAAATCTCTAACTTACTTACTTTTAAAAAAAAAATTGTTCCCTAAAATTCTAAAATATTTTGGTTACTTGAACTTTTCAGTCAGTTTAATGCCAGATAGTTGGGCTTTTACAGTATTATAAATTTATAAAAATTACTGCCGATCCTTGTTTGAACTCTTTAATAATCTTTCCACTTGATTTTTGTATGATAAAATTAGTAAGGAAAGCAGGTGGGGCAATACATGAGTAAATACAATAATATTCTTGATCTTTCTTTAAAAAAAAAGAAGGTAACAGTATTTTTACCTCAGAGGAAAGGATTTGCTTTATAGAAATGATTGCCAGAAATGGTAGGATTCTGTCCTAAAATTTCTTGATGCCAACTTTTAATGTAGTTTAGAATAAAAATTTTGGTATACAGTTTTTTTCCTACTTTCAATATTATTCTATATTTACCTCGACATTCTGGTGAATAAAGACTTAACCTACTTATAGATTTGCAATTAGTGAAGAATACCTAAAATTAATGTTTATGATTACTTAAATTTCAACAGGAAATTTCTGTCAGAAATTATATTGGCATCATCCAAAATAAAACCAACAAAAATAATACTTTCTCAAAGAATGTGAAACTGAAACTAAGTACTTTTAAAAGGCAAAAGAAGTATCGGCTCAAATTTCAGCATAAAACAAAAATTTTCTAACACTTTTTGAAAAATCCCATTATATCATATAATATAAATCATAATTCAGCTTTTGAAACTTAAATCTGTTTGGAAAATTATAATTCATCACAAATGTTAAAAACACTCGAAGGCTAGCAATTAGAAGATTCAAAGATGGATAATCTTAAGCTGAAATGACAAAAGATCTGAAAAATTCTACAAAAACTGCTTTCAGTTTTTTTTAAACTATTCAAATACACTGCTTAAGATTATAAAATAAAGATAAGGATAGCCAAGAGCATACAACAAATTGGAAAGATCATTATTAACATCTAACTGCTTGTCATCAATAGCAAGGTGAGTCTCTGATATTCTGTGCTTTTGGAATCTCAATATCTAAATAAAGAATTAACAAAACATTCAGTGAGAGAGGTCTCTATGTAACAAACCCAATGTTTTAAGTCTTACTCACTCTGTTCAACAAAAGCACTGACCTGAAATGATATCCATAACATTTTGCTTGCCAGATATCTAGCAAGCATATTTCCATTTATTTTGTAACCTGGCACATTACTCATGGAATAAGACATGAATTGTGGATGAGGATTAAAGGCCTAATTATGAAATTATGACTTTGAGAAGAGATTCTTTATGAAATTATGATTGGCAGATCTATATAATTAAATTATGCCTTGATGAATATAATGTTGTTCCTCAAAAATATCTAACATTTCCTGTTACAATATCAAATATTTCTAAAAAAAATACTGAAGTATTAAATCCATATTTTATGTTAATTTTGTTATACATGTAATTTTTATTTACCATATTTTCTGAATGAATTATGTGTACAAAAGCCAATAAATACTAACCCCCGTGAGAAAGAACTTTACGATATGGCTCAATAACCTTCATATCGATTTTCCTTTCTTCTCCATTCACTATACATGACTTCCAACTGCGTTCCTCTTCAAACTCTTCAGCTGCTGACATTTCAGGGATTGGATCACTTACTGATGAATGGAAATCTAAAAATTACGATAAATGTGTAACACTCAGATTTTAAAAAATATTTTCTTAAGCAAATTTTACATCAATTTTTAAAATTATCAGTATAATATTGAATGAAAAGAAATAAAAACAAACATGGAATGAAATAAAAACCTGAACAATTTCTTCACCAAAGATCAAAATAAATTTTGCCTACATACTTAGGAAGAGTTATATATTTTTATTATTCAGTATCTAAAAAAAGTAAATTTTATTTGGAAATAGCATTATAAAGTTCAGTGCTAATATTTCTCATTGTATTTGCAAACTGTTAAATAACTTGTTTGTATACTGTTTAGTTGGATGAAAACTTATTATGTATATAAATATTTATTCATTTATTAAATATTTACTTACTTGGGGGTAGTTATATTTTACTGGTTGAAACTGATCATGCATATGAAAATATTTTACAGAAATTTGAGAAAGTTAACCAAATTTTTAAAATATACCTGAATTAAATCTGACCTACATAGCCTTCAAAATATTCCCCTTTAATATATATCACTGATTCTAATGCTTGAAACAGAACTGGAACATTCCCTGAAAATATTAATTGAATCGTTTCATGCCATCAAAAATTTATCTCAAATACTTCCTAGACAGTGAAATTATAACTTGGCACTGTGGGTTTCATTTTTGAAAAAATCCGTTGCTTCTTCAAAAATACTGTGAATTTAAACATTCATTTCCCATCCTTCTACATGTAAGGTGCATAAGTGACAATTACCTTTTCTCAATTGACTCAAAGCCTAATGAAAAAATATCTCATTGGCTATTTTACTTAGAAGTGCTTAACCCCTTTGCAATAGCATATTGTTGAAATAAAGATTTTCTGCAAATGGGTGTGTCATATATGCATCAATTCCAAATATCAATTATAGCAGAGGATGATGCACTGGTGCATCGCCGCTTGTATTGATCTTCCGGACGGGTGTTGCATACCTTGTGTATATGCATTCTCAAACATACACGTTCTTTTAGAATTTTCACTAGATGGCACTCCGTATCCACTACAGTTAGCACATTTGTTGACCTTGTGTCAGTGAAGTATTTTCTGTTTCTGGTGATTCGTTTAGATGTACGAGCATATAATATAAAGTAAACAAAATCCAGTTGACACACAGTTGGCTTCACATGATATAAACATTGAACAGTTTCCGATGCTTCAAATTTGCTTTTTTTTTTTCTGTGGGAAGACTGGGAATGAAGCTGTGGTTTTAGGAACTCTGGTTTTTGTATTCAGTTGCATCTTCTTTAGATAGCAGATGTAAGTTTTTTGCACCGGGTAAGCAATCTAAGAGAAAGAAGCTTTTAACAGAAGAGTGTATTTGAATTGTAAAGCCCATGAGTGTTCATTTGAGCCTATGAGAGACTATTTTAACACCCGAAACTCTAAACTCTAGATTTAAGTGAGAGTAGCGATTTTGATAATGAAATTTTCTCAAAGACTGAATGGAAGTTTGTTTTGCTTTCACCTCACAATCCAGCAGAATAGTGGCTACTCCATCATGAACTCAATCTGTTAAAGTAATTGAAGCCTTATGAATTTACAGGAATTGCAGAAGAAAACTTAATTCAAAGTTATGAAAATGAAATTGATTTCTTTCACAATTTTTTCAATAACTATCATTTAAATCAACATAATAGTTGTAATAATATACATAATATACTAATTCATCTAAATCAACATAATAGTTGAAGAAACTAATAATGTCTATGAACAAAAGATGAGTGAAAATCTATCTTCATCCAAAATCAACATACTCCTCTAGATGTGACTAAAATTGGGGGATTTCTAAGATTAATTATTCTGCTGGGATGGAACAATAAAAAAGTTTGACCTAAAAATGTGTTTCAAAACCAATGAAATGATAGCGATTAGATTATCACACACTGTCGCCTTTCTGAATCTTTTTGTGCTATGCTATTTGATCATATATTTTATTATTTTTTGCATAAGTTTAGATAGAGATTCAAGTAAGTTTTTTACAGTATTTCATCAAGATGAGTCAAATATTTTATTTTGCATTTAGATTTTAATTGAAAATTTTTCAGAATCTCTTGATATTATGTATTTATGATTATATTAGTGTTAGATACCATTACAGAAAAAAATAAAAAAAAAAGTATCTTTAATAAATTTTTTTAAAGTCAGGCTTAGCGACGTGAACTATTCCATCTGGCGAGATCGTACTACTGCAACAACAAACAGTTTCCAAGGTGAGTTGTGCTAAGTAGCATGCTGTATAGTAAGACGATTAACTGCTGATGCATATAAGAAACATCCGACCTGAAGGGGTTAATCTCAATCCACAGTCTTTTCATACTAAAATAAATTATCAGTGCTGCCTTTCAGCTTTCTTATTTTTCTTTGATCTTAGGATAAGGATAAGAGTAAATACATAACCCAAAATGACCAGTTAGTGACAATGTATAGTCCATTGTACCAATCTAGAATCTCAGTACTGCACAATGTGCCAGGAGTGCCCTACTGCCAAAGATGCATAGGCCTACCACACAATGATTGTCTCACAAACTTAAAGGTGAAATTTTAATTCAAAGTAGGTTAGTTTCAGTTTCAATACCATTTGATTGGATAATTAATAAAGCTGTAAAAATTATTATTAGCTGTTTCAGTTTTAGTTCCATTTATGTCACCAACATTGCATAATCCCTTTTCTGCTTGTCTGCTACAAAGTAACATGTCACTGCTCGCTTCTGTCTATCATCTATCATTAAGATATATTTAAACATCCAAAGATTGTGGGATGCATATTGTGCCTAAAATAATGTGTGAATCAGATTGCACGTTCAAAGAATTGTGTTACTCAGTAACAAAATATTAAATCTAAGGCTATGTCTGTCTGCATGTATCAACATTCCATCTACATAATAAATCTACCTCAAAAATACTTCAAATATTTTCATACTTTCTATTAACCAGAAGTACATACAATAATAATAAAAAAAAGCTTGAAATAATAAAGAGCATGAACAATACAAATTTACAGTTAAAAAAATAAAAAAGAACTTAAGTTAATATGCTAATATTTGGAACAAAATGCTATTGTCTTGAATCCATTCATAAGCATGAGAATGAGAGAATTCAGTACAATTAATCACATTCCAATCGTGAAAATCTAATATAATGTTCCTACAGACTATGGGATGTTGATGAGATTAATCATTAATTATAATCCAATGTATGTTTTTAGTCAACCTACATTAACACTATACATATTCAGTATCAATGCAGCCATCTGATACACATACATTACTCATAACAAATTTACATCATTTTACCTAAAATATTTACAAGTTCAACATTTCTTCTACAGTATATCAAATTTTACATCATGATTTTATTACATATTATATTCACTATACTGCCCAGCATTTATATTATTAACATGTATTCATTACTGTTGTTAGAAAATATTGCTTTCATTGTGTTAATGGAATTTTGAAGGGTATTTTATATAATGAAACTCAAATGCAATGTTTTGCCAAATGAGCATAAAATCAAAGTTCAATTAATGAGTTCAAACAAACTTGTAACTTGTGTACCAGTTTGAACTTTTCCTCCAGCATGTACTATGGTCTAAAAGATTGAACTTGCCTCTAACAGAATTGTGCTATGCTATTATAGGCAAGTATTTTAAACACTAATTACTTTTAATGTTTCTGAAATTGTTGGTCTTTGTTTTTTCAAACTCAAGTTGAGCAGCTATATTAATGCTACATAAAGTGGCAGGCAAGAGTTTAATTAATTCTTAATATACAGAATTATTTCACTATTTAAATACTAAATAAATCAAATTGGTAATTACCATATATACAAACTGTATCACTACTGCTAATTATAATAGCCACGTTTAGTTGAGTGATTACAGTTTATGCTTGCATTCACTATACTGGTCAGGGGTATGCATGAAAACAGATATGTAACTATGCATCATCAACAATGTCCTTGGATCAGAGCTAATAATATTGTTCTTTCAAGGAAATTTTAGGGGAAAGATGAAAAAACTTAGAATTGTTCTCAGAATTACTTTAAGAGAAAATAAATATTTACCTACATTTTTAATATTTAAAAGTTATCTAACCTACCAAGAAGTCTTAAGTAAATACAACAGTTTTTGAATTATGGAAATTAACAGCACAAATTGATACACTCATCATATACTTAATCCTATTACTTGAAACACTTCTGACATTTGCTTTCAGCATTTATTACAACTGGAGCTATTGAGGATATTATAATTACATACTACAATTTTGCAAAGTTAAGGAATAATATAACTCATGACTTTGGATGCATTTAAATATGTCATTCAGTTCAAACTGGCTTTTGTGTTTTACTATAATATTCCATTAAATAATTCTTCAGTAATTGGGCAATAAATATACTAAATATGGCTATATATACTCTAACTGAAATATTGTTAGAGGTCATGCCAATGATGGTCAAGAACTGAGGTCAAGGCATAAATATAGAAGAGGATGGGGAACAGGTTTCACTCAGAGATGTTTTTGTAGTTTGATTGGTCTTGGTCTCATTTATATTTGAATGGAAAAATAATTATTTATATGAAATAGCACAGGTTTTCAGTCTGTTTAATGCATACACAAAAAATATATATGGGTTTAAATAATGTAATAGGGCAAACAATAGACATTAACTTTGGGGTAAAATATAATTTGTCACTTTTTAGCCTGGTAGCTTTTATACGTACGGATTTCTAAAATCTCATTTTGAGAATGTTTCTGGAGACTGGATATCCTATGTCTTTTCATAATAAGAACACACACTCTAATAAATTATTTATCAAATGCATTAACACTATTGAACTGCCTGACTCTTGAAAATAGACAGATCACAGGTTATGATTACTGCAATAGTTTTTTTTTTTTAAATCCAGCTATAACTTATTGCATATGTAACAATTATTATTAGTAATAATAAAGAAAAATTATATTAATTAACAGATGCTTAAGACATATTACATATTACGTATTAAGATGCTTAAGACATATATATGATTAAGACATATTACGTTCACACACGAAACATAATTCTCGAAGAAAAATACGTTCTCTTTTCATTATAATCGGAAGCTTATTGTGTTTCTAAATACATATGAAGAACTTGAATGGATTATTTTATCCTATACAGGTAATTCAAAACATCTAACAATATTTAATTAATAACTTTTTCTCTTGACACAAAGCATTTTTACATTTAAGAGCCAACATTATTTGATTACATATTATCATTCACTCTATTGTCAAAATATAACATTTGATTATTAAAATTAAATAAAAAAGTAAAGTTTCTATTTATTAAGTTTTCATTCAAAAACCATAAAATAAACTTATGAACTAAAAGGAGAAAACAAAACATATAGTTTATAGGGAAAAAAAGATCACGAAGCTGCCCAACCAGAATAGCGGTTAGTAACTCTACTGCCATATTAAAAGGCCTTTGATTCTGGAGAAGGCATGGATGTTTGCAAATGTATAGTGTTTGTGTGGCATACGGGCACTCTAAATATGTAGTGAGCCAAAAGTCTCTTCGAGAGATTGGTGGCAGGGGAAGAGGGTGGTAGATCCTCAAACCTGCAACCATTGTTCCATGTGATAATGGACATGATGACAACAACAAAAATTAGAAAAATAATTTTGGAAATATACAGAATGCCAGAAATTAACTTACAATCTGAATTTTCCAGTTCCTCAAGTGTATCGACATCATCTGGCATAATAATATCATCTGTTGGTGAAAACACATCTAAATCGCTTTTATTACTCAGAGATGATAAGCTCCTCTGGTCATCTTCTATATCTACATCTACATCTTCTGACTTTAAAATCATAGGGCTGACAGAAATTCGTTTTAGAGTACCACCACCTTCTACACATATATCTGAAAAGGAGTTAAAAAAATTAAGGAAAATATATGCTCATTTTGAATATATTTTACTTACTAAATTACAAAATTCAATGAAAAATCAGAC
Organism: Stegodyphus mimosarum; assembly: GCA_000611955.2. Classification (NCBI taxonomy): domain Eukaryota; kingdom Metazoa; phylum Arthropoda; class Arachnida; order Araneae; family Eresidae; genus Stegodyphus; species Stegodyphus mimosarum. The sequence goes on from KK116765.1 coordinate 158,314, forward strand.
CTTCTATACATTTAGTAGCAAATACACAATAATATTAATAACTGAAATATCCAGTTTGAAAAACTAGATGAATGCAGTATATATTTATAAATCAAATTTCATTTTAAGAAAAATTCTTTAAATTAAAAACAAAATTCTATTACTCAGTAATCAGTTGCTAGAAATAAAATATTTTAACAAAACGAGCTTTTTTAATCAAATTATGCTTTGACAACAAAGTGAATCATTACTTTTCTTATATGAAAAATTTGATTATATTTTATTATAAAAAATCTGTATTAGATTTATACAGTCATCTTTAATAAATACATTATTCTCCCAAATTTATTATTTTTACTCTTAGCTTCCATAATTTAAATCAGTAGGAGTCAATATCTGCTCACATGAAGGCCGATTTCAGGTGTACGCCAATATGAATGCTACACAATAGTAACAGTCAATAATAATGATAACAACAACAGTATCTTGTTAGCTTAGTAGTAAGCTTTAAAGAAATTTATGGGTTATATGCAGCTTATGGGCCATATAATGCTACACAACAGTAAAAAAATAATATGAATGCTGCACAATAGTAACAGTCAATAATAATAACAACAACAGTATCTTGTTAGCTTAGTAGTGAGCCTTAAAGGAATTTATGGGTTATATGCAGTCTATGGGCCTCAAGTTGGCTCTTACTCTCTCAGGCTACAGATGCCCAAACATTATTAAGTTTGAATTGAAAAGTTATAGTTTAATCAGATGACTGTTAAGTTTATTTTGTTAACCACAATCCTAAGAGATAGGACTGGTTTCAAGGATTTAAATGCTGTTACAGTGATGTCCATTCAGCCTCTGGTGGGTGCTGCTAAATCAAAAATAATTTTGCATACTAAATTTGTAAAGAGACTAAAAAATACATCTAACTTAGACTGATTCCATTTAGAATGATAAATAGTCCTTCCACTAAAACTGATGTGATAGCTAATCATATATATAATAGTAAATCCTACTCCTGGTACCATTAAGGCATAGGGTTTAAGCTAACTACTTTCCTTAGAGCGGAGGTTGACTGCCACAGTCAACAGGTTAATATAAACTTTAAAGTTTTAATGTACTAACCCTAAAAAGTACTATTATGAATAACATTGATGCTTAGAAGATGGGTGACGAAATTATAGGCCAAAGTTGCATAGTCTTAAAAAGACAGCAGTGGCCAAAATTTCGGCCAGAGAATTTCTTTCTCTCCCCCCCCCCACCATTCAGGGTGCGGAGATAGTCATTGTTTGATAACCTTTGTTTGCCACTTGTTCGATGAGCTTCCCATCTCACAAAACTATGGGGTTTCATAAATTCCTTTTCATTTTCCTCAACAGTGCAATGTCAGCTCGAGGAAAAAACTTTCAGTTGTGTTTCGCATGATTAACTTGCTCTCTAGAATTCTACATAAGTAACCAAACCATGCTGATATGCATATGTGTATGGTATATACATATGCAAATATGGTGTGCATGCATATGCAACATAAACACGAATGTACGCATGCAAATTTTATAAGTATACGCAAACAGACATATGCATTTTATATGCACATGTGGACAAAAGCATACACATGTATGTATATGTAAATACCATGTACATATGATAACTGTATATATATATATATATATAGAGAGAGAGAGAGAGAGAGAGATGTATCTAAGTGTATATATATATATTTGAAAATTACAGATTTAAATTCAAGTATTATACTGATTTATATTTTTTTCGCATTCAGCATAGAAGTTTTATTCAAAAACACGAAAAGAGACAAAACGGGATAATATTCCAATTATTGATGATTTTATGGAGACTAATTCCCTTTATTAAAATTAGGACTTTCTATGAGATCAGAAATAATTACTCTGATAAACTTGCTTTCTATATTTCTTTTATTTTTAATATTTGCAAATGCAAAATGTGGAAAATGTATTACATTTCCACATTTTGCTTTCTACAATTTTACAGCATTTACTAAAATTTAACTTAAAAAAATCTCTCATTAAATTAGCATTTACTCTTCATTTCCTAGGAGATAATCAAAATGAATATTAATTAAAATATAGATAAATATATATCCTTTTGCATCAACTTCTGTCTTATATGAAATTGTATGCATATTGAAAACAGTCAGGTCATACCTTTGGTCAACTGAATATCACCTAATGGCATATCAATAAAGTCTATATATAATGGTGATTCTTGAAATTTCTATTCTCTGCTTCTTCTGTTTTCTGTTCTTCTGTTCTGAGAGCTTCTGTTTTTTTTTTCCATTCACATACACACATACAACGAACATATGGGCCAGTTTCATGTATAAAGTCCTTAACAGAGGCCCAGCAGTGGCCGAGTGATAAAAGCCACTGAACTCTTGTAGTTCAGTCCGGGATTCAAGACCAGGAGAATGGGTTGGCTGCATGAGTGTTTTCCCAATATCTAACATGGAAATGAAACAGTTCCTCTTAAAACGTCCTTCATGAACCGCCACTCCCTTTCCATGCAGTGCCTAATGGCAAAGCACATAATAAATGAATAATTAGTTCTTAATGATGTTATTTTTTTATATAGGTAAACAGCGCTAGCATAATTTTGCATAATCATACAACCCAATTCATCTGTATTATGTACTTTTATCTATACTATCCAATTTCTCTTATTTTATATTTTACAGAGAAACTAAATTACTTTTCAGTGTAAGCCTTTTTTTTTTTTTTAAATTAAAAACGAAATTGCCATCACTGTGTTGAAATAATAATGAGAAATGCTATTTTAATAACATTTATAATCTCAGTATTCCTCATATTCTTGTGCCTAATGAAAATTCAAGCTAAATTCCTGCAGAAATGACCTGCATAACAGCATCTATATTTTGACAAGATAATTATCTGTACATGACAATTCCAGTCTTTTATATGCAGATATAAATAAAAGTCGGAATATTTGGATTATGACCAAGGCACAGAGGACTATCTGCCCAAGGAAGAAGGGGCTTACTGCAGGACTACATGCAGGACTTAACATGACATCACATGATCATGTTACACATTACACCACATGCAGCCAGCTAGCTCATCAAACCTAGCTATCAATGTTCATCGAATTTATCTCTCGACCTCTGGTGGGTCTATATAAATAAAGTTAATAAATCCACTTGAAATTTTATGATATCAGTATTAATTTCATCAATTTTTCAGTGTCATCAAAAATGCATTTTCTTCTTCATATTTTCCCTTTTTATTGCAATTTTTGTATTTAATATTGCTGTCTGAAACATGCAAAATGCAATGCAATTTATTGAAAATCAATAAAATGTTTTCTTTATAATATGTTAAAAGGTATTTACTGCTAAGGTGTATTTTCTTTATAATGCAGTGTAATTCAGTATTCTTTATCATGCAGTAATATTCCACCATTCGACAATTATTTAGTAATGAAATCTAACCATCATATGTTTCCATAGTTTAAGGAAAAGAGACAGCAGAAAAGAGAAAAAATTCCTTTGATTTATTCCATAGTCTCTTTTCTGAAAATTAACAAAGGTGACCCCTAATAGAAAGGTTTCAAAACACTAGTAGCTTCTCTTACAATGGTAGCTAAAAGGGGGAGGAAACTCATTTGGATTACCCATCCTTTTAAGTGAAACCTTTCCATACTCCCCAGTCTTTTAAAGGTTACAACAATTCGATTAGAGTTATTCTTAAATCTATTAAAATTTTAAATTTATATCAAATGATTAAATATCTTTGTATTAGATAGAAATGACCATTTTACATACAAAGAAAACTTTTTCTTTAGTCCCTAGTTTCTTAAGCTAAAAAGTAAATTTTTTCCCCTTAGAAATAGAATAAGAAAAGTAAGGAAATTTCAGATAATTTCAGATTTCCAAATATATCAAAATCTTATATTATAAACTAACAATACATAAATTTAATAATTTGAAATTGCAAAAATTATAATTTGTTCATTGGACAGTTAAAACTTTTATACTCAATAATTACCAAACTGAATGTAATATCAATAAATAGAAATACATGAATATCTGATTATAAATAACTATCAAATGTGAAAGAAAGACATGTTTCAGAAGCTGTATTTGTTCTTATTAAAGACAATTATTAAGTTAGGCATAATTTAAATTGGACAGAATAATATAATAAAAAATATTATAGATGTTTATTTTAAAGCATATGGTAATTAATTACTAACCTTTACGGTATTCAAAATCATCTGCATCTAGAAGTTCATTTTCTTCATTTCCATCTGAATTAAGTTTCTAAAAGGAAGATATATGAAGATATTGCAGTTATAAGCTTAAATTAATTACATGCATTTTTTTAAAAGGAAGAAGACGTTATTCTAAATACTTTAAAACCTTACCAATTAAACTACTTTCAGGGTTTCAATTAAAGGAATCTTATCTTAAGATTATTAAATTAACCTACATTATGCAGTAACCTCATACTTCTAAAAGAATTAAGATCATAACTTAATGCTACCATCCAATGTACATTCAGTCCTTTATAACAAATGATTTTTTTAATGATATACTGAGAGGATTAAAACAGTTAATTGTAAATAAGACTATTCTTTCCCCCCATCTATGTAAAAATTACAACAATAAAACCACAAAATTACTGTGATTTAAATGTAATTTTAAGTTGATTTGCATTAGCGTATTTATATTAAACATTATTGAAGTAAAATAAAAATACTGACTTGTAACTGAACTGTAATTCCAGAAAGCTGATGATGACTTGGACTATCAGGAAAATCAAGAGTTTCTGCTTGATATGTTGGAATAGCTTTTTCTGAGTATTCTATTTCATCAAACCTAAAATGCACAAAACTTTAATAAAAGACAGTTCAGCTCATATACTTACTTTAAATAATCAGAACAGAATATCAAAATAATGATGTCATTTTGGAGGCATACATACTTACATTTATTTCAATAGGTTTTATCAATGTTATAATTATTGGCATATACAAAATAAGGCTTTGATCCATTAATTTAAAGTGTGTTCTGAACCATTATGAACATTGCTATCACTAAGCACTGCATTTTAATTTAATAAATTTAGTACATGCGAGCAGATCACGGCAATAACTTCTATATTACCAAAAAGAGAAAGGTATTTATGCATTAGTTATTTATGCTATAATTTAAGCAAATGATATATTTTTATAAGAATAGAAGGGGGGAGAATAAAAATACAGATAGCTCTTGTAAAAATATATGCTAAATCTATTTGTTCATTTACTATTATAAAAATACAAACGGCAATTAGATGACCCAAAATTATCCCCTTGATTGTTTTTATATAGATTTATTAATATGGTGCTATGTTCAGATGCTAAGTTGAGAATTATTAATATGATGAACACTCAGAATTTAGAACAGACGATAATTTTTAAACTAAACGGGTTCCTGTTTAGTTTTAAAAATAATTTCATTTGAAACTCTTAATCCTTGGTAAATGTGTATTAACTGCAAGTAACCTTTATGGAAATAACTAAAATAATGTCATAATTTGATATAACTTTTATAAAGAATTAAGAGCAACAAAAGCTCCCACTGAAGTAGTGACTCAAAGTAAGCTTTAAAGTCACAGTTATTCATTTTTAAAGTGACTGAATCTTTACCATATTTTTTTAGTTTCTCTTTATTAAAAGGCATGACTTAAGCAATTAAAAGTCATTTGGATGAAGAAGTATAGGACATGTCAGGAAATTAACTGTTGTTATAAAAGAAATTATGGGGGCGGGGGGATACTTGGAAGAAAACGACACACTTTATTCCCCTCCCCCAAATAAAAGAATGAAAAAAAATATACTGCTATTTGCTCCATTGTAAAGAATGATGCAATCTGTAGAACTATTTCTTAACAAGATAGAACTTTATCAAAATAGTTAAGATTACCGAAAACAGAAAAAAATACTGAAAAAGTGCATAATTTTACCATCAGATTCACTGCAGTTGAATGGTTAGCTAACAAACAAAATTAGTGACATTGAGGGACTGAAAATCTACATCTCAATACCGTAGCCCCCTACAACCAGAAAATTCTCTTATGTGATTGCAATTTTTTCCTAAATAAATAGCTAATTCGATATCAATAGAAGATTTATCAATGGGTAGAATTATGTGCAACTGATGGAGTACACCACATGATTTATTGATATTGATTCATGAGAAATAGAGTTTGTCATCACGAATTAGAAGTTTTTGTGTAGTGTAAAATAAGGTTTGGTGCAGAGAAAACAAAGATGCACAAAAATGCATTGAAAATGGTACTAAATAATCCCATACATCCTGCATCATATCGCTTTTGGTTAAAACGTGCTGCAACATATTAATGATAGCATTTGAAAGGATGCTCTTAATTTACTTCAGCAGTTTTATCAAAGAATAACATTCAGCTAGAAAGATGCTCTTAATTTACTTAGTCAGGTTTATTGAAGAATAATGTTTAGAAAGATGTCTTAATTCACTTGAACAGTCCCAAAAATAATAATAATCATCCGATTTTAATGTGGCAACAAACGGTTTGTTAAGGCTTTGTATATTTTTGCTCAGTTTATATTACACCAATCTGTTCTTGCACTCACTCCTGCTAACACAACTCTCTTTTTGTCTTTTTAACATTATTATTAAGCACCACCTTCTTTACATTTATACCACATAAAATTCAGCAGAAAAATCACAAAATCTTGAAAAGCAGTTCCTTAATAAGATGATTTACACAACTTTCCTTTTTCTTTAAAGACCACTTTTTTCCTACTTACGGCACATAAAATTCAACAGTAAAATCCCCAAACATTTAAAAAACCATATATCCTTAGAATTCTTGGTACATTCTGAAGTGTTGCCATACTTTTTTATGTTTGTTATATTATTTCTTTAAAAATAATACATGGTGATAACATTTGGTAGATATATTTTCTTATTTGGAAAGTGATACGGAAGTTAAAGTGATATAGACACATAATTGATATGGACAAAAAGGGAGGCTTGAGACTAATAGATCTTTCGATGCTAGAAACATTCATAAAGTTATCTTAATTAATCACCTCAATAACTACTTGTGAGAAAGCTAATATAATACTGGAATTTCAGATAAAAGTGATCCATAAATAAATTCTATAAATGAAAGTCTTAGAGGATGCTTTCTTAAATCTAAAATAATGTTCAACTGCATCAGGAAAATTAAGTAGCCAGAGCCATTGTATAGTCAATCTGTTATGCAACAAAAAGCTACATAACAGTTTACTATGAAATTTTTAATTTAAGTCACATTATATAAAAAAAATGCAATTTTGAAGTTTAATGATATATAAACATTTTAATTTCAAAATTTGATTTTTAAATAGAGATACATAAAAAATTTAATTTAAAAATCTGATTTTTAAATACAGTTCAAAAATAAAATACAATATTCTTGTACAAAAAAATACTGACCCTTTAACACACTTTTCCTGCAGCACAAGAGATTCATTTTTTTCTGGGGGACCTATGTAAGGCAACAGTTACGCATTACAAATTAATATTTGTAAAACAAGTATGTTACATTAAATATAATAGCCCTAATAATGGATTTTATACAGCAAAAAAAGAAATAATCAGTAATTGAAAAATTATTATATACTGTTTATTGATTTTAGCACTGCTAGAGTAAGGTTTATAAACAAATGGTTGAATATTATTTATACTTTAGGGAATGGTTATTACAGATATCAGTATAAAAAATTCTTCAATTATCCTAGAAGAATTATTTAAACATTGTTGAAGAATTTAAAAAAATTCCAAATTCATTTGAATGGAAACCAGTCATTAATCACATTAGGGTATTCTGTTATTGGGACCATGTTCAGAAATGTACATATATATGTCTGTAATGAGCGTATGTGTGTATACACACACATATATATATATATACATGAACACATACATACATCCATACATGCATATAAAAATTTCTGAATCTGGTCCTGATAATAGAAGAGTGCCCATATCAGTATTATGGCTAATGAATTAAAAAATATGATTCATTTGCTTCACAGCAGAAACTGTCAAATGGTGTCTTGTCATACAGGCATAGCCTTAAAAAAATAATAACAGTTCTTTCAGCTTACTAAAATCTCTTCAAATGGAAACTGTAATGACACTTTGAATTAGGATGATAAATTTTTTGTAATAAATCACAATGTAGACTGATTGACTGCTTTTGAGGTGAACTGTTAATATAGACCTGTATGCATTTTTATTATTTTTTTTTTATATTTTCACATTAAAGCATATTTCTATAAAATATCTTTAATATAGTTTCAGAATAAATACATCAATTAGTGAGTATACTGATGATATTTGGTAACACAAATCAGTTTCTTAAAAAACTTGATAATACGAAACAATGGAAACATGAAAGTTACTCAGACTTTTCCAGCTGAAAGAGTATATTCAACATGAATAACTGAAACAAAACAAGTTAACCCATTCGAGAATGCATTTCTGAGCCCAAAAGATAGGTGGCGCAGCGTGGGTGCAATGATATCAAATTGCAATTATTAGTCAATTTGGAAAAAATAGCCATGGGAATAAGACTGGTTTAAAATAAAAAGTTTCTTAGAAGCATAAAACTTGGTATTGATTTCAAATTAGTCCCTAAAATTAGTGATCCAAAGCCAGGACCATCATGCAGAAAATAAGTAGTGATTGTGAAAGTGACGATTTTTTGCTTGCATGAAATAGAAAAAAGAACCGAAATATTATTATCAATAGTGATTTGGAATATGAGGAAGATATGAGTATGAATAAAGAACTGTTATATGATATACTTGATGAGATTCTTGAAAAAACTGATTGGAAAGATTATAATGAAAGTAAAATTGAAGAGCTTGAAACTGAAGTTCGTGAAGATACTGAGAGATGGGTGGATGACGTCCATTTAAAAACATTCCTTTTGAGGGCAACCCAGGTCTCCAAAAGTTACCTAAAGGAGGTCATCCATATGTTTTTTTTTAAATCTGTACAATTTTTCTAAAAACTTATTTGCAGATTATATTTACTTTTCTTCATTACTGAACTTAAAATCATGATTTCATGTTATTTGAACTGTTTTAAGAACAAATGTTATTCCATTTTAATGATGTCTTTTTATTTTATTTTGCATTATACACATGGTGTTCAATCACCTTATTTGTATGCAGTGAGTTATTCTGTGACTGAAGTGACTGATTTCTATTGAAAACATATTTTTTTATTAAAAATGGTCAATAAAAAGCACAAACAAATTTCGGCTTCTGGGGATAGTCCCCCCAAAAACACACCACCTCAAATAGTTGAAAATACTTAAGCACAGAAAACATCCTAAGTGGAAGCCGAAAATAGCAACTATTAAATCTTATATGCCAGCATTGAAGCACTTGATGCAGTATGGCTACGACAGATACTATTTAAACAATTAGAAACCAGTATTACCAATTTCATGAAATTACATTGAATATAATGCTCCCTTTCATGACATATCCATTTTTTATGATATGAATTAAATTACTCTAGAAAAAAAAACTACAAATGATGGCAATATCACTTATTATATATATTAAAGGGAAATAGAAAGCTTAATAAAATATTTCAAAGGTTCTATAAAATTAATTCAGTTTACAACTTTTATCTAAATACACATTTTTTTTATTCTTTGATACTATTTTATAAATAAAATGTATGCAACAGAAACCCCATTTTCATTATATTACTTTTAAGTTTAAAAAAGTCTTTTATTACTATCAATATATGAAAGCTTTTTCTAAGATCACTCATATTCAGATAAATTTAGTTTCTGTTATTTTTCTCATGACAAACAAACTTGACATAATTTGACAGATCATCAAGACAATATATATAATGCTATTAGACAAATAATAAAGGTAATTTAATATCAGAATAAACAATGATGCCTAAGTTAACAATTAATCTTAAAAATTAAAATGAGATACCAAAAAAGATTTCAACATAAGTAGATTTGAGTAGAGTACTTAATCTTTGGTTTTCACAATAAATTATTGATAAATAGTGACAATGGCAAAATTAATTTTAATAGCATGTATTTATCAGATGATATAAGAAAGTTATCAGAAAAAAGTAGACACACAAATAAACTAGATGCAATAAAAAACTGACATTTACTAATTGAAAAAAAAAATGCATATCCAATAATATATTTTTTAATGTTTTAGACTGTATACACTGCTTTAGTTAAACAATATCTACATGAAGGTAATACATTTAAATGACAAATTAATAAACAGGCCATAATTGGTATGGATAGGTTTGAGATAAGAGATTTGTAATTTTAAGAAACTATATACAATCTATTCAAAACACAAAATACAGAAAAGTATATTTAAATTTGACATTAAATTGCAGAGTATGCATGTTATCCATGCTGAAATTTGAGACTAAAGTCCTTGTTTCTTTAAAATGACAAATTAACAAAAATGATACTAAATTATCATATTTAATAATATTAAGACCCTCTATTCATCCTCTAGGTTAAATACCCTAAAATATAATTAGAATTTCTTTTATATAACTAATACTGCACATCGGTGAAATTTCATTAGGTTCATCTTCAAACTGTGCCTTAACCTTTATCAATTAAAATGCGAAAAAAAAAAAACACACTCTTCAAGACAAACAAAAGCACTTAGTGGAAAAGGACACATGCCCCAAAAAGTAATTTTACAGATGAAAGGAAATGTAGGAAAGTCTTACTGCTGCAGAAATATGATGCATATCTGGAACTATCCACATATCTACTGAATGGATAAAATGCTGCATGTGTATTACTAAGTAATGGAAAAAAAATAATGGCATTTTAAGCCATTTCTAGTGATTTTAAGTGCAAATAATATAAATGAAACTGTTGCAGATTTTTTTTAATCATTAGTTAACAAAAAAGTTCTCAGGTCAGTATTACAAATAGTTGCTTAACAGAGACAAGATGTCTTTGGCATTTTTAAAACTGCAGCACACTTCATCATCTATCAAGTAAATAGCAGTTAGACAAGATATATTCAGATCATGCATTCCACTGTCCATTTATATTTTATACAGCTTAGAAACATTTTTATGCTTTTTACACATCTTATTTGTTACTGATATTCACATATCATTAGTTAAGGATTTTATTTTGCTTATGTTCAGAGAATATATTCTTGCTATTGGAACTATGTACTGCCTTAGTAAGCTCTAGTAATATAACAGACCTATCAAATAATACAACAAACCTATCAAATAATATATCACTTGACTATCAGATTTAAAAGAGAGTAGTCTTAAAACTGATAGCCATGTGATATCCTCTTTTCCATAGACATTTTCAATTTTCAATTTGTATTTCAATGTTTCTTAAACCTAAGAAATATGTTAATTTTATATGCTTATGATTAATATTAAGCAAACAAAAAATTGAATCCACAATTTTATTTTCCAGATTAATAAAGTTTCATATTTTCCTTATAAAGCTTAGACAATATTATAGAATAAAAGTTGCTGCAATATGAAAGTTACTTTATCTAATACAATTCTTAAATCAGAACCATGAATTAATGATGAATCATTCAAAAGACATTTAATTGTGTAATTGTCTTTAAAGTACTTTGGATATAAAAGTGTGCATATATAAATATATACTTATATATATATATATAATATTAATAATTTATTATGTACATTAAAAATGAATATCATTTAGATTTTGGAGGGGAGGAGTATGTGTGCATTGTGCATTTAGACACACTCCTCTCGTACACCTAAATCAGGCATAACCAGACTGACTGAAACCTACATTTGTTGCATCTTTTAAAATTCTATGCTATGTTTCTTTAACAATGAAATTCATTTTTTATATTATATATAATTTTAAACAACTTCAAATTGTGCTTCATTTCTGTGTCTTAATACCACAAGATACTACATTCAGAAAAGCAAGGGTTATCAAGGGCAGCAGAAAAGACAAACAAGTAAATAACATATTACACTGCTGGCCACCATAAATGCAACACCCTGAAGGAAGCATGCAAATAACATGAAATTTACAACATGCATTAGTGCAGGCGAGATATCCAAATGATTAGAATTTCAGCACAGACGCACATCACGCGCGCCTGTGGTGCCACTTCAAACCGCTATTTAAGGCTTGGAGTTTTCGACAATTTGAAGTTTGGCAGTTGTGTTTTTCTTATGGTTTTTTTTCAAAAAAAAAAAAGATCAATTATGCCTTGTAGTAAACAGCGATCATCGTTTGATCAAGTATCCGAGTTTGACAGAGGAAGGATAGTGGCCTACCGAGAGTGTGGATTATCTTTCAGGGAAATCGGTAGTTGTGTTGGATGAAACCAAACAACTGTAACGCGGATATGTGACCGTTGGATGCAGGAGGCTACGACGGACTGATGTGTTCGATCGCATCCGCCTCAGTACACCACTTCACATGATGACAGGAACATTGTGCGCAAGCCAGTGACGAATCGCTCAGTCACATCACATTCAGTCTATAATGCATCATCCAGTGTCCGCGCGTACCATTCAACGTCGTTTACAGCAGAGTGGTCTGTCCGCAAGACGTCCAATGCTTTGTCTACCCTTGACACAGAACCACAGACGTCTCCGCCACCAGTGGTACGATGAAAGAAGGATGTGGATGGCAGAATGGAATGAAATTGTCTTTACTGACGAGTCACGCTTCTGTCTGCAACACCATGATGGTCGGATTCGAGTCTGGAGACACTGTTTAGAGAGGATGCTGAACAGCTGTGTTATGCACCGCCACACTCGTCCTGCACCAGGTAGTATGGTATGGGGCGGTATTGGATATCACTCTCGCACTCCTCTAGTACGCATTGCTGGTACTTTAAACAGCCAGCGCTACATCTCCGAGGTGTTGGAGCCAGTTGCCCTTCCTTATCTTCAGGGCTTGCCCACAGCTATATTTCAACAGGATAATGCGCGACCACACATGGCACGCATTGTTCAAGGGTTCTTCGTCAATAATCAGATTGAATTGCTTCCCTGGCCGGCCGGCTTGCTCTCTGGATCTTTCGCCGATAGAAAACATGTGGCCCATGGTTGCTGAATGATTGATCCAGATTACATCCCAAGCTGCCACACCAGATCAACTTTGGCAACATGTGGAAGCTGCTCGGTCTGCTGTATCCCAAGAACACATCCAAAGTCTTTTTAAATCAATGCCGAGGCGTGTGGCAGCGGTGATCTCCAACAATGGCGACTACTCTGGCTACTGATTCTAGAAGGAACCACACTTCACAGAAGTCTATAAATTTAATCATTTGATACTTGTTCAACATGTTATCTACTAAATAAATTTTCTTGTGATATCTCTTGTCTTTCTTAGTGTTGCAATTTCGGTGGCCAGCAGTGTATATTGATGATGAATTTTGAATCTTATTGAATGGCACTGTGATCATGTTTAATTGTAACTTGTACTAGGAAAAAAAAGCATAAAATTCATTTAAAGAATTACTTAAATAGTTTATGATCAGTTTTTATAAACTTGCATTGATCCTCATATTTATTACATATAAAAATTAAACTATTATTTTTAATACAAAAATACTGCTAAGTTTACATCATATTTTAATGAAAGTTTGTGTATCAAACTGCAGTTTTTATGTAAAATGGACTGTACCTTGTCACTTGTTTTAGAATTAAGAGGAGTTTAAAAAGTGCTAGTTTTCTTTTTGAAATCACAGTATCATTTTCCCCTTGAATAAAATATTTTTTATATTATTGTAAAGTTTTTTTAAAGATTATTTCTATTAAAATCAGTTGACAATCTGACAATAATAAACAGAAAAAATATATTTTGGAAAACATAATTTTTTTTTTTTGCCTGAGAAATGTATGCTAGTATGTTGAAACCTTGTGTTTTGTAAAACAAAACTTTACTGAACACACAAGAAGCGTAATAAGAGTAATTAATTTATAATTATATTAAATAACTACATTAATTATAAAATGTAGTATCACTGTTAAATTATTCAAAAACTGTTTTACTACTTTTCAAATTATTAGTCGTGGTTCTTCATAGGCTCTTAATGATATAAAGTCTAACCATCCCTGAATTAAATATTACTTACTTTAAATTTACAAGCAAAATGAAATTTTTATTATGGAATAACTTCTTGGAAATAGAAATGAAATACACAATAGACTGAAAGCAAGTTTTCAGAGAATACAACAGCTTTGTATCTGATGTGGTCACACTAGTCAAAATACATCATTTTTACAGTTCAATATAGACTATTTATGCTTGCAATATAAATTTCTACAAAATTCCATTTATTTGACAGATAGATTTGTATTTACTTCTACAAAAGCTTTCACTCATTAAGTTTCAAAAATTACTTTTTATTATTAACATTACATTCAAATATGAATAAAACATTTAATGAAAATTTGTTGATTGGGATCCACATACACTGGTGTGCAAAAATTAAGGACAAGACGGTTTTTCAATATAACTTTGTACAAAAGCTTTCCAAATCAACACATTTAATACCGTAAGATCCCCAATACGTAAGGACATGAGTAATGTAAGCAACACTTACTAAAAGAGAAATCAGAGGGATAAAAAGAAGCTTTATTGAAAAAGTAGCATGGAGCGCAATGTGAGTCCGAAACATCCGGTCTTTAATAGGGGATATGATCTCCCCTGACTGCTAGGCAGGTTTCACATCATTTGTGCATGCTGGATATGTGGTTGTTAATGAGCTGTTGAGACACTGCTGCTCATTCCTCTTGTAGCACCAATCACAGTTTGGGAATCGTTACTGGGGATAAGTTACATGCTGCCACGGGTCTCCCTAGTAAGTTCCGTACATGCTTGACGGGATTTAGATCCAGAGACCTTGCCGACCAATCCATGTGTTCAATATCTTCACTCTCCAACAGCTCTTCGACAGTAACTGTGCGATGAGGTGGAGCGTTGTCGTCCATGAAGAGGAACTGAGGACCCACAGCCCTTGTGAACAGACGCATGTAAGGAAGAAGAACATCATTACAATAGCAGTCCCAGGTGACGAACCTCCTTGGGAGATATGAAGGTCGGATTCTCCAACAGCTCTTCGACACTAACTGTGCGATGAGGTGGAGTGTTGTCGTCCATGAAGAGGAACTGAGGACCCATAGCCCTTGTGAAAAGACGCATGAACCTCGTTACAATAGCAATCCCAGGTGACAAACATCCTTGGGAGATATGAAGGTCGGTCCGGCTACCAAGCATTATGTCTGCTCGAACGAGAACTCCGTGACCTCCAAAACAGTCCCATTTGATGATGTTGAAGGGGTTATTGCGTGTTCCCCGCTCTGTCCAGATGTGTATGTGTCTAGAATCGCAAATCAGACTAAATCTGCTCTCATCTGTAAAGAGTACTCGTCCCCATTCATTGTCTCTCCAATTCCAGTGTTCCCGACACCACAGAGAACGCCTTCTCCGATGGGCAGGCTTTAGAGGTACACACCGTACAGGGCGTCGTGCAAACAGACCACCACCGTGCAGTCTTCTGGCCACAATAAAACGCGATATCGGTCGTCCAGTCGCCTGTGTCGCATGTCTAGCGATTTCTCCCGCTGTCTGCCGCCTATTTCTTCTGGCCTGTAAGGCAATATACCGGTCATCTGCGGGTGTGGTTCCTCATGGACGATCACTACTAAACACCTGGATAGCTGTTCCTGTAGTTTGAATTTGTCTCCAAAGTCATGAAACGATGCTGTGAGCAATTCCGAACTCTGCAGCCACACTTGTCACACTGCGGGCTTCCTCCAACTTCCCAACGATTCGACCTCGGGTAAAAGCATCCAGATGTCGTCTAACAAATTGATTATTCGCCATTTCTCGCTGAGGCAGCAACTCGGTGTGATTTTAACTGCTATACGGCGTGCAATCTCTTTGCCAGAAATACTGATCTTACACCGACAATATGCTTTATACTACTCAGACACTCCCCCATTACGTCTACCTGCATATCTGAGCATGTGCTACCGTACATTACCTTACTTAATCTCCTGATTGGTCTTTCTGTCCGCTCTGCCTCTTCGTTCAGCTGATATGCTAATTTTTCGACTTCGTCCTTAATTTTTGCACACCAGTGTATAGTAACTCTATTTACTCATGAATTTTTATGGTTTTAATTTGTAAATTTAAGCACAAGTTTTTCAGCACATTTGAGATTTTTTCTGTATGTTTCTACAGTGCTTTAGTCAACTATTTTTGTTTCATTTGTCTGAATCTGAAGTCCGTAACTGTTCCTATTTTGTTTAACTGAACACGCTAACTATATTCGCTATCCTATGTGTTACTAGAGAAGAAACATACAACTGAAATTTATATCTACAATATATATTACACTACATATACATATTTTTATATATCCATACACCATATATACATATTTTTTGTGACATTTAAGTTTTCCTTTTAGTTCATTAAACAAAAACATTAGTTACTGTGTCTTTTTTAAAAGTAAATTTTCCCAGAAATTGTTAATACCTTTAGCTGTTACAATATTATTAGTTTTAAGCATCACAAAATAAAGGACATATATGTTAAAATAAATCTGAGAGGTATGATTATTTAAAAGAAGAGTAAAAAGAAAGACACATCTGAATAAGAATCTAAATTTATTCAGTAACCTATACCACTCAAAGTAAAGAGAAGGTTACAGAAATTATATCAATAAATGCAGATGGACATAATTAATCTGTACCTGAATGAACAGATTTTAAATAAGTCTGTATGGCAGGTAAGACAAATTTACGAGTCAGAGCAATATTTTCTTGTTCAAACAGATTCACAGATTTCTCAAATAAAGGCAGAGGATGCAGGCCTAAACTTGGATTGTCTAAACTTAACAGGTAATTGGACATCTGTAAAAAATTTCAAGATTCACAGAATTATTCACATACACTTACATGAAAATTTCTATTTTCAAAGCACATTAAAACTACACATTTATATCACGATAAATATCATGAAATAATATTTAAATTTTTTCTCTCCTCTGAAATCGGGCGCATATTTTGAAAACATAAAAAAGGAAAAAAAATTATTTGCATTAGATAAGCTACAATTAGTATCAATAATGAAGACATTACAAGACGATAACCATAATATCCAATTTTCAGGCCCCTCCAGTGGCCGAGCAGTTAAGGTTGCTGAATACTAATAACTCAATTTGGGTTCAAATCCAAGCGAATGGGCTGGCTGCATGCTTGTTCTTTATAGTTTTTTTCATTTATTACACAAATACAAGTCAGTTTCCCTTAGAAAGTCCTCTACAAAGGTAGCTTTATTCAGATGGCACTCATGTGCTTTGCCATAATTAAGTAACCTAATTTTCAGAATGCAACAATTGATATAACACACGACAATTTTTAAGCATATTAATTATGCAGTATGAAGTCCAATATTTGGCAATTCAAGATTTGGAATTTTCCCAAATATTACATATCATTTTAAACCTAGTTAGTTGATATGTAGAAATTACAAAATTAATAATATGAAAGAGTGGTTTATGAAACATTTATAACCTTAAGGGAATAAAATAAAAAATAAAAAAAACCTCAATATTTATATTATTTATATTTTGCCTTTTTAAATATTTCTTGCAATGCAAGTTGTTTAAGTTGCTTTGCTTTTTTTGCTAATAATCTTTCTTTAAATTCTATAGAGAGACATTATTTCTTGCTCAGTTACAAAGTTCCATTTTTCAAGTCTTATAATTGCCACTCAAAAATTCCCACTAAATTGTCAAATGAATTTCTTTTTCTTAACATTCTCGATTTAGAATTGTACTACAGATTTTTTCATCTGTTAATTGACTGATGATTGGAGCATTATTACACCCCCTTTATTGATTACCGCTCCTCCATATTTCTTTACAAATTCCATCAACTGGAAAATTTCGCTTTTTGTTTGCAATATCTGAAAACCTCATCTATTTCCTGCAGATGCTTATGCCTTATATAAGTCCTGAATAAATAAATATCTGTATCTTCTTAAGGCTTATGCAGGGGCAGCAGTAGATATTTTGTGGCCCAATGCAGTCTTTACTTGTCCTGTACTCTAAAAATTTTGCTGCCACTAAATTTTGCATTGCAGTGCTTTCCCTAAATTCTAAAGATTTTGCCATCCTTAATTTTGTTGCTTGGTGCTTTTCTAAATTCTAAAAATTTTACCTCCCCTAAATTCTGCTGCCTGGTGCAGCTGTACCAACTCTGGCACCAGTCCTGGCTTATCTGAATAACAAATCAGTTATTCTCAATTCAAACAGCACTAAATGTAATATTTTGGCCTATGAGTATTATTTATCAAATCTACTTTTTTTAAAAATGGAAAGAAATCTGTTAAATTTCTCCTCATCATCATGCTCAACACTTTACAGTACAGTCAGCTGAAGTCTGTAATCATTGCGAAGTCTAATGTCAACATGAAAAGTATGCTCTTTGGTATTCAATTAAGAATATTTTGAAAAAAAAAAAAAAAAGGTTTAGATGTTATTGGTTCTTTTCAAGCTGCTGTCAGGTCATGCAGTGATGAAAACAGAAAGTATTAAAGATTTTCCAGGTTGGCCTCAGGATATAAATTATTCAGAAGGTGTAAAATCAATGATGTTTTCATATAAAATGTTTTGGTTTGAGACGTATGCCAAGCAAAAAAGAGGCTATTGAGCCAAATTATTGGTCGCACAAGTTTATGCTAATAAATGACCTTTTTTTTTCCAATATGGAGGTATTTTATTTAATAATGAAGTGAAATTAGGGATCATGACTTTCCACATTTTCATTATGAAAAATTATTAAATGTTTATGCATAAACCACACATAAAAAATTTACCAAACACTGACACAGAGAGAGAAGTTGCTGCTGTTCTGGATTTTAGATCATTTCAGATATTGGATGTTGTCAAGATTTTGGACTTTGTACTGTAGTACGTATATAACATAACACTCACTTCCAAAATGAAATAACACATGCTGCATTGCACTTCTTACTTATATTTATCTGATACTGAATCTTCACTTTATATTAAAATTCAAAAATCAACATATATCGGCAGTAATATTTATTCAACAAAATAATCGACTTCATATTTTTAAAATTCAACCTATGTACCAAATTAAATATTAGTATGGCAAACAAGGTTATGTTATATTAGTATGAAATAAACAGGTTTAGATGAAGTAAATGTGGAAGATCTCAAAGAAATTTTGCAAGAAATAGCAGAAGGTTTTTCTAATGATGAGTTCAAGTAATTAGCAGACGAACACAAAAATATTAAAAATAGCAATTCTGAAGATGAGCAAAAAGAACTTTCAATGACATTTCTAAAAACCAGTTTAACTTCCCTAATGGAAATTAAAGACTTATTTATTGAAAATGAAGCAGATTTTGATAACAGTTCAAAGGAAAGACGGGGTGTCACGGATGCCTTGTCCCCTTATCGACAACTTCTTACAGAGTGCAAAAGAAAAAGCCAAATGACATTAGATACCATCTTGATAAAAAAACAGAAAATTGGAAGTGAAGAAAAATCTGAATGATCTAAAATATAAAAGGTGACTTAAAATTTTATTTTTATATACTCATTTGTTAGTAAGAAATACATTTATATTTTATATTGTTTTAAAAACATATTTAATGAACTTAAATAATAAAATACTTGAACAATTTTTTACCTGTTTTCTCCTAACCCCATTATTTACATAAACCTTGTTTAATGCTATTTTATATAATGCTCTACTTTGATGGAATGTAGTAATTAAGTGTGGTTTTACTGTAGAATGATTTATTATGTTTAAAAACTAGAAATAATTTTTGGTTTAAAATCTAAACAAAAAATGACAACAACAACAAAAAATTTCCCCCATTAAATGTCCTCATAGTAGGAATTTCTTTTCTATTGTTTCATTTGTTCCTCATCCAAATCAATGGATATTCATTACAGTTGTGAAGAGAATTAACTTTTTGATTAAATTTTAAAATATCGTAATTTCTCTATAGGCTTAGTGCTAGAATCTTCAGTTCCTCTACCAAAAATATGACATTGAAGTTCAAAACAATCACAGAGTGCAAATTTCTGATCATGAGAATATTCTGCTACATCTTTGGCATTAGTTTATAAATTGAATACTTTCCACATAACAACTTTTTCTATCACAAGAGAAATGGGATTATCTTCTATATTAGCTGCAAAACCCATGCTACATGAAAGATACTGAAATCTGCTCTTTCAAAAAGTTCTTCATTGTCAAACCTATATTTTCTTTTGCTCATTGCCAAAAGAAGGTTAGTCAAGTGTAATATGCTTTCCGTATTTTGATCATTTGTTGATTCACAGATAAAACTAACAGGCTGTGTCCCACATTTTTACTTTCATATCAAAATCTAAAATTCCAAGGCATGGCCAAGAGCAATATCAAAGATTAACATCACTTTTTAAAATAAATTTTGAAACGAGCAATAATGTTAAATTGCTGAAATAAAACAGTGACTAGACAAATGTTCAAATACAGAGAGAGAGAGAGAGAGAGTTGCACATGAAATAATTCACTTAAGAGTGGACCAATTATATTAAAAAAATCCTTGTTTATAATTTAGACAAGAAATGCAAGTGTGAGCTGACAGAAATGATGCAAGCATTAAGTAAATGTATTATTAACAAAAACATGAATTAAAATGCAAGAATAATTATTAATTAATCAATAATTGGTACTGTTCTGTTATTTGGGACCGATCCAGAAATGTATGTATGCATGCACATATGTATGATGTATGTGTTCACATATGCATGTATATATGTAAGCACAAAGCTAAAAAATATGAAAGCAAACTTCTGATTTTAATTGGCTATAACTTGTTTTATTTTTTTATTTAATTTGGGGATTTCATCTCTCTATCTTAAAAATAGCACTATAAGTCTAAACTGCATCATTCAAATTAATCATGCAATCCTACGTAATACATAATGCAGATACCTCTTGCTCAATCAAATAATTGTAAACCAAAACTTTTTAACTCAAACTGAAACTGACTCCTTTCTTTCTTCTTCTGAATTGATACATCACTTTTTTTGCTTCAACTTCCGTGTTGCGTGGATGCTTTGCTATGCTTGTTTCTGTTGCCATAATAACAAAAATGTAAATGTTTTAGAAATACAAACTATGGGAGTGCCGAGTGAATTGTGGCCACAAATGTGTATTTAAATAAAAAAGGAAATTAATCCAGCTCAACTTGTTCCTCTTCAATATAGATCAAGTATCTATGCTAAACAACACTATGTTTCTACATCTCAGTGTTTTTACATCAGTGCTTCCAAAATTGTGCTTTCATTACATATACAGACACACATATATGTGCATACATACATATACACGCACACACATTTCTGAATCTGGTTCCGATAACAGAACAGTACCCAATTGAAATAATTTATTTCAAATTAAAATCAAATGTAAAGTTACCTTTTCTAAAGATTCTGCATTATTATTGTAAATTGCTATTTGACGCTTTATTGTTGCTTTATCCTTAACGATTTCAGATCCATGCATTATTATACACATCAGATTCTCCTCTGATACCATTTTATTGAGAGCAGATAGAAATGACTCTTGTTTGAGAATATCCTAGAAATATTTTCTGTTGTCATATGCAGTTTTCGAATTTGATTTTATATTCAAAACATTTATCATAATAAGAAAGACATTACTAAAACATATACCTGTAGTAACATAGGAAGAGAGGCAATGGCAACTGAGAGAGAATTCTGTTGCACATATTTTGTATCTCTTTGTAGCAGCTGTTCTGGTGTCAAATCTAGGAATAATTTTATTAGGTTTAGTATTATGATCAGCAAGGCAGCTTTTTTAAAGACTATGCAAACTAGTAAAATTACAAGGAAATTCATGGAGTAGGTATGAAGGCAAATCAAAAACTAACCTCCATTGTGGTGTGGCACAAGTAGTGGGCGGAGCACAACCATTGTTACATCAAGCAATCTGCGATTCAGTAAGCTTCCTGCTGCCCTAGTGAGAGTGTTGTACTGCCACACATATGCTGGTTATATTGTCACAAAATGTGTGCTGCTACTGAAAATCCTGCCAAATGTGTGGAGTAATACAGTTTCTTTGGGCAAAAAATCTGTCAGCAGCAGATATTCATTGTGAATTTTGTATTATATACGACTCAAACATTATTAGTAAAGGTGTAGTACACCAGTGGGTGAGATTTTTCCAAGAAGGAAGAATAAACATTTATGATGAAACAAGGAGTGGGATGCTGTCTATATTGAGTGATGATTTTGTCAAACAACAGTCCTTTACAGCCTGGATTTGACTCCTTCCAATTACTATCTGTTCCCTGCAATGAACAAATGCCTTTTAGGCACCATACTTCGCTGACAATGAGAAATTTCAAACTGCAGTGACGCATCGCTTGAAGCACAGGCGGCTGAGTTTTATGCAGAAGGGACTGGCAAATTGGTAATATGCTACAAGTGCTTGAATAAACATAGTAACAATGTTGTGAAATAGAGGACAACTGTATCTTTGAGATGTAAATAAAAAATTTGTTGAATGTTGTATGTAAGTTTTTCATTCATAGTGAAATGGAGATTAGTTTTCGAATTGCCAAACTATTTCAAATTTCAAATTTAATGTGTAAGAAAAGACTTTTAAGTTTGTTATCTTAATACTGCTACAAAGTCACTTATGTTATACATTTATTCTTAAGGACTGTCTTATAATTTTCTTTGCATTTATATTTCTGAATCTTTCTGTATGTCATGATTGTTACAATAATCAACTCATTACTAATCAGATGAAATATTCAATAATATATAATCTATTATTTGGAAATATTTAATAATATATTTTAAGAATTGCATCACTTAAAGTAGAACACTGCTACATATAAGTCTATTACTGGATCACTTGGCAAGCTGTTGCACTGTTTTACAATTTTTTATAATAAAGTAACTTATTAAAATACACTGCATCATTAAATGTTATGACAGAAAAAGGTCATAATTTTATTGACTGAAAGCATAACATGTAGCAATTAACACATTAAATGCTATGTTGGACCCTGGGAACAACACTATATCTGTTCTTTCAAAAATTATTGGTCCCAGAGAATGTAAACTAAGCCACCAGTCCCTGAAGATGAACAATTTAAAAAGAATAGAAATAGAAACAGCTAAATAGAATATGTGAATAGTTAAATAAAAAGTAAATAAACATATGCTCCATATTTAATGTGTTAAAATGTGTCATATTATTAAATAAAAATTGATAACAAAAAATAAACTAGTAATATACTTACTTGAAACATCAAATTTAACTTTCTGCAATGTTTCAAATAATTCCTCTCTGGATATACCTTCAAGATATTTCTCCAACTGCAAAACCACCATTTTGTCTTTTTCTGTTGCTCTTTTTGCACTCTCTTTTAGACAAACAGTGTCCAGTAAAATTGTTCCTATAAATTTCAAAAAATGAATTAGAAAATTAAAATAGAACTGCCTTTTTATAATGAGCACTAAGCTTTTTTTACCCAAGTACTTGCATGCTATATTTTTATATGACAAATATGCACACAACTTTCCATTCTAAAGCATGTTTCTATGGCTTGCATTTCTTTTTAATACCAAAAAAGTTTTATTAGGTTTCATTGTTTATTTATAAATTAAGTTGACAAATTTCTATTTACACCCATAATGTTTCTAGAAGGAATTTAAAGAAAGTTGTGCTGTATCTATTAGAAAAGAAGAGTCAAGCAAGTTAGAAACTAATTATAAATAATGTGTTTAGGATTACTATGACAAGACAAAAGGAAAAGAAACAATTTATATTTCCCAAACTGGAGATTCTCTACTAGTGAGGGTTCATAGTTCAAGAAGAATTCACAGGCCATTCAAGAAAGTTCTGGAAATTTATTCCAGCGAAACTGGATCTGTAAGATTGGTCAAAATAAAGTCAAAAACAGTTTTCAATTGGCCAATTCTCAGACTACTGTAGCATAGCCATGACATTCTAATGAACAAAAAACAATATAACCTTTTGAAGAATGGTACTGGACATTTCTCTAAGAGGAACTTGTTTTGCCCTCCCTAAAGGGTGAGTTGTAGTGTAAACTGAGGCTTTGTAGAAAGAAAACAGACATTCAAGAATGATTTTGAATAGCTTAATGCCCCTCTTTTCCTGAAGAGTAGAGGACAGATTTTTACTCTGTCTCGATTAGATGAGGATGGCTTTCCAAGAAGGATGAACAATTTGGTATGCACTATTTCAACACCAGCCTGTTGGCTCTCTGTGAAATTTTATCTGAAAATTATGTAACTAAGAGAATGGAAACTATAATCATTAAAAGGTTGCTACTAAAACCAATGAGATTCTTATTTTAATCTAATTACATTACACTGTGCATTGCAGAATTGAAAGGTGACAGTGCAATTGGCAATAATGATAATACTGTTCATGATTATGGAAGTTCAGATTCACTTTAATGCCTTAATAATTTGGCAAATTCAGAAATTTCTGAGGACACCATAACAAATCCATAAATGCTAGACTGACAAAATGCCTTGATGCTACATAGGGAAATGGATTTTCAGTTTCAGAGTAAGCATCTTTGAATTTCAAAGAAGGTTTAAAACAAGGCAAGCTTCTGATGTTGATAAACTTATTCTGCACTCTAACAATTACTCAAAAACCTATAGTCTCCCCTCCTATACAATGGGAAAATTATGTGGGCTAATTAAGAAGCAGATTTTCTTGATTTACATTTTATATTTATCATATGTAAAATTTTTGTTAATTCAAGTAAGATATAAATTTCTTATGTTAACATTTTACTTGCAAAATTACAATTTTATTAAACCAGATATTTTGGATAGCGAATGAAAAACTTGACTCTCAAATTTAATACACAAAATGCTAAATAGAACTGCACAAAAGCAAAATACTAAATATTACCAAATAGGAGCATGGCAATTTGAGGATCCATGACAGAAGTCTGGGAATTTAAAATTTCTTCAGCAACAAGGGTACAACAAGAGCCCACTGGTTCAATTTTTGTTTTAAACCTACAGAAATATTATATAACACATACAAACATATACAAATACAGACTAATATAAACAAAACATATACAAATACCAAACTGATCTGACATAAAACAATTTTAATTCCTATTTGGCATGATTATTTAAATGCAGTTTTTTTAAATGAATAGTAAATGAATATTTTGAAACCAGTAATTATAAATATTTTTTGCAAAAAGAAAAATTTACTGAATGATGCACTAAATTTTTCATATGTCAAAGCATTTCCGAAAATTATATACTCTGTTATAAATAACAATAGGCTACTTATTAGAATAGCAATCTTTCAGGAGGCAAGTGAGACTATTATAGCTATATAGGATACAGTGATTTACATTCAACTGCATTCTCCATTTTCCTGTCACATGAGATTTTGCAGGAAACTAAATGAGGATTCATTCTGTTGAACTGCGTCTTAATATAAAAATACGTATTTCTGACTTAACAGCAGCGACAAAATTCTTTAAAAAAATTAATGTCTGAGAGTGATAATTTAATGTAGAATAATATAAATTATAAATATATTACCTATTCAATTTTTCAGGCACCTCAACTGCATGATGATCTACAATTTGAGTTATACAAGCTTCCAAGTATGATTGCTCCACTGACAGAGAATTGTGATCTACTAAAATAAGATTTAGTTTCTCATTTTTTGACAAGACCTAGAAAATAAAGGAAGACATACTTATTTTCACAAAATCTTATTAAAATATAAATTAAACAATGATACAAGAATAGCTCTTTTAACTTCAAAATATGAAGATATATGTTTAGATAGTTCTGATTTATAATGAGTCAAAATAATAAAAAATAAATATAGTACAGTGTATTTTTATTAATCCATTAACACATTAATTAAAAATAAGTTGTAACCCTTAGATTGATTTTCTTGGTTATTTCTTCCTTCTGTATATAGAAAAACAAATAAATAAACTTTTGTCAACTGTCACTTATTTTTCTTACACATTAAAATCTTTTTATCCCCTTTCAAATTTTTATTAATAGTCAATTTTGTTAAGTTTTGTGCAATAATGGCTTGGTGGGTCAAATTACTTGAAAAGTGTAGAAATCATGCTTTATGATTCTGAACCACCTGTTGCTCATATAGTCAACATAAATTGCATATATAATTTTTCTTCCAATAATGATGGTATTCTAGTTTTTTACTGCACTAAGTAAAATATTTTTGCTTGTGACAAAGAAAGAGATCCAAGTCTGGCTGTTTTCAAAATCTATGCCAATATAAAGCTCTGTTTTTGGCCTAATTTTAATATTCATTTGCTATCTGTAGGTTAAACCAAAATTTAAGCACAAACAAATTAACTCAAAATAAGCAGAAAAATTTCAATTTCTTGAAAACAAGTTATCTTGTTGAATACTTTAAGCAATTAATAAAACCTGATTCCATTTCTATAAAACATGTACAAATCGTGACATCATAATAAATGTGCACTAAAATAACAATAATAAGGTAAAAAGGTTTATTCAAAAGATACCTGTATTTTACTTATCATTTAGCATTCCAAATTAAGGATCTAATACATCTTCCAAAGAAACACTGAAAATTTATGCAAAAATCAAATATCTAGCGCAGTGTTTAAAATCAGCCAAGCTACAGCCCCAATAAGGTGAGTTCCAGTATTTTATTATTTAACTATATGCCATTTATTTGATTTACTAAATTCCAAATTAAGGATACCTTCCAAGAAAACTCTGAAAATTGATGCAAAAATCAAATATTTTGTAGAGAGTTTAAAATCAGGCAAAATCCAGCTTTCTTTACTTATCAATGAGTAAAATTGAAATACCAGTTACAGCCCCAATAAGATGAGTTCCAGAATTTTATTATTTAACTATATGTCATTAATTTGATTTATTATTGTTTTTACTTTTCATTTGATTATTGATTATTATGTTACTAATTTAATTTTGTTTACCTTTCCTAATACCTTTCATACGGCTCTGAAACTTCTAATTTTAAAAATTAAGTTTTGATTTTGTATAGCTCAAAATCAAAACTATTTTAGAAAGTAGATAAGCTAGAAGCAAACAGAAAGGCAATTAGAAAATGATTACTAGCAATTCAAAGCTGCTTGTTCAACCTTAGAAAAAATGAGTGTTTCAACAACATCATTTTTATTTAATATTTAACACATATTCAGAATATCTGGAATATTTTATGAGAGTTTCTTAAATGTATGAAAAAAAATTAGATAAAATAATTAAAATACGAAAAAATAGAATAATGTAAAAAAATAATTCAAAATAAGTAGCATGATAATAATTGCTAACAATTTTTTAATTTGCATCCTGCTGATTTCAATTAATTGTTTTTATGAAGTATCATTTATAAATTACAAGACATTAAAAACAACATGAAGATTAACTTTGATGTATTTTATAATACAAAGATACAGAATATAGAGAAATAAAAAATACTTTCAGTGGTTCATGCACAATGCTGAATTACATACAGGAGCTAGAAGGCAGAACTCATCCTGTAAGTTATACATATATATACTGTTTGGCACTTATGTATTATCCTATAGGCCATGAAATCTGGCTACCACAAAAGCCTGACAGTTGGCAGAGATTCCGTCAAAGTCATGCCAGTTCTTTGTATAGAATTCTGAAGGAACTGAAACTGCTTTCTTTAACAAACAATCTGTATTCAGTCTCTTCGTTTTTTCTAGTTGGTAAAAAAGGTTTCTACTATTTTCTCAAGCTTTCTGGTTTTATTGGAAGCTATGTATAGAACACTACGATTGTAGATTTCCTGCAGGTAATAGTTCTAGTCTTACTGTTTTGACTGCTATATTCAGTTGACAATATTGTGTCCATTAAATATAGTTGATAACCTCCTACCCGACTCAACAACAATGAAATTATAGGTATGGAAAATTTTTATGTTGAAAATCTTTCAAAGTTATAAACTGCCAAAGTTTACAACAAAAATGAAATAATATAAAAGAAATGCAGCTTTTTTTTTCTTTTTCTCCAAGTAAAAAAAAAGGGGTCTCTTCCAAAAGAAATGCTAGAGGTTATATTATAACTTACATACCAACTTTACAAAACACTTGCTAAACACCTTTAAACAGTTTGTATATTAAGCACAAAAAAAAAAAAAAAAAAACACTTAATTCAATGGTTTATTATTATACTGGTTAAATAAGCAATTGTCAATCATAATTAAACAGGTATAGCTACTTAATTTTTCTTCAGCACAACTACGATGAAATTTTGCTGACGTAAAATCTCAATACTAAAAATTATAAACTGCTACAAAAGTAGATTATGTTATCTAATAAATGCTTCCAAATTGAAAATAGCACTGTTTTCCACAAAGAATAAAAACTGTCTCAACAAATCAGTATATATTAAATACATACAGTATTAATTTAAAATGTATAACTTCTAAACAGTATTAAATTAATTTTCATAGTTTTTATTTACAGAATAATTTTCACCTCATTACAATTTGCTTTAAATTTATTTCATTCATTTTTTAACAACATCAATTACTTTAACATTTTGTAACATAATCAGTTTCACTTGCAAGTTGTTCAATGAACATTTCTATGTTTTCACAATGTTAATTGTTTAACATTTTCAAAACAATCACTTGAATTGTTTTCACAACTTCCTAATATAATGATGCTTCATTTCATACATTACTACTATGATAGTATCAAAAAATGTAATTATTAATTTAAAACACGGATTGACTTAAGTCAGGATTTTAGAACATACCAGTTTAAAAAACCTCAGCTTTTAAAATTTTTCAAAAATTTTAATTTATGCTTACTTATTTCATTAACTGAAGAAACTTATATTTCACATTCATTTTATATTTATTATTTTTAAATAAAATCTACTGAATGCACAACAGCTGCTTATTTTCACACTGATTCAAAATAATTGTCACTTTACATTTGGTTTATTCCTAATGAAAAATTTTTGTTCATGAGAACACCCCAAACACCATTTATTAAATCATTTTAAAATAAGGAAGGAATATGAAGGACAAAATAAAATTACACAATGGGTTTTTAAAAATATTTAATAATGTATATTTAAAGAAAACAAATTTAAAATAATCAGTAAAGATAAGGCATCACTAAACCAACAGGATTTATATGCATGACAATATTATTCTATTTTTAAAAAGAAGTGAGAAGAGAAAAAAATGGATACTTTTGCCAGTTAAAAGTACTTAAATATCTTTTTATAATATTTCATGCTCTATTTTTTTATTATTCAAAATGTTTTGATTTTATAATTATGGAAATTTCTGAAAGAATGACTTTATGAAAATTTAAAATTTCCTCAGAATTTTTAAAAGTGCTATTTAAACTTTAATAATAATTATTAATATAATTAATGGTAGTCTTTTGTTATTGGTACTAAATTCAAAAATGCATGCATGCATATATTATATGTAAGTGCGGCATTGTGTATATACACATACATACATATGTATGTGGATATGTAAATATGTACATATATAGCATATGCATTAATTTATATGCACACATACATACATACCTACATTTTTGAATCTGGTTCTGATAACATAAGAGTACTTAATATTTCATATAATTACATGTCGGATAACATTTTAAAATTATAGACAATTATGATTAAATTATAGTATTATGATTTATCACCTTTAAATCAATTTCATCAATAAAAATAAGATCAGAAATAGGAATGCTAGTTTCTTCCAAAAAGAAGACGACTTCAGTTCGTAGATGCAAATCTTTCCGTTTCACATTCAAAACAGGAACAATAACATCAGAAGAATTTTGTATCTACAGAAAAATAAATTATTAGATGTGAATAGCATGAAAATGTTCAAATACTTTGAAAGATTTCTTTTCATAATATGGCACTCTATTTTAGTCAATAAAAAACTTTTAACTTGTAGATATGCATTCAAAAAAAAAAAAAAAAAAATCCAAAA
>KK116765.1:188776-203188 GCA_000611955.2 Stegodyphus mimosarum
TTCCAGATGCCCATATTCGCAGTAGGATTACGTCATTCAAAATTCGATGGCTCTAGGTTTTATCACAATGCGAAAAACATGCATACATTTATGCAGATTTTTCCTTTTTTAAACTTTAATGCAGAGCAATAACATTTAGTGGCAACAATTTGAAAAGTGAATCGGGCATTCAGAGTGAATCAACGCAAAATCGCAAAACGAAAGTAATAGTCCTTCGGGACTAAATCCCTTTGGACTAACAATAACAGATTATTAAACTTAACTAAAATTAAGCATTCAAAATACCAGTAATGATGATAATTATACCTAACGTTGTTCTTTATAAATTGGAATTTCATGAAGAAAGATAATTTCCAAAGTAAGCATTCAAAATATCAGTAAAGATGATAATTATACTTAATGGCATTCTGAATAAATTGGAATTTCATGAAGAAAGATAATTTCCAAGGTATGTAAAACAAGAATAATGTGCTTCTTCTAAATTTCATTACATTCTAATAATATACCGTTTAAAATTAGGGGAAAATTCAACCTTAACTGGTACTGATAATCCATAATTTTATATTGCTGCTAAATAAAAGCAGGTACAAGTATAAGTGGGCAGGACACCAGAATTTCACCGTAGATTGTACAGATATAACTAGCACACTAATTGTGCAGCTCTGCCAAAATTCTGAGCATATGCTTAGCTAATAATTTTTTTTAACTTATTGCTTTCATTTTTCTTCATATATAATAGAAGAATGGTAACTAGTGCTAGGTGGTAAACAGCCCAGTGCTAGGCATTTAGCTACGCGATGCAAACTCTGTGGGTCCTAAATTTTGCTGCTTAGTGCTCCTTAAAATCTACAAATCTTGCCACCCTTCAAATCCCATGTCTAGCCTAAATTTAAAAAACTTTGCCATGAGTAAATTTTGTTTCTCAATGCTCCTTTACATTCTAAATATTTCGCCACACAGCACACTTGCACAAGTAACATCAGCTCTGACATTGGTCCTGAAAGTAACCAAATTACACTTTACTATACTTTCACTCAAGATACTTCTGACATAAAGAAAACTTTTTCTCTTCCTTTATTATTATTCTACTTTAAGGCGAAATGCGCTTAATGGTGAATAAATGATGAATGATGTGCTTCAGGGTGAATAAATTAATAGACTGCGGAAGATTTTTACACTGAATTTTAATATTTAAGTAAAACATAAAATTTTCAAAATTAAGTAATATGAAAGGAATTGTAAAACACACACAGGCCGCTTATAACCTTTAAGATATGAATTTCCCAGTTCTCTTTCAGAAGATCTCACACAACTATATCCATTATATTATTTCAAGAATTTATTCTTGGAAATGGACATTCCTCATAAACATCTTTTACATGGAATCATTCTGATATTCTGAACAAATTATAACTTTTGCCAAATGTGCTATTTAGCACCAATAATGAATAAATGTGATGTTACAATCATAATATTTTTGCCATTCTTTCACATAAATGTGATTAACTTTTAGTAAGTCAGTTTAGTTTTTGTAAAGGAGGATATGTTTCCTACTTATTTTCTTTTGTATTTTGGGAAAAACAAAAGATTAACATTTATGAGCCTGATTTTTTACAGAACAACATGCAGTAGTGTATTTTCAGAGCTATAGGATCCTGGCATAAAAAGAAAAATGCATTAAAGGGCATAAATACAGTACAACGGCCGAGATACGGATTCATCGAGACTTCAGCGATTATGGATTTGGGATTTTTCCGGATATTAGATGATCATCAGTTTTGAATCTAGTAAGATGGCATGCAGAAATTATAAAATGAAAAATATGAAGTCATGGTTTGTGAAATAATGAAGCATTTATAAAAGTATAAAGGGTATCAAAATTTATGAAAAAAAACTTAATATTTATTACTTTACTTTTTTAAACATTTCTTTGAATGTAAATTATTTAAGTTGCTTCCTTTTTTTGTACTAATATGTTTTCTTCAATTCTATTGACAGACATAATTTCTTATTCAGTTAAAGTTCCACCTGTTTAAGTCCTGTAGTTGCTGTGTCAAGAATTCCAACTAACCTGTCAATCGAAATTTTTTGTTTTCAATAATCTCTCTGTCACTTTCCTCACTACTGGTATTTTCTGAATCTAGAACCATACTACAGATTACTCGCCATCCGTTAATTGACTGATGATTGGAGCATTGTCATCGCAATGAAAAGCTTCTGTTATATCATCTTCATTTTTACCGCTTCTCCACATTTCTTTACAAAGTCCATTGACTGGAAAATTTTACTTGTGGTTTGCAATATCCAAAAGCCTTCAAATTCGCAATTATCATCTTCATCATCCTCACCATGAAATATGGTAGCTGGCCACAAATTATGCCAAGCAATTTTTAAAGTATCCGGAGGCACATCCTTCTACGATCTTGTGATGCTCTATACAGCAGATTTTATGCTAAAATATTTCAAAAATTCTTGATTACTATTGTCATTATTCAGGAAATTCAACATGGATTTAAAAAATGATACTTTATATTTGCATTTCAACATGCACACTATTCCGATATCTATAGGCATACTTTTACATGAAATATGAGCCAATAGTTATTTACAAACAGGACGATTTTTGGATCATCAGGTAAACCAACCGAAATCAAATTTTGCTGAGCCTCAGGTATGAAATGATTTCCAAACGAATCACACATTAATGCTTGTGTCATCCATGCTCTTTTATTTGCATGATATATAATGGGAAAATCTCTACTCCTTTAAATGCTCAAGGTCGTGTATTTTTCCGACTATGAAAAGTTTACACTTGTGCATTCTTGCAGCATTTGCGCATGCGAAAATTGTTAGTCTAGCTTTGGAAACGTTGATGCCATTTACAGCCTTTTCTGTAGAGGTTGCCAAGGTGGCACATATTGCTAGAAAAGACAAGTTTTATCAGCACTGTAAATTTCCCCTGGAGATAACATTTCACTATCACTGAGTTCAATGAATTCATTTGCAAATGGTTCAGATCAGTAACAGTTGAAGATTTTCCACCTGAAATTTTTTTTCTCACGGCAATTTTTATACCACAGCAATTTTAAAATTTGGTTAATCAATCTGTTGAATATGTGCACTCAGTTTTTAAGTTCATTTCTTCATGAAATATTTTGGCTTGAGCTATTAACATTGGACCCATCAACAGCAGGCCTTCGTCGTCTCTGTCTGATCATTCATTTATCACTTTTAGCTTAACAAATAATTTTTTTTGTTATTCATTGCAAGTGGAGTACTGGAATCTGCAAAAAAATTCATAAAGTTCCTTTTTTTGTTACATCATATGCAGTTGACTTTCCAATGCCATACTCCTCTCGCATAATTTTGAGATGCATATACCTATATCCACTTGCAGCAATTCCACTTTTTGTGTAATGGACATCGAAACATGCTTTCGATTTGTAGATCCTGTTGCAGCTCCATAATTAGAAACTCTTATTGACATAATTGAAAGTTCAGACTTTACATTTCATAAAATTTTATAAAATAAATAATATTTAATTATAATTTATAAACAATAAAATTTTATAAAATTGCTGTAATTAGCCTGCAAAAACTAATAAGCTGGATCAAATCAGGAAGTTAACGAACAGCGTAATCTGCTATACTAACTGTAATTCTTTGGAATCA
The DNA here is from genome assembly GCA_000611955.2 of Stegodyphus mimosarum. Taxonomy (NCBI): domain Eukaryota; kingdom Metazoa; phylum Arthropoda; class Arachnida; order Araneae; family Eresidae; genus Stegodyphus; species Stegodyphus mimosarum. The sequence goes on from KK116765.1 coordinate 192,449, forward strand.
GTACAGTATAATTTTAAGCTAGCTTAACTGCATCCATTATACATTATTGGCTACGCTAGCATGAGATTGACGATGAAAGACAAAATATTCCATTAAATTTTGTCTTGCTTCTATTGGGCACTGAGAGAATTAAGCCTGAATTGTATTAATTTAGTTTTTTATTATACTTATGTCTAATACTTGCACATGATTAAGGCTTATCTGAGTTCTGAATAAATAAATTCCCACATATACTTGAGCTTACCGAGGGTCTGTGCTAGATATTTTGCCACCTGATGCAGTCTTTGCGGGTCCTAAATTCTGCTACCAAGCGCCTTCCTAAGTTATAAATTTTTGCCGCCCCTTAATTTTGCGTCCGAGTGCTTGCCCTAAATTCTAAAAATTTAATCATCTCTTAATTTGGTTACTTAGTGCTTCTCTAAATTAAAAAAAAATTGTCTTCCCTAAATTCTGCCGCTCTGTGGCCATGAGAGCTCTGGGCACCAGTTCTGGGTACACGCGAATAAAAATCATTTATTCTTAATTCAAATAGCACTAAATGTAATCGTTTTGGCCTATGAGTGTTACTAACAAAATCTATTTTTAGCATATGGAAAGAATGTTTTTAAAAATTGTTCCTCGTCAATATTTAGCACATTTACTTTGTAATCATCGCCAAGTTTAATGTCAATATAAAAGATTTCCAAACTCTTTGTTATTCAATTACTAATATAAAAAATTGTTTAGCATTGCTGCATGAGTCATAACTCAAGTTGTCATGTGTTGACAAACATACAATGATGAAAGCAAAATATAATAAATAATGATTCACCGGGTTTGCATCAGGGGTATAAAATATTAGTAGTTAGAAAATAAACAATATTTCTATGTAGAATGTTTCAGTTTGAGATGTATGCCAGCAGATAAGCAGCTACGGAACCAAATTATTGATCACACAAATTTAGGCTTAAATGATTGCTTCTTCAATAACGAGGTATTTTAGTGCTGAAGTGAAATTAGAATCAGGATTTTCTGCATATTTTCTTACGGGAAAAAAATCAAATGTGCATGCGTAAAGCATTAAAAAAAATTTTTGTTTTTTTTTTTAAATCCTAAAGAAAAATTTTTGTTGGTGGCTTTAAGGTCCAGATTTTAGATCATTCCAGATATTGGACCTCCGGATCTCGAACTTTCTACTGTACTTGAAAATAGATAAAACATAACCCAGTGTGACAAATTAAAGTACAGTGTTGTTTTTCAGAATCTCTGACAATTTTTATAGTTGAGAGACTTTTATACATATGTTCTAGTTGCTTACTTTTACATGTTTAAAGCCTATGAAAATATGTCAGTTTTTTATGTCTGAAATGCCCCTTTTCTTCAAAAAATCTTACAGAATTTTAAATTTAGGTTTTTGATAACAAAGTGATTGTTTTTATAATTTTAGACTGGAAATTGATTTTTCTGATCATTTCACTTTTCCAGCATTAATTTAATTTTTTATATACTCAGCCATCCGGAATTTTCCCATACTTGTATTCATCTGTTTCCAAGCTTTCCAGATAGTCAAGCATTTACTCTATACTATAAACTCTACTGAGATATTTCATGTTTATCATTAATATACTTCCTACTGTTCTATTTTATGTTTGCTGATAATTATCTTTCAGCTGCTATAATCATATGTAACATGTGACTCAAGCCATCATTTATTCTTCATATAAACACTCTCATGATGTCTCGCAAAATAATCAAAAGTTTATCTCCAGTGTTCACTAATCTCCGCCATCCCCAATTTACCAAAATGACGTGCAGAATCTCATGCTTTATTCCTTTCACATTCCATAAATGTTTTTGTTTAAGATGACTCCATTGATATTCTATCATCTGAGTGCTAGTACTATTAGCAAACAATAAAATGCAATGGAAAATTTGTCATATGGGTCTATGCATTTTGGTCTGGAGTTTCATATGCTGACCACTATCAGTGTTAATATTAGTTCTATGTCAGCTCTTATTATACAATTAGAAGCAACACATGTCTGTCTCAGTGTTCAACTACAAAGTACATTAAATCTCACAACATCACCACTATTGATAATGTGATACAATGGAAGACTGAAAACATAAGGGCTATAATTGTGACTTTTGGTTGTTTTATAAGATTATATAGAGCCTTTTGCATTTGAATTACCTGACAATAATCCTCTGCTGAAATATCACTCAGAAGTAGTCATTCATGAACAGCTTTGCACAGGGTCTGTCTGGAAAGTAACGGGACTGATACCATAAAATTAATTTATTTGAATATAATATTACAGACACTAAATATTCTAAAAAATAGCTTCCTCCTGCATTAATACACCATTACCAATGACTCTGCCACCCACTGATGCCCACTTGGAAGTCTTCAACAGGAATGCTATTCAGAATGTGCATTATGTTTTTCTTCATGTTCTCTAGATTGTCAAAACAATGACCTTTTCAGCTGAATTTTAGTCAAGGGAATAGAAAAAAGTCCAGTGGTGACTTATTGGCACTGTATGGTGGTGGAGGCAAACTGACAACACTGTTTTTCAGTAGAAACTCAGCCACTTTGAAGGATGTACTGGTGCATTATCACAGTGTTTCTGGGTATCAGTTGTTTGTGAACTCTAGGCAGAAATGCATGTTCTATTCCTCAACCTTTGAAGAACTTTCTTGTAAAAATCTGCATTAACTGTCCTTCCGGGTGCCATGAACTTTTTTTGCACTATTCAGTTGGTGTTAAAGAAGGCAATGAGCATGGACTTTAATTTTAATTTGCTCACTGTAACCTTCTTTTGATAAGGAGATTGGAGTGTATGCCACTCTGTTTCAGGATCATGTTAGAAAACCCATGTTTCACACCAGTAATCCCTCACTTAAAAAAATTGGGTCACTTGTTACATATTTCGATAATTCATGCGAAATCAACTCATGGTTTCCTTTCTGTGTGTTAGTCAAAATCGTAGGAACCAGCTTGGCACAAATTTTCTACATTTGAAGTTCTTCCAGTTACATTGCTTGAAGTTTGAGAACTCGATGGATGCCCAGCATGTTGGTCATCATTGATATCCTCCCTTCTGTCTGAAGGATTTGTGCCTCTTATATTTGAGCCTTGGACAAAGAATCCTTCCTATAGGGTTCTTGTAACATGGCAAGTCATAGCATCAGTAGTCGGTTTGTTTAGCTTACACAAAACTTTATGGCATATTGCTACTCAATTCTGAAAACCTATTGCCAGAATATAAACAGAATATTGCTTCTCAATTCTGAAAACCTAATGCCACTTTTAAGTGAATGTCTACTTCACGAGTGATCCATGCACTGAAAAGGCTCAAGAACAGCTAACAACCCCCATCACTTGTACTGCCCACAAACTCCACTCCTTTGGCTTTCTGCCTCTTGTGAATAATTGTCTCTTTCTAAACAGATTCTATAATTTCTATGAAGCAATGCTTTATTATTTTCTATGGATTCTTTTATACCACTCATTGAAAACATTGCTCAAAACATTGAGATGCACACATTTATACATAAATTAAACCAATTATGCATTGTCATTAACAGCCTGGACAATGTTATTTGGCCTCTAGATAAAATTTTTTACAGAATTTCAATTTCAGATTTAGTTTGTTCACCATGGATCTTTACTACTTTTCTCATTCCAAGTTCATTGTAAATAAAAGGTCTCTCTCACATGACAGAAATCAAACTTCATGATATGATCAGTGGTAAAAGGCAAAATTTTCAAACTTTTCAACTCCAAACTCTGTTAAAAATGGTTTCTTGAAACTGGAATTAACAAATTCATCAAAAAAGATGGTTCAATAATTTCATATGTATGCTCTTAAAGGAAAAGACCTCCCAGGCCTTCTCCACCAAAGAAAAAGAAGAATGTAGAATTTACCATATTTAAAACAAAATACTCACCATAAACTTTACTCAATAAAGCTATGTTAGGTAAAGTTTATGCCATTTTTCCTCCAAAGATTTTCTAAGAAAAATGTCAGTGGAGCATTTAGAACTTCTTTAGTTGAATATTTAAGATTCTTTCTTAAAACTTTTGTTTTATCAAAAATCATGTAGGTCACCTTGCATAGATTTACTCAATGCATTCTTTGGCTGAAAGAAGCAAGCCAAGGAAACTAGCCTCCACAACAAATCTGCAACCATACTCTATTAGAGAGGAAGGAGATCTTTTCCATTACAGCATATTACATGCCAAACAATTCTCAATACTTTCTGATTATTTGTACTTCCACAAATAGTCACCTGCTCACTGGTGACTTTGTGAATTGGTTAAAAACATTGGACTAGGTTTACGGTTGTTCTGTTCATAAATAATAATAAAAGGAAACATTTTATTAGGAATATAAAATAATAATAATAAAAAAAACACTTGTTTGGCAGATAAAATAACACTAATCAGTGAAATGATAGTTAAATATAAAACATGTAAATCCCCATTTACTTAAACACAAGTAGTAAGTGGATGTTTTGAAGCACAAGTTTTACTAATGAAATGTTATGCAATTTCTTTCTTTCTTTTTTGTTTCTTTTTTCTATGAGGTTTGCTTATGTATTTTACAATTTATGTAGATTTAATTGGCAAGCTGTTTTACTATAAAATTTCAAGACTGACAAACAGGAGGGTAAGAATCAGGCCCACAGCACAGTTTGCAGATTAAAACCATCTGATCATTAAGTCATCTGGCAACTCTATTGGTCTTGCTATAATACTGTAGATTGAGTGTGTGCTTTGATAAGTGTGTGTTTAAATTTCTGCTGAAGGCTCTAGTCAAATTAGATTTAAACAGCTAAATCTATATCATTTTTATAGAAAGCTCTGAATTTTAAACCAGGTCCAGTTTGGCTGGTAAATTTGTGTTTGTATATTTATTTAATCACAAGTGATGAGGTGGAATAAACTTAAATGATTTAATTCTGTGTCTCTCTGTTTGATGGTTAGATATTCCAGTTCTACTAATTCACCTCACAGAACATAACACCTTATTTCCACTGTATTCACCTAGACAAGTTATTTGGGACACTCAGCATTACAGTTTAGATTGGCTGTTGATGCTTATATATTTGAAAATGTGGCAAAAATTAAGAAATTCTATTGAATGTTAAAACAAAGAATACAGATAATCAGAAAGTATTCAGTTTTTTCTAGAAAGATTACATGCTTCAAATTGAGACTTCTAGTAAGAAAAGATGCTTTCATTACCATTTCATTTTCACAGTACTAAAATTTCTCTAAAATAAGAAATGCTAGTTATTACAATAAACAAAGAAAGAAACAGAATGACATACTTTAAAATCTTGTTATTGGATGATACTTATCTTAAAAACAAGCACACTATACATCTAATTTAATGGTGATTTATTTAACTTAATGGTGGCCATTATCTTAAAAACAAGCACATTATACATTTAATTTAATGGTGATTTATTTAACTTAATGGTGGCCATTACACAACTTTGGCACATATATCTTTCAGTAAAAAATCATTTGGTATATGCCATTCTTTAGTGGAAAAGATCTGATAAAGTTTAAATCAATTTCAGATCATGGGTAAACAAAAATCAAAGTTACTTCCTACAAAAACCTCACCCTGTTTCATAGTACAAGTGAAGATATTTATGCTCTCTATCCATTTTGCAAGTCTGCTAATAACCTGAAATTTTCTATCTTGGTTTCTAAGAAACTAATGATCTTTATTGCTTTTGTTAGCATAATTTTCATATAATTTACTTATTTCTTGGCAATTAATAGATTTCCTTGAAGACTGTGGCGACATCATTCGCGTTGATGAAGCGCCATCAGCGAAACTTCTCTGCGAAATGCGTAACTTGGCGGCTGAGAACGTGCCAGATGAATTTTTGAAAACATTGTGGATGCAACGACTACCACTTAATATGCGGAGCATTTTATGTGTAAGCAGTGATGATTTGTCAAAATTGTCTACAATGGCTGACAAAATTTGGGAATTAAATCCCAATCCACCACAGGTAGCTCGCATTGTTTCTTCCCCATCTGATAACATTACCGCCGAAGATCTACAGAAACAGATATCAAACTTAACACTGCAGGTAGCAGAAATGAATAGGCGTAGAAACCCCAGTCCAGAAAGACGACGATACAAGTCGAATTCTAGAAATAGTTTCAAAAATAACAATAACCCCAGTCCAGAAAGACGACGATACAGGTCGAATTCTAGAAATAGTTTCAAAAATAACAATAACCCAAATAATTGTTATTTTCATCAACGCTTTGGTGAGAGAGCGTACAAGTGCACTCCACCATGTAAATATCAGGCCTCGAAACAGGAAAACTGAATCCCCGGCCTTCGATGACGACAGAAAGTCAAGGGGTACAGCTGAGTCGTCTATATATTCGTGACAACGCATCAGCAACCCATTTTTTAATTGATACCGGAGCGGAAATATCGGTTATTCCACCAACACCATCGGAAAAAAGAACTGTGGCTAAGCTTGAGTTATTCGCAGCTAACGGTACAACAATCAAAACATATGGTCAAAAATTATTAGAGCTAGATTTAGGGCTACGCAGATCTTTCAACTGGCCTTTTATCATTGCGGATGTTAATAAACCTATCGTCGGAATAGACTTTCTTTCACATTTTAATTTGTTAGTTGATAGTAAAAACAGAAAATTAATTGATGGCACCACCTCATTAGCAACTACAGGTGCTTTGTGTAACAATAGCGTCACTCCTAAATTCATTGTTAATACTTTTCACAACCCATATAGAGACATCCTAAACAAATTTCCTAACTTACTTAAACCCAACATAAAAAACAATAAAGTTAAAGAACATGATGTGCAACATTACATCGAAACCAAAGGTAACCCTGTATCCTTTAAAGTCAGAAGACTTTCTCAAGAAAAGTTGATTGCCGCGAAAAAGGAATTCGATTATATGCTGCAGGAAGGTCTCTGCAGACCATCCAAAAGCAGCTGGTCAAGTCCATTACACCTCACTTTAAAAAAATCCGGTGACTGGAGACCATGTGGCGATTGTGTACAAGAAAAAATTTCTTGATCTGAGAGGCCACACCACTATGCTTATTAGACACAGTATGTCAACCACTTCCTCATTTTGTTATTTTTTCATTTTCCCTAGAAAGTTGCTCATGTATTTCATATATCTTTGGAAGTTATGTACACTATATTTAGACAGTTACTAAACAGAGAATAAAAGATATGGAATGTAAATAAGTGGACCACTTTTCCGTATATACAGAAATAGACATATAATAAAATGAAATTTTATTAAACATAAATTTTCATTTAATTATTCCATAATTTAATATACGTGACTCAATAATTAATCATATACAATTAATATCTACAATAATTTTCAGGATTAAAATTAATATTATTGTATATTATTATATAACGTTATGGTAAAATATATTTCAGGGTGCCTATTGGCGAAAATTGGCCAGCAAGGCACAATTTCAAGATGGCCGCTATACAAAAAACCAAAATAACAAGTCAAAGAACTGCACAAACTTGGTGTCCCTGTACACATCAATCTACACTGCTGGCCACCCAAATTGCAACACCAAGAAAGACAAGAGATATCACAACAAAATTTATTCAGTAGATAACATGTTGAACAAGTATCAAATGATTAAATTCATAGACTTCTGTGAAGTGTGGTTCCTTCCAGAATCAGAAGCCAGAAGAGCCGCCATTGTTGGAGCCCACCGCTGCCACACGCCTCGGCATTGATTCAAAGAGACTTTGGATGTGTTCTTGGGGTTCGGCAGACCAAGCAGCTTCCACATAGTGCCAAAGTTGATCTGATGTGGCAGCTTGGGATGTAATCTGGATCAATCGTTCAGCAACCATGGACCACACGCTTTCTATCGGCGAAAGATTCGGACAGTGAGCCGGTCAGGGAAGAAATTCAATCTGGCGATTGACGAAGAACCCTTGGACAATGCATGCCACGCGGGAAATATGGCTGTGGACAAGCCCTGAAACTAAGGAAGGACAACTGGCTCCAACACCTCGGAGATGTAGCGCTGGCTGTTTAAAGCACCGGCAATGCGTACTAGAGGAGTGCGAGAGTGATATCCAATACCGCCCCATACCATAATACCCGGTGCAGGACCAGTGTGGCAACCATACGCATTTTCTTTCATACAAACAGGACATTTATAATGACTAATAAGAAAATCTTCATTTACACACCAGTCAATTAATGCTTTTTTCCCCCTTTCGTTCCAAATCGTACAGAAACTTCACATTAACGTCATCACATACAGCCATTTTACGGAGTACAGTACAAGTATACTTTCTAATTGACATCCAATGCAGAAATAAACCCTTACAAATATTTTTCAATCAGTCAAACTCACCACGATCACGTCATAATAAGGTTTCCATAACATTCAACTACTCAGGTTGCCATAAATGAAATAACTTAGTGATAATCCAAGGGGCACCCTAAAATATAGGCTAACCAACATTATTTAAAATAATTTCAATACTAAAATTTTACATTATTTCTCATTACCTCATTCTCATTTCTGAATATTATTAAAATTTCATACTATTATATCCCATTATTATATTTATTTCTCATTATCATGTTGCATAACTGGAAAGAAATACATGTTTTTAATGCACATTTTATACTAGGGAATATGTTTTATACACTAAGTCACAATGATAATGCTAAATATTTACATACTTTGCTTAAGAAATATGCAAAAACAATAGCTGAAACTGCAGAGTCCAGGTCACAAGCTTCATTACCAAGAACAACATTGACTCGTGTCGACTCGCTTGCATTTTTCTGCAGAATTAGAATAAAAGTATATAATATGAAATTGAATTTAAACAGGATGATAAAAAGACTTTAAATAAATATTCTTTATGAGAATGAAAATTAAGATAACCAGAAGAAGAAAAGAATACAGCTTAGAAACATTTTCTTAAGCACAATCAAGATGCCACTTTGTTAATAAAGATGTCACTTACTCTATATAATTAAGTGCATGTGAATCAGTGATTATTTACATTTATTACTTTTTTTATTAAAATTACACATACAATATAATTTTCAATACTCTATACTTGATATGCTAACTGGTTAGAAACTCATTACGTTATACCTGATGTTGTATGGTTTGTACAATTTCTCTAAAACAATGTCCATTACAGCTACCAAAGAATTTTTTAAAACTTAAACTAATTATTTAGCAGTTACACACTTAAGATATTTTTTACTACTAACTAAGCTCATTTTATTAATTTTATTGACTAATTTCCCCATTTAGCAATAAAAAATTGCAGGTATTCCTAAGATAAGCAACACTGCAATGTCAAAAGTATGCCTATTAACAAATTTTTAAAAAAATGCTTTCAGTTTTTCATAAGCTCATTTGGTATTACTCTGTTACTGGGGCTGAACTCGGATATCACAAAAGCTGACAATTTGGCAAAAAATTCGAAGCATAAAAATTGCTAAAATATTTGTGATTTGGTTAAGCTGAAGGGAATCCAGGGAAAAAATAATATAACAGATATTTGTAAAATTAGAAATTTTTAATGTAAATTATACACAACTTGGCACAAAAATTAAAAAACAATCAGTTAATGAGTAACATTAATGTGGAGGCATGAAACTGCCAGTATCATTTAAAATGTCTGAAAACATTTGTATTTTAGAATACTTTTGCCACCACCCAAACTCAATTAAGAATCTAATTAGTTACAATCAGTGTTGTATTGACTTTTTTTTTTTGCCATTTCACATAGTCCTATAACCTTTCAATAGTTTTTATATAACAACCAATATCAGGATCGATAAAATCACAGATCGATAAAATTACTCCAGTAACAGATGCCTTTATTTACGACAGTTCTGTTGGTCTCAGTCTCTTTGCATACCTTTATGTATTTAACTTATTAAGGGACACTGAAAAAATGATTCAAAAATAAGATAAAGGTACAGAAATAATAGTAAAAAAAACTGAAAGGTTTCAGATTTTAAATTACGTCCAAAGGGGCACTTTTTTTAACATTTTGTGTGTTACCTTTATTTATTAAATATCATATTCTTCACACTTAAACCATAAAGTTCATTTAAAAAACAATATCGCAAAACAATTTTAAACTGAGCATATCTTTAGAATTTCCTATACACAGTCTCACGCCCTGGAGATATGGAGATAAAAATGTTTTTTCTGTACAATGTTGCCATTTCTTGTTTTGAAATACTTGAGTTTGTTAATCCAAAATTCATTAAAAATTTACAAAATACGAAATTGATAATAAAACAAATTCTAAATTTAAAATTTGGGCTTCCAGATGCCCATATTTGCAGCAGGATTACGTAATTATAAAATTTGAAGGCTCTAGGTACCGTCGTTTTATCACAATGCGAGAAACATACATACATTTATGCACATTCTTCATTATTTAATTTCTTTAAATATAATACAGGGCTGCAATATTTGGTGGCAACAGTTTGAAAAGTGAACTAACATTCAATGTTTCCGACATATAATTGCAAAAGGAAAACAATAGTCCTTTTACGGACAAAGTCCCTTTGGACTAATAAAAAGACACTTCGTTAGTAATCTTTTGAGATTCTGAAGGCAAGTTTGTGCTCAGTGAATAATAGTTTTGTGATAAAGGAACAATAAAATGAAAAGTCAATCTCTCTCTTCTTAAAACTGTTTTTTAGTATG
>KK116765.1:213941-236944 GCA_000611955.2 Stegodyphus mimosarum
GCTAGTGAAATTGAAGATACATTCAAAAATTTTTTGAAGAGAGATGACATAGATATTATTTTAATTAACCAAAATGTATGTATATATTTGAATTGTTAAAATATGAGTTTCTGTGTGTGAAAATTGTACTTTGTTAATTATTTCCTTCAGCGTCTATACTATTAAAATCTGTGTGTGTCTATTTGTTTCTGACATCTCCTGGAGAACGGTGAGGAGTTGAGTTTCGAGAGATATCTCTGGATTCCAAAAATTCATGGGAAGCCATTTTGATCATTCTCATCTTCAGCTGAGATATTGATTAAAAACTTTTAAAACACTAATTTTTGCACTCATTTTTCTGAGCAGCAACAGTCTCGGGAGTCGATGGAGATAAAAATGCTTTATTTCGAAAAGTGTTGCCACTGCTTGCTTTCAAATTGTAGAGTTTGTTAATAAAAAAATTGTAACTTTTACAAAATATGAAATAAAAATAGCATTGCCAAATAGAGATGGACAAAACTGCGTCTTTAAGGGATCATCTGATTGGAACCATTCTCTCACTGAAGTGAATCAGTTCTTTTTAATAATTCACTGCTCATTAACAATAACCTTGATGAATGCACTCAGGCGGGGATAAAAGGAGGTGGGCAAAGATGGGGAAAAAGCAGAAAGAATTCAAGGAGTGTGTTCACTAGATAAACTCAGCCAAACTGCTATCTTCCTGGACTGATTTCTTTGAACTGTACTTTTGAGATTCCTATTAAAAAAAAAAAAAAAATTCTACGTAGAACAACAATAAAATCCGAGTATAAAAAAATTCTAAACATTAAAAACTAATTAAACACTAAATACACTTTTGCTAAAGATTACATTATTTTATTACTATAATTGATATTCTGTTGCTACTACAACGCACAGTGTAAAAATAAATTTTTAAATTGAAGGCAGATCCCAAAGAACAGGAAATTGTTTGCTGACAGTACTAGTAGTGTTTTCCTTTAAAAAAAAAAATTTTTTTTATCTAATTTGACAAAATGATACTAAATATCGCTCAAAGTTCTTCTGTTCGATAGGTTGAACATTTTGTTCTGCAACCTTGAAAAAGTACATTAGATGGAAAGATTTATGTTTATAAATATATACTAATTCTGAAGATGATTAAAGAGAAATACACAGCTTTTAATTAGAAGATGTTAGAAAAATAAGTGAATAAATAAAAATATGATTTATTATTTTACATAAATATTACTGTAATATTGTATAAAAAAAGGTAATACCTAATAGGCATAGGTATACTGTTACATAGTATTGAAAGAAATGAAACTCAAAGGAACAGCTCGAGGAAGCAAAAAGAGCAAATAATCAAGACTCTGCAAGAGCTAGAGCAAAAGCGATGAAAGAGCGAATAATCACAACTCCGCAGAACTGAGATCTGCGACTGGCACCAGAGTGCTGACTGCGAATCCGAGGAACTAGTTCCTATAATCTAGTACTTTAACAGATCCTCGCAGAAGCAAGTCAAAAGCACATATATATATGTAATATTTTGGCAGGTAGGCACAGGAATGACAAAGCTTGACAATCTAATTACATCGAACCAGGCATTGTTGTGACTGAGTAGTAGGACGCAAAATGGCGACAAAGAAGGATTTAGTTTCCACATCTTTATTCAGTTCTCTAGATGAAATTCTCCAACTTACACATTCAATAGTTATTTAAACTAAGTAAGATTAAATTTAGACTTTCTGTGTCATAACTGTTCTAACAAAAGGGATGGGATGAGCAGCAGCGGGTCTTGTAGCAGCGGTAGAAGAAAGCAGTCTGACGAAAAATGGCGCATACTCAGTATTTATACTAGCAGTTATATAACATTCCAGAATGTTCTCAAAAGTACTGGTCTAGGGGGAAGATCCTGAAATTTCAGAATGTTAATGATAGGTTGCTTGCTCGGGCAGAGCAAAGCCATCATGTTTTTTACATATTTACATACATAACACACATAAAAAAATAAGTCAAATATGTTTCCGGTAAATGATAAAAGAAAGAATGCTAGTGTCTACATTAAGAGGAATCAAATTTTTGGGACACTTCTCACAACAGCTGTTGGTGAACTGTTAAAGAACTGTGGCTTCAATTCAACTGAATTGTTTTTTTGAATGGATTCGGGAGCAGATTGTCTATTTCTGTTGCCAAACATTAAATATCTTACTGTTATATAATGTCATAGTCTGTTGTTGAAGAAAGCACGCGATTGCATGTGACACCATTGTATGTCGAAAAGTTTTCATTAATGTCGGCATTTTAAATAAATAGTTGCTGTTGGCAACGTTTTTGTTTCAGGTTAGGAACGGTATGTTATTGCCACATTAATTCTTTTATTGATATTGAGAGAAAGTTGTTTTATTACATTAAATTTAAATCAAGACATTTTACGTATATGTATTAAGCTGAGGTGTCAAAAGTTTTTGTTTGCTGGTTTGGCAACAAAAAATTATTTACGAATTGGTTGGTGCTTGGAAAGCGTGAACTGATTTCATTCATATTGAAATGTTTTTATGCATTTTCTTTTCACGCGAAGACAGAACTTATAAATTTTGCTTTGGCTGCAGCCTGCTCATCTGGTGGGCTTGCCTACTAGTATTTATTAATTTAGAAGAGAAACTTATGTTTTCATATTTGCTATTTAATCGTAAAAAGAGCTATATTTTAAGAAATTATTATTTTAAATATGCAAAAGTGCACTGTTTTGTATCTTTAAATCATACATTTAAATTGAATTTGATATTCAGATTGCAGAAATGATTCGTTATGTGATAGATGGACATACAAAGCCTGTGCCTGCAGTTTTAGAGATTCCTTCAAAAGACCATCCATATGACCCTAACAAGGATTCAATCCTGAGAAGAGCAAAGGTTTGTCATTTCTTAACTGTGGTTTTTATACTTTTTCACTAAAAGTTCAAAATCAAGGTGGAAATTGAGAGTGGAGGAATCTGCAAAAATTATAGATATTGTTAAATAACTTTTTAAACTGCATCTTGTAACTTATGTGGACTTTTCTTGACAGGGCACCACTTAGCATTAAACATAAACGAGGCTAACTAAATATCCGGCTACTCAAATGATGCGTCAAGTTTCACGAAAAGTATAATTATTTATTTAATCCAGAATCTACAGAAAATAAAGGACAAATATGTAATAGATTAATTTAAGATTATACAGGAGCATATAACAGTTGATTTCATTTAACATTCCCCAAAACATTTGCATCTTTTTGTGCAGTCGCTGACACATGACTGGTAATTTGATTTAGGTGGTGGCAGCCAGTACTACGCTAATTTATATTTCACCATTTTATGCATGGCATTCCATATCAGGTTCATTAACGTCATATTTATGGTTTATGTGCAAGTGTTCATATCTGGCAGCTATCAATTCGTCTGTGTAAGTACTGCATATTCCAATATATAACATGTGTGTATAATTTCAAACTACATTTTTATTCTTAGGTATATATGCTGTATAGTGCATACCCTTTTCTTTAAGAAAAAACCTGAAAGATGCATGTGTGATGCTCTTATCATTTTGTAGTCATTCGTTTGGAGACTTCCTAGGCTTTCGAGCAGTGATATACTGAATTGACAAGCAATAAGGGAAACAATAAAAGTGGTGTAGGAACAAGGGATAAGGAGTATGGGGGAAATGCATGAGGGTGAGGAGAAATAATTCTGCAAAGAGGGTGGAATCTGTATTCAATGCAGATGTGCACAGGAATGTTATCTAGGGTTTTGAGAAAAGTGAGACATAATATGAGGTAAGAATGCACTTCTGATCTGAATAAATTAGTGGAATTAGGCACCAGATATTTTCTCTTTCTATAGTCATTTGAAGTCATGATTTTGAAGTGAACATCAAAGGCTTCATAAATCTCATTTGCTTTAGTGGACCTGCAGTTGATATAATATTTCTCTTAATAGTAAATATGGCTCCTTCCAAACAAAACAAAGATCTAGTTTCAAATGCAAAATCATACAATTGCAAAAGAAAAGGGAAATCATGCTGCAGCAAGCATGTCTGGTGTTGGTGAAAGCTGTATATGGGTGGAGGGAAATTGAAATCACAATAATTAATATGACAAAGAATAAATGTGGTTTGAGTAAAGGAGTAATGAAATGGCATATTCTAGAAGAAAGTGTCGGGAACTAGGTCATGCAAAATTTCAGAATGGATCAATTGTAACAAGAAACAGTGTGCATTTATTTGCCTTAAAGTGCTCAAAAAAGAATGCAACATTGAGTTGGTGTAGTCGATTTACTGCACAGAATAATTTAGTTCTACAAGGAAAAAACAAAAGTTTCACAAAGGCTTCCGAAAGATTTCGCAACAAATTGATGAGCTTCCAGAAGCATGTTATTGACCTACGAAGGCAAAAAAAATTATATAATGTCACATATTGGAAATACGGATGAAACTCCAGTAATGTTCAATAGGAAATAAAACAGTTGATATGAAAGGAACAAAAATGGTTCACCTAGGTCACGAAAAATCTCGCCTCATGGTAGTGCTTTCCTTCTTAGTGGACAGTAGAAAATTAAAACCCATGGTTATTTTTAAATGAAAGTTTATGTTGAAATGTAATTTGCCAAATGATGTTTTCATTTATGTTCATGCAAAAAAATGGGTGTGTGAAAATGGAGTGAAATTTTATGTAAGTAATGTTCAGAAAAGTATCCTGTTTCCTTAAAGAATCCAGTCTTTTAATTTGGGACATGTTCGGATCCCATTTAATGGATAATATGAAGAAATTGTTGAAAAAGTATAATACCATTCAAGGAAAATTTAAAATGACAATGGAATATGTGCATATTAGAAGGTGAAAAATTATTTACAAAAGGAGGTCACATGCATCATGCCAGTCTAAAAATAGTGTGCGAGTGAATAATAAAAGCATGGAATAAAATTAAACACAACTTAATTTAAATGTCATTTTAATTTGGGAATTTTAAATGTCATTTTAATCTAGATCATTACATATACTGCATTTTAAAAATGCAGTATATGTAATGATCTAGATGGAATGGATGATGATAGATTTAAAAATAGATCAGAATAATAGTAATGGTGAAGATGAAACAGAATTCGATGATATGTCTGAAGACGAAACAGAAACATGATGAACTTTTAATGTTATACAATAATGAAAACTTTTATCATAATCACATTTACTTAAGTTCATAAGGCATATCTTTTTTTTTTTTTAAATAAATAGCATATAAGCACATATAAATATCTAACATTTTTATGCTTATTTTTTCTTTATTTTTTAAATCTTTCATTTTTATATCTGGCTTGTAATGCACACACATAAATTTGATCTTATTTTTTTTAATTTAAAGTTCACATTACGCGCCAGAATGTAAAGTAATTGAAAATCTAGGGGAGAAAATTCCTGGAGTGATGTCGTTCTTCCCTCTTATTTGCAAAGATGCCATTGTACAGCTATTCATAATGCAATATAAACAGGCTATCACATTTAGCAATTGACACCCCTTTAACAGAAAAGTTCCACATAATCTAAATTTTAAGTGAATGTTCTGAAATACATAATCTTTCATTAAGTGAATATGTTGCAGTCAATCGTTGTTTTGCTTTGCTTACTAAAATTTCTTTTGATAATTAAGACGATCTTGGGATTGCAAAGCAGAATAAATAATATGTAAACTTTAGAAAATCACATTAGTTTTACTGTAACTATGTAAATGCAGGGCATAGTTATGGATGCAGCATTTGCATACAGTTGTACACTCATTTCCTTCAATAATTAAGGATAATTAGAGTGTAATTGTCCTTCAAAAATAAATAGTGCAATTTGGATGTTGCAGCATTTTGTTATGGTAGTGTGTTATTATTTAAATTTTTTTTATATGTCTGCTAATTTGGTATCTGTGGTTTTGATTATCCATGGTTTACAGAGGGACATCAAAATGTAGTGTAGAAAACAATACATTTCATTATTACTATATTTATTACTGGTAATACCTTACAATACACTCATAATTTATTAGCAAACTTGAAAGTATTTTTGCATTGCACAGATTATATAGTCTTTGCTATTATTCGCTGTTTCACATATTCATGGCAGTGTTTGGATCCTATTACCATAGATACTGGGATACTGCTTGCGTATTACAGGATTCCTACTTATGTGAAAAATCACAAAAAGTCAAGGAAATGAATTGCCATGGGAAATCAGTAATTACGGTATGCATGCATACAGGGTGAGCCAGAACCTGACACTTTTGAAAATAAAATAGCACTTCAGGAGAAAGTGAAAATATTAATTTTTTCACAAAGATACATTCTTCTTTTTGTGAAGAATTAATCTGTATCGCTATTTCTTAAAATGACTTTCAATGGAGCATTTCGTGTCTACATGCAGATTAACAGACTTGCATAATCTGTCCAGAACCTGAATGTGTCATTTGTGCTCATAAATACGATCCTTTAGCAGAAATGTTTGTAACATGTCTGTGTAGTGCTCAGCATTTTTTATTTCAGTGTGGCACTTCCATTAAAAAATATGGATTGATAATGCACTTGTAAAGATATGTTTTTAAATGATAAGTTCTGTTTCTGCTGCATCTAAAAATGAATGGGATAGGCAGGTGTTTCGTTCTGTAAAAGAGTTCAAATATGGCACTCATTCTTAGGTACCTCTCAAACCTTCCAAGATAGGTTTGACAGTAATTTATTATCATCGTATCTATTATATCTGCAAATGCAACCATTCACTTTCCAAAAAGTGTACAAATATGGTGCTCCTTCTTTGGTACCTCTCAAAACTTCCAAGGTAAGTTTTGACAATAATAACAATTTACTACATCTAGGAATAGATGGGACCTGCAGTTATTCATTTCTGCAAATGGCACCTATTCTTCTGTACCTTTCAAATTTCCAAGATAGTTTTCAACAGTTAGTTGCTAACTTGTATTCTACTATATCTATGAATGGATGTAACTTGCAATTGTTTGTTTCTTGTAAAAGTGTGTAATTATGGATTGTACTCTTTGATACTTTAAACTTCCAAGTTAGGTTTTTGACACAAAGTTTTCTCTATTTCTACCATGCCTGTGAATTAATAAGATGTGTAATCATTCATTTCCCACTAGTGATGTGTGAAACTCATCTTTTATGGTTTCAAATTAAAACTGTACGCTGATTTAAATGAATAATTTCTTTATGATGACTCACTGATTATTAACATTAACTTTAATGAGAAAAAAGATCATGAATGATGGGTAAATCATGAAAGGTTAGCAAGGATGGAATGAAAAGCAGAAAGATTTGAGTGAGCAGTGGGATCTAGACCAGTTAGTGAGGGTAGAGTGAAAAGTGAAAAGAATTGAGTGAGCGATGGGATTGGAAAAGTCAGCTTAATCAAACACTAAATCCCTGAACTGATTTCTTTCAACTGTAGTTGTTAGATTCCCTTAAAACCTCCTTTTTACACAGAATTAACAATAAAATTATAGAATACAAGTTTTTCAGAAAGTTGAGGCTTGATAAAAATTGAACTTGCTTTTTAACAGGAAAGGTTAAACATTCTTTTCTCTTCTAAAATGGGAAGTATGCATCCTTCCACTTCTTTTTTTTTTGTCAATCACGTGTTCACTTGTTTAATCGCTTTGTTAGCAAATAGCGGATTTCTATTTCTGGGACACTTCCAGTAAGAGCTGTCCATGAACTGTAAAAGAATTAAAACTTCATTTTCTGGATTTCGAGTAAATTTGCACACTAAAGTGAACTGCTTATTTAAATCAATTCTGGAGTGGAGTTCTTTTCCGTTTCCCACAAAAGCAGGCTAATACAAAGCCTCTCTCCATTTTTTTTTGTATCTCTGAAAACAATAGATTTTTCAGTCCTTCTATCTTATCTTCTGTCTATTGTTTTAAGTTTCTGTCTCCATTTCTGCTATATCGAATAAGTGGAACATGCGATCATATTGCTTTGTATTGCTGGAACTGCAGATAGTAGTTGGAATTGAACCTCTTGGAATGTTTGCAAATGTGTGTGTACTACTCACCATTTACTGTTTCTAACCCTGATGTCACTTTGTTTCAGCTAATTCTCATGTTAAAAGATTTGGATCTGCTTTTTAATAATATATATATATATATATATATATATATATATATATATATATATTAGTAATAATCGTTATACCTCGAAGGCAAGTGGAAAGGAGGCAAAATATACATTATTATACTATATATATATATATATATATATTATGTATAATGTGGTTTTTTTATATTTTTACCAGCAGTTATATTGTATACTGATATTGGTATTCGTGGAACAGATGAACAGTGGCTTCTGAGTATTATCAGAAGAGGGAATTGTGAAATTTGTAAACCAAAAAAATATAGAAAGAAATGCTGTCACATACTGTTGCTTTTGCACTAAACAAGGATACTTCATCAATGCACATACAATGTTTGCAATCCATGGACAACAGTTCTTTTTGTTTACATAGTAGAAATTGGCCTCATCTGATGTCAGTAACCTATTTTCAATGTTATGTTCAACGTGTAGATGCTCAAAGTTGAAATTCTTTCATTATGTCCCATTCAGTAAGCATGGACAGCTTGGATCTTGTAAGGATGGTAGTGAACACTGGTATTTGGCAACTAAAGTACAGTATCTTGCCACTGAGTTGGCTGTTGAGGACTACTCGAGATCGCAACCTGTGCACAATTTGTATCTTCTGGAGTATAAACCAGAAAATGGTGTTCTGCAAGTTTTCTGTCTTGATGTCATTTTGATACACGTAGTAACAGGGTATTGCAACTAGGGCCATCATGTGCATTCATAATAGACCATTATGCATTCGTAATAGACTCTGTCTGCCTTTATCGCAGCAATGTGGCATTGCACAGACCAGTATTCTATCTCATATAAATTTGAGAAGACAATGACCATAGTGGCATGTAGTATTTCAGTGATGCATAGTGGGTGTTCTGAAAATATAAGAATAAAGCCTGTCAGGTGTTTCTGGTTCATCCTATATATATATATATATATATATATATCAATATATATTGTTGCATTTCTGTACAGGTTTGTGGATTTGGAGTGATTAATGACGAGAACACTTGATGAAGAATGAAAACGCAATTTATTAGCCTTTATTACTCAGGACAGCTCCAAAAACACGTTTACAGTCATCGAAGAACTATGACAAGCACACTGAAACGATCAGCGACACAGCCCTAAGGCTATCAGGCTATAACGGTGAAGACAGCTTCACAGCAAATAACTAGAGTACAGCTCCTGACTCGGTTCGGTCGATCTCGGAACTCAGCGTACTCTTGAGACTCTCCATGCTACAACACATAGTGTACTCGGTGATAGCTTCAATGATGCACATTCTCAATGCACCAACTCAACAGCAGACAGATGATAAAACTCGATAGACCGACTAAGAGACTCTGACCAGACACACTAGACTGACGATCAACTCTCTAAACTAGGCACTGACTGACTTTTTGCATACCAGCAGGATTCATATAGCTTTTGGCTTGCGTTCTCGAACATTCTGGGCCAAACCGGTAAGAATTCGTTCCAAAAGGTTCTCTATTCGTCTATGGCATATCGCCAATTTTGTCACCAAATGGGCAACTTCTCACCAAACATGGCAACCCTGCCTTTCCTTGCCATATTCTGACAAGCCTAACACCGCTTTGCGGGGAAGCTGTCTTACCACAGCTGAACATTTTGTAACAATATATCGGGTGGCCATAATTAAACTCACAGTGCATAGCGTGATCTATTTGCGAGAATGACGCCACATTTTGTAGGAAGATTAAACAAGACGGGGGACGAAGGATTCCGCGAAAAAACAAATTAGTTCCAAAAGTCACAGCTAGGGGAATATTTGGCGCTGTGTAATAGAAAATAGAGTGTTAACAAATGCAAATCAATACGAAAATTACCTTTTATTTTGCATTCAAATGAAGTTCAATGTGACTGCCGTTGTTGTGGACCACATATTGCATTCTGAGCACAGTATGCACAACAGCAAAAAGTAACATGTCTGCAGGAATCTTCCGTACAGTCCGTGATATGTTATCCTTCAACGTAGCCAGGTCCTGGAGCACTCCTTGATAGACCTTGGACTTAAGGTAACCCCATAGTCAGAAGTCGCACGGGGTAAGATCAGACTACCGAGGTGGCCATGCAGTTGGAAAGTAGCGGCTAATGACTCTTTCTGTTGTGAATTTCTGTCGTAGCATCTGCTGCACCCGTACAGCAACGTGTGGAGGGGCTCCATCTTGCATGAAAATGATTTCCCCCAGGCATTGTCTTTGCTGAAGTGACGGAATGACAAAGCTGTTCAACATGTGGCGATATTTCTCTCCTGTAACAGAACAGATTTCCGGTCCTATCGGGTTAATGCGCTCATAGAAGAATGGACCTGCGATAAATTCCGCTGTGAATCCACACCAAACAGTTACCTTTGGTGAATGTAAGGGAATTGCTGTGATTGGAGTGATTAATGACGAGAACACTTGATGAAGAATGAAAACGCAATTTATTAGCCTTTATTACTCAGGACAGCTCCAAAAACACGTTTACAGTCATCGAAGAACTATGACAAGCACACTGAAACGATCAGCGACACAGCCCTAAGGCTATCAGGCTATAACGGTGAAGACAGCTTCACAGCAAATAACTAGAGTACAGCTCCTGACTCGGTTCGGTCGATCTCGGAACTCAGCGTACTCTTGAGACTCTCCATGCTACAACACATAGTGTACTCGGTGATAGCTTCAATGATGCACATTCTCAATGCACCAACTCAACAGCAGACAGATGATAAAACTCGATAGACCGACTAAGAGACTCTGACCAGACACACTAGACTGACGATCAACTCTCTAAACTAGGCACTGACTGACTTTTTGCATACCAGCAGGATTCATATAGCTTTTGGCTTGCGTTCTCGAACATTCTGGGCCAAACCGGTAAGAATTCGTTCCAAAAGGTTCTCTATTCGTCTATGGCATATCGCCAATTTTGTCACCAAATGGGCAACTTCTCACCAAACATGGCAACCCTGCCTTTCCTTGCCATATTCTGACAAGCCTAACACCGCTTTGCGGGGAAGCTGTCTTACCACAGCTGAACATTTTGTAACAATATATCGGGTGGCCATAATTAAACTCACAGTGCTCATAGTGTTCTGTAGCGCGATCTATTTGTGAGAATGACGCCACATTTTGTAGGAAGATTAAACAAGACGGGGGACGAAGGATTCCAGGAAAAAGCAAATTAGTTCCAAAAGTCACCACTAGGGGAATATTTGGCACTGTGTAATAGAAAATAGAGTGTTAACAAATGCAAATCAATACAGAAATTACTTTTTATTTTGCATTCAAATGAGGTTCAATGTGGCTGCCGTTGTTGTGGACCACATATTGCATTCTGTGCACAGTATGCACAACAGCGGAAAGTAACATGTTTGCAGGAATCTCCCATACAGTCCGTGATATGTTATTTTTCAACGTAGCCAGGTCCTAGACCACTCCTTGATAGACCTTGGACTTAAGGTAACCCCATAACCAGAAGTCGCATGGGGTAAGATCAGACAACTGAGGTGGCCATGCAGTTGGAAAGTAATGGCTGGCTAATGACTTTTTCTGTTGTGAATTTCTGTCGTAGCATCTGTTGCACCCGTACAGCAACGTGTGGAGGGGCTCCATCTTGCATGAAAATCATTTCCCCCAGGCATTGTCATTGCGGAAGTGCCGGAATGACAAAGCTGTTCAACATGTGGCGATATTTCTCTCCAGTAACAGAACAGGTTTCCGGTCCTGTCGGGGTCATGTTCTCATAGAAGAATGGACCTACGATAAATTCTGCTGTGAACCCACACCAAACAGTTACCTTTGGTGAATGTAAGGGAATTGCTGTGACTGCATGTGGTGATTTGTCATCCCAAATTCGGCAGTTCTGGGTATTCGCAGTTCCATTCAGGTAAAAGTGGGCATCGTCTCCCCATAAGATTTTTCACGGCCAAGCAGCATCCACCTCCATTCTGGCAAGAAAGGTGAGAGCAAAAGTCAATCGCTTATCATGGTCGGGGTACAGTAACTCCTGTACACGGCTGATCTTGTATGTATAATCTTTCATTCTTTTCATCTTTCGTATAATCTTTCATAAGATTTTCCATACCGTACTGTAAGGCATATTCAAATTCTGAGCTACTCCACGAGCACTAGAGGAGGCAGCAATATTGTCTGGTCCTCTGTTGACAATCGCTGTGGCAACTGCTTCGATTGTATCCCGTGGTACAGGTTTTCGTCCTCTGCCTGACTGAAGCTTCAGAGAATCTGTTTTCGAAAACGTCGCAACTGTTGCTTTTAGCCCATTAACTGACACAGGACCGTTACCTTTACACATTTTTTTGTGCGTTCTAAAAGCACGAAGAGCTGTTGATGCGTTGCACTGGTTGAGGTAAAAGAATTTGACCAGTAACGCACGCTGGACTAAAGAAGGAGACATTGCACATAAACTTTCAATCCAATTGATTCGAAACGTAACACATTGCCTTTTAAAACCCAAGCAGCTGGCACTGTGCCATTGGATGTAATGTGAAATTTGAATAAACTTCTTCTTCTGCTCAGCATACGTGATATTGCAGATCATGAGACTTTATCGGTGTTTATGTAGATTTTACGCTTTTTTAAAAGTAAGGAAAAAGCAAATTAGTTCCAAAAGTCACCACTAGGGGAATATTTGGCACTGTGTAATAGAAAATAGAGTGTTAACAAATGCAAATCAATACAGAAATTACTTTTTATTTTGCATTCAAATGAGGTTCAATGTGGCTGCCGTTGTTGTGGACCACATATTGCATTCTGTGCACAGTATGCACAACAGCGGAAAGTAACATGTTTGCAGGAATCTCCCATACAGTCCGTGATATGTTATTTTTCAACGTAGCCAGGTCCTAGACCACTCCTTGATAGACCTTGGACTTAAGGTAACCCCATAACCAGAAGTCGCATGGGGTAAGATCAGACAACTGAGGTGGCCATGCAGTTGGAAAGTAATGGCTGGCTAATGACTTTTTCTGTTGTGAATTTCTGTCGTAGCATCTGTTGCACCCGTACAGCAACGTGTGGAGGGGCTCCATCTTGCATGAAAATCATTTCCCCCAGGCATTGTCATTGCGGAAGTGCCGGAATGACAAAGCTGTTCAACATGTGGCGATATTTCTCTCCAGTAACAGAACAGGTTTCCGGTCCTGTCGGGGTCATGTTCTCATAGAAGAATGGACCTACGATAAATTCTGCTGTGAACCCACACCAAACAGTTACCTTTGGTGAATGTAAGGGAATTGCTGTGACTGCATGTGGTGATTTGTCATCCCAAATTCGGCAGTTCTGGGTATTCGCAGTTCCATTCAGGTAAAAGTGGGCATCGTCTCCCCATAAGATTTTTCACGGCCAAGCAGCATCCACCTCCATTCTGGCAAGAAAGGTGAGAGCAAAAGTCAATCGCTTATCATGGTCGGGGTACAGTAACTCCTGTACACGGCTGATCTTGTATGTATAATCTTTCATTCTTTTCATCTTTCGTATAATCTTTCATAAGATTTTCCATACCGTACTGTAAGGCATATTCAAATTCTGAGCTACTCCACGAGCACTAGAGGAGGCAGCAATATTGTCTGGTCCTCTGTTGACAATCGCTGTGGCAACTGCTTCGATTGTATCCCGTGGTACAGGTTTTCGTCCTCTGCCTGACTGAAGCTTCAGAGAATCTGTTTTCGAAAACGTCGCAACTGTTGCTTTTAGCCCATTAACTGACACAGGACCGTTACCTTTACACATTTTTTTGTGCGTTCTAAAAGCACGAAGAGCTGTTGATGCGTTGCACTGGTTGAGGTAAAAGAATTTGACCAGTAACGCACGCTGGACTAAAGAAGGAGACATTGCACATAAACTTTCAATCCAATTGATTCGAAACGTAACACATTGCCTTTTAAAACCCAAGCAGCTGGCACTGTGCCATTGGATGTAATGTGAAATTTGAATAAACTTCTTCTTCTGCTCAGCATACGTGATATTGCAGATCATGAGACTTTATCGGTGTTTATGTAGATTTTACGCTTTTTTAAAAGTGTAAATTAGAAAATGTGCATAATAAAAGGTAATTTTATTCCGTATTAATTTGCATTTGTTAACACACTATTTTCTATTACAAAAATGTGCATTAAAAGGTAATTTTATTCCGTATTAATTTGCATTTGTTAACACACT
Source organism: Stegodyphus mimosarum (assembly GCA_000611955.2). Classification (NCBI taxonomy): domain Eukaryota; kingdom Metazoa; phylum Arthropoda; class Arachnida; order Araneae; family Eresidae; genus Stegodyphus; species Stegodyphus mimosarum. The sequence goes on from KK116765.1 coordinate 228,250, forward strand.
ATTTTCTATTACACAGCGCCAAATATTCCCCTAGCAGTGACTTTTGGAACTAATTTGTTTTTTTTTTTGCGGAATCCTTCGTCTCCCGTCTTGTTTAATCTTCCTACAAAATGTGGCGTCATTCTCGCAAATAGATCGCACTACAGAACACTGGGAACACTGTGAGTTTAATTATGACCACCCGGTATATATGTGTGTGCGTATCTTCTTGAAAAGTTAAAATTCAAATTGAGAATTATATATAATTAAAAGTACATGTTAACATCTTGAGTACCATCATATTAAATAAAGTTGTTGTTCTTGGCTGCTATCATTTTATTTTATTGACATATTCTGTATATTCCCTAATGTCATATGAAATATTTCTGAAACTTAATGTTTTATCTGCTTTTAGACCATAATTTGTTTGTATTCATTTGGTTACATAATGATTATGTGAACATCATCTCATATCAGATACAATTTAATTAGCTGATAGCTTTTCTATTCACCTACTAATAAATATTATTATTCACCCTTTTCTTTAGAAATATAATCATTTTATCACCCCTCTGATTAGTAGTTTAGTTACACTTCAAAAACAAGTAGTATAATTTAGATGTCATCATATTTTATTGTGGATATATATTGTAATAATTATAGTAACTGAAAACCTTTTGATCCATTGAGCAGAGAACCTTGCATGCTTTGCCTTATTACTTAATGTAATCTAATTTAGCCTTTTCCATTCCGTGCCATCAATTTTATTTTGAAAGCCCCTAAATTTTTATTTCGAATTCAATTTAATTCTGAGCCCCTCAATTTTATTTTCAAAGGCTGCAGCACTTAAAATTTATTACAAATGATACATTAATGTAAATTTCTCTTGCAGATTGAACCTTTCCTATATTTATTCTTATATTTGCTTCACAATAATAAATACAGTTAAATTTTTCATAATGTTTTTATTTCATTGTACTTCATAGTAAATATATTAAATTGGTGCTACTCATTTTAATTTGCTATCTAGTTTATCTTGCTTGGTCAGGAAAATTAAAAGCTGACTTTCAGTGTCCCTGTCCTCGCTTGTAAAATGCAATGTACTTCTATCATCTTTGATTAAAAAAAAATCCATATATGAGATTTTGGTAATTCAGTAGAATTTTGTTGTACATCTAACTGTTTGAATTACTGTCATTTCTGAGATAGCATCTGAAATTTATTAGTTTGGGTAAGACAAGTATTGTTTATTTTCGTAAAAAATGTGGCAGTGACTTGCTTACAATAGTATCAGATTTATAATAAATTTACTACAAAAATATATTATTGTATTTTCCTTCATAGGGAATTTTCCAAGCTGAGGAATATAGATAAGCAATTCTTTTGAAGGTAAATATGTCTTTTCTAAATATTGTCTCAGAAGAAAGGTGGTTATTTTCTGATTATCTGCACTTTTATGGAAACTCATCAGATCATTAGCAAATTTGTGAATCGGCCCCCCCCCCAAAGTTTTTCTTTATGGCGTATAGATATTCTATTCATAATTAATAATAAAAACAATTTTTTATGAGAAAAACAGTACATTGCTGATTTTTAGATGCTGGCCATTTAGATCCTTCAAATTCTATATTTCTGAAGAAATCCAACATTTTCATTCTTATCAGCTGGTAAATAAAGCAAACAGTTGTTCTAAAGAAGATCTGACTGTCTTCAAATAATTTTTTGACCTGCATAGTAGCACTTTGCTCCAGTTTTTGACATTGCATTTTCACAAGATTTGGTTATTTAAGAAGTGCAATAATAATTTCATGTTCTCTGTTAATAGGCAAAAAACACCATATTTTTGGAGAAATCCAACATTTTTCTTTCTTATTAGTCAGTAAATGGTATAGGCCTATTACCATTGAAACATTGTGATTAAAAGAACACACTTGAGGAGAATGCTGATCAGTGAAATGATGTAAAGTATGTAAATCCGTATGTACTCAAGCAGGGGTGTACTATTTCATGTATTACTATTACTGCTGCTTGCATACTAAAAAAATATTCCCAAGATATGGCAGTTTGAACTAATATTGAAATGATGCAAATAATCAGAAAGTACCTACATTTTTATTTTGTATAAAATATATAAAGTGTAAGTCTATTTTTTTTCAAACATGAATACATAGCTTAAAAATTTTAGTATTTTTATTCTGTGTATTTTAAAAAAATTATTTGTTTTAAAAAATGTAACACAGTTTTATCTGTTGGATAATTTTGATTAAAAACTGCATATAAGTTTCAAGAACATGGTTATATCATTTTTATGTAAATTAATTACATTTGTATATGCAATAAATTGCTTTGCATTAATAATTAGTCATTTATCTTTGGGTTAATATAACTGCAAAATGCAGTATTGTTTGAGAAATTTCATTTTCTCATTTATATGTGCATGGTGATCAATTAAAAAGAAAAATCTAATTTTAGAGATCACCGTAATTCAATATTTTAGTTTATTCTGTTTATTTTCTTGAAAATGTTCTTGTATTTCTCTGAATGTGCCATCCTCAAGGAAGGATGACTCTAAAATCTCAAGAAACTTAAATTAAATAGGTAATTGACATTTTAAGAAAAACCGAGTACTCATGCAGCAGATGACTTACTGAGTTATACCTGTCATGATGGGTAAGCTAATCTGTATTTGCAACTAGTTTTTGTAACACCCCACAGAGATAATGTTTATATGAATGTGTTATAAAATTGCTGTTAATGTTATATTATACATAAGCTTAGTAGTAAAACAACAACTATCAATGAACTGCTTAACCAACAGATGTGTTTGGATTGCTTTAATGCTAGTATATCTTTAAACTTTGTATAGTTTAAAGATAGCTGACAAAAGTGTTGTTGATTGCTTGTTGTGCCCAACAAGTAAACATTCCTGTAATAATGCATGTTGGAGCTCAGGGAAGGTGCTTGGCGATCTGTTGTCCCACATATGCTGTATGGAATGATGTAGCTGGCCAAAGCAGATGTGAAATGGTTTCACTGTCCAGATAATTCCATACCACTTGAACTCTGTGTGGGCGGGCATTATCATCCATAAATATCACATAGGTATTCACTGCACTTATAAAGTGATAAGTGACGGTGGATGTGGGCACTGTCCCTTTACCATAACGGTTAATCAGTACAGCACCACGTCCACCATTATCTAGAGCAGGTCAGATGCTATGGCCACACGTGGGCCTCACTGACGCTCAGACCCAGCTCCCTGACCATCTGGTGGGCAGTCGAACAGACCAGAAATGTCCCCGGGATTGCACTCCCACCCAACTGCCCGGGCTTACTGCACTTATAAAAAGGAAACACAAGAGGGTGTAGAATTTTGTTGTGATATCAGATGGCTGTAACGGAACCACCAAGAATCACATCGAGGTTAGTGTGGCCATATGCTGCTATCCCAGCCCATGCAAGCAAGTTTCCTCCTCTGTAATGGTGTCTTTGAAGGATGTTTAACACTCGACCGGGCTCAATCAAGGGGTGCAGACCAACCTCCTTTTCGGCTTGTGCTGTTGAAGTAAATTCACTTTTCATCACAAGTGGTCCAGAATTTTGTCCTTGCTTTGATATTTGAGCAGATTGAACATGTCTGTCGTTATCTACTTGAGTCAGCTCATGCGGCATCCAGTGGTTGAACTTGTACACCAAGTTTATACGATGCATAGTGCGACTAATGGAAATGGCACTAATGTCTAACTCTTTAGCAAACTCTTAAGCGGTTGCATACTGATCTTCTTCCTCAAATTCTTGCAGGCAGGCCTCATCAACATCAGTAGGCCGGCCAGAGTGCTATGCTTCTTGAATGTCATAGTTCTTTTTTTTTAACTTTTGGTACTAAACCTTCAGAGTATCATATGGTACAACATACTACACCTAAAGCTGTACACAAGATTTGATAACATTCTGTAGATGACTTTTTGCAAAATTGGAATTAATGATGGTCTTAATCTGGTAATGTGATAGTTCCTTTCAGATGCCTTGTACTTAATGATACTTTTTTACAAATTTCACAACACAGCCAAAGCAAGTCTCTTTTTCATCAAATGCCAAAAATCGTTTGATGATAAAATATGATTTAACATACCAACACGAACTGTTTGCACAGACAGTATTTGTAGTGGTGGGAAACTTTCGTTAAAAGCCGATATTTTGAGCACGAGTGTATGTTGCAGCTATAGTGCCACATATCAATCATAGCTAGTGCAATTAAAAATCTGAACAGTCGAATTCATTGCTTAGATTTTAATCGAGTACACTACCTCATGATTAAACTAAGGACAGAATTTTATTTAATACTATAGATTTGTTTTTATTAGATGCCAACAGAGGATACTATTTGTTTTTCAAAAGAAAAAATATATATTTCTTTGGTTTCCCACTAGCTTGTGTTTCAGCAAAATTTGGTTATAGAATTCAAATTCATTTTAGTTATTGTTTAATTTACATTTCATAGATTATATAGAATTAGAGATTTCATCATAGAATTAGAGCTGTTGTAGTATAGTTGTTAAATGTCTATACTGAAGACTAGTACTCCTTATCAGGTACTGTATTCCTAGGTTTTTATTGACAGGTTTGGAAAACTTTAAAAATATTCTTATAATGTTCCCTTTCCTCGATGAGTTCAGAGAACGAGTTTCCATAAATTAAAAAATGGATTTGTCTATGTAGTGATTGTTTTCATCTTATAACAAAGACAAACCCTCACAAACTGCCTCCAAAGTTCACATCAAACTTTTCCCTTCTTCTGTTGAACTGTATGTCAGCCTAATATAAGAACCAACTAATCACAGCGAAGCAAAAATGAACTGAAATTTAGTCTGTGATTTTTCCAAGTTAGCTGCACATTCATCTTTTCTAATTATTTATGGATAATTTGAGGCCTAAGGAGTAGCAGAGACAACAATAAAAATTGGTACTCAAGTTTCAGGGAAGTTAAAAATGCAGATATCTTATTAGATACTGTAATGTTAATATTACTGTTTATTCTTACTGGAATGCAGGTTTCTTTTAAAGAAATAATATTGTGATAATTATCTGTAGCTTATTTATGACTATTTGCCATTTATCATGTTCATATTGTAATCATTCGCTTGAAAAATTGAATTAATCCCATAAAATCCCCTCTCAATTTTTTGATGATAAAATTAAAGGGAAAAAATACATGAAAGACTATTTTATACTCCCGTTATCTCTATAAGTGTGCATGAATAAGTACTTCTTGTAGTAAAAGACTTTATAATTATTTTGGCATTTATATGTCATGCATGTGTATGAGTATGTTTCTTACAAAGAAGATTTCCAAATTTCCAATTCCCAACAAATTCAAACTCTCAGTTTTTCTGAAAAAATATATTTGAATTTGCTCATCTAAATAATAAAAGTGAAAAATTTAGCTGTTTATGTTCTGTAGACAAGCAATGAAAAAATTATGGAAAATAACAAGTTTTAGCAATACAGCATTATTTGATAACTTTCAGAATACAGTTTTGGAGATTTAGAAAGTTACCAAGACTGCTGGAGACTACATTTGTGTGTGACTTCCCTCAATTCTATACTAAGCCAAACAAATAAAAGCATTAGTACAACAAGCAATGTAAAAATTAATAAAACATGTTCAATTTAAATCTGGCACTTAAAAGTTAGTGTTCTTTGTTGATTGGCAAATGACACAGTTTGGTAATAGGATGTTGATGGTCCCAGTGCACAATGCATATAGCCTCCATCTTAAATTAAATTTGAATCAGTTATAATGACGGACAAGTAATAAAATTTTTTATTCAATAATTCAATTCTGTTCAAAACTGTAAAAAAGCATTCCTCGAATTCCTTTCCATTTAAATCAGAGCTTTGCAGTTTAAAAGAATCAGTTTGGCTGTTCTTCTCCTCCGGTTTCACCATAAAAGTGTTGACGGATTGTGCTGCATGAACTTTCTGTGTAGATTACTGGAATTAATTCTACTACTCTACATTTATTTGCATCAATATTTACAATTCCGCTGCTGCCTGGCAGATACATTCTTCTAATTTACAGGTTTGTTGCCACCTGGCAGATTTATTATAGGTTTCTAACAACTTTATATCATTTGACATTTATTTCTCACGTCATTAACTCTTTGAAGACCAAAACGCCCTTGATGGCCCTTCATTCAAATGACCACAACTGCCCGAAATTGCGATGTTCTTTTCTTCCCTTTCCCTAAGGTATGCAATAGCAGGTGCAAACAGCTTGTACTAAAAGGATTTATTTGTGTTTTCTTATCTTTATTTGTTAGGAAGTAGAAAGGATGTCATTTTAAATCTTCACACCTTTTTGCGCGTTAATGGATGGGGAGGGGAGGAAACTGCTGTGAATTTGGAAAGGTATATTGGGTGCTTTGGTATTTCAAGCATACAGGTTAGCAAATTCTTCGGGTTTCAAAGAGTTAATAGTAAGATGCCCAAGATCTTGGCATGCCTGTTTCATCCAAATTCTGTAACACAAATACCTTTATGTGTGGTGCGCCATGTAGTGAAAGTCACTGCAATTGGAGGAGATCAAACATGCAGAATATCTTGTATACTTCATGAAAATAAAAATATCTGAAAAATTATAGCCACCTTTCTTTTTTAAAGCTTTTAATCATTGGGAGTATGCTAAAAAAACTTTTAATAGAATGAATGCAAATAACTCTTTATTTACATCTAATATTCAAAAGAAATGAATATTTCAGTGGAAGTGTGTTTTACTTTAACATGTTGACTGCTACGGGAATTTTAAAAAATCTGGCCTAAAATGAAAATTTGATTTAATCACATTATATTATTGAAAACTCTAATTCTAGTGCATAGTTATCATCAAAAAGTATAAAAAATGTTTTTTTTTTAAAAAAAAAAGGTCTTGATTATCGCGTAGTTGGCTTCTGTAACAGAGATCTCTTCATGGAAGCCAACTACGAGTTAATTCGCACGCAGACACCTGTCGCAATGGAAAAATTTCTATGAAACCGAATATAATTCGAGATTACAATAATGGAATGTCTAGCATTACTTGATCAGATCAAATGCTTTCGTAGTGCTCATCTCTAAGAAAGACTATTAGATGGCCCAAAAAGGTTTCACTACATGTTATAGAGATATATATACACAATGCTCGTAAAATTTTTCAAAAAGTAACTTCTAAAATAAAACTGATAAAGTTCAGAGAAGAATTCATCGTCACATTGATTAGAGAAGCGATTCAACCAGTTTCGAAAAAAATTAGATTGCAAGAGCTACATTATTTAGAGTCTACTACCTACTGAAAAAAAAAAGTGTCCGACAAAGCCATGTTTTATATGTACCCATACAAAAAAATGCTGAGAAAGGCGTTATTTCTGTCCAGCCTGTAAAGAGAAGCCAGCCCTTTCTGTGGAAGAATGTTTTAAGAAGTTCCACAAACAATAAAATATTATTTTATTTCTTGAATTTGAATTAATTTTTATAATTATATTTTTTGTTCATTTTTAAATACATTTTCTGTTCATGCAAGCCAGCATTGAAGAAGCCATCTGTTGATATTAGCACTGATATATTCAGAGTTTAATTGTAGCTGCACAAAAATGGCAAGTAAACACAGTATGAGATAACTCGTAGTTGGCATCCTAGAAAAGAATGCAATTTACGAGTTATCTCGTAGTTGGCAGTCAACGTGTTAATTACAAGCAAATTACTTGAAAAACGAGTGTATAGAAATGAGTGATAACTTAGAAGCATTACAAATGAAAATGTAATACTTTAACATATTTATGTTAAGAAGACATACTTACTTTTTTTTTTACAGAAAAAATCATTTTTATCTTTGCTGTGAATATAATTATAATCCCTCAAGTTAAAATTTGTAATTAATATTATTGGATGAATTGGTTTCTTCTAATTTATATGTGTAATAATATTTAGATTATAATCAAATTATATAAGATACTTTTCTTATTACACAGATGCCTTTACACATACTTCTACACAATACACAAAAAAGCAAGCCAAGGAGAATAAAAAAAACTGTTAAAAAATATGAAGTTGATTGTATTATATGGTGGAAGGATTTCAAGTCATTCAGTTTTCTTACATACTACATATTTGAAAAGAATTTTATAAATCTTAATTTGCATTAAAATTATTTGTGCATATGATAACTGTTTAATTTTATTTTGCTGTCTAGTTAAATTTCTTAATCAACAAAATTTTGTTATAAAACTGAGTGTGACACTTCTGAGCAGATGACTATGAAACAGCAGATGAAACACTCCTCATTTATAGCCTTTTATGAGTGTCACATGATTTTTCCTGTTTAACCCTTTCCGGCATGCTACCTTTTAAAGTTGGAATTTCAACAACAACAGGGGGAGGGGGGAAGAAGAAGGTAGGCAGTCTAATCAGACCTAGAGGAGTACACAGATAAAATTTTGTAAAGCACTTACTGTTCTAATTCTTTGAGTGTGCCCAAAGCGGGCTCACAGAATGAATAGAGCTCTGAAAAGAGTATTGAAGCAAGCATTGCTGGGAAGTGCAGACTAGAGTAAAAGATTTTGGTTAAAAAACATTAGATTCTGATTACTGTAGGAGATTTAGCATTACCCAGGGTGCACCACAGGGAGGCTTACTACTCTACCTCCTCAAAAAAAAAAAAAAAAAAAAAAAACACCCCTTC
>KK116765.1:242388-252418 GCA_000611955.2 Stegodyphus mimosarum
TGCACATGCAAGCATTAAGAAATGTACAGCATCAGCATATCAGCACATGTGCAGTGTATAGATGACCAAATCCGGATTTTAATTGGGGACATCTTTTCCTGAAGATCACTTCTTGATTTCTCCTGCTAAAAAACAACAAAGCCTCACTTTGTCAATCATTTTGTAGTCTCAAGAAGATGAATGACAGTTTATACTGTATGGATGAGACTACACAGATTATCTGTTGACGGACAGCAATGGTATTCAGTATTCTTAATAAATGAATCCAGATACTCTCTAGAGTGTGGCTCACATTATGCTATGATAAAAAAGAACAAAGAACACACTATATCCAATTGAAAATTGTTGGAAAACTCATTTACTGAGGTGGCAATATCCTGGTTTACGCAAAAATAAATTTAAGTGGACATATCTACATACACATGTTTGCTTTGAAATTTGTCACAGTTCAGACATACAGGGACATGACAACATTGATTCTTACGTAAAACTTATATTATTTCAACTGGCAATTTCCTTTGTTTTAATGGATGATAAGTGTCTGTTCTTACTTAGCCTTTATACATCAACATGAGCAAAGTATTCAGCAAATGGACTGGATAGCTCAATTAGTCAGATTCTAATCTAATCAAACACATATCAGGGCACATTTTAAAAGAGATCCTGTACTCTGCCTCCCCATTGAAGATCCTTAAAGCTGCAAAGGGAAGATTGTAATATGTGGCTTTTACTCCAGAATAAAATGCCTTACAATTTAATAAATAGTATGGAAAGAAGGAGCTAAAGCCTCATTTACCCAGAGATGGGCATATTCCATATTAAAATATTTTATTTATACAGAGCATTTGTTATATAGCTTATTAATTATATATTTTTCCTAACTATGTACTTATGAGAGAAAATCTCCCCCCATCAAGTACAATCTTTGTAACACACAATAAATCATTACATGATCTAAACTTGTGCAAATTCTCAGATTTCTATCATGTTTGCTCTAAAATTTCTGCCTCAAGAAATATTTATAAAGGAGGAAATATGCCTATATACAAATGTGTGTATATTTAATACTAAACTTGAAAACCATTTTTATACACTTCAAAGTAAAAATGTCAATAAAAAAGCAACAGACAAGTGACAGGGAAAATGGACACTGTGCCTCTACCATACTGGTTAATCAGTACAGTACCGTGTCCACCATTAACTAGAACAGCCCAGATGCCAAGAGGGGGGCGGTCACACTGACGCCTCGCTGAATTAATATGCATTGATTATATACATAAATACAATACGTCATTCAAGATACATATTACATGATTTCCTACGGTTACCTTGATAACAAATTATACTTACACATATTGTTATATTGAATAATTCTTTGACAACATGTGACTTGATTAAAATATACTTGAAATACGTTGGACAGTCACCATATAATTTGATTAAAATATGCATGGAAATACAAACACTATATATTGAGATGTGCATGCTATAACAATGATTATATACATTACATAATATAATAATATATAACATTATGCGGTGCAGGATACATTAGAACATAGTAGAGAATACAATCGTACAATGTTATGACCATAGTGACTTGATTTGGCTTGGATATATAAAATCGCCTATAACTTAGATAACATTACACATGCATAGATGAATAAAGAAATATTTATACATAGATAAATAAATATGCATACATTAAAATCACATTACACTTTAATTACATTACATCTGCATGTAAACATACACTGAATTATTCTCATACATGATGAATTCACACTCATTGGCTACAATGTAGTATTATAAGGCACATTATACATGATTCATTAGAATGGACAGACCCAGTACTCTATGCTTTAAGATAATACTATATGACTTGTCAGAGGTCCTTATGCAGTTCAGAAAGTTTTCCCATCATCTTACTGGGGCCCACCAGCGGCCGAGCGGTAAAGACGCTGAACACTGGTAGTTCGGTCCGAGGTTCGAATCCCGCGAACGGACTGGCTGCATGGGTGTTTTCGTGGTTTTCCCCATGTGTAATGTGTATATGAGCCAGTTTCCCTTAGAAAGTCCTCCACGAAGGCATACCTCCCCTTAGGCAGATAGCCCTCGTGTGCTTTGCCGTAATTGAATAACCTAACCATCATCTTACTGATCTTAATTTTCAGATGTCGTTGTTTCACTAGAAACTTCCAGAAGGGCGTGTTAAAAGCAACAAACAAAATATATAAACATCCTTTATGCTTGTTCTTCAAAAAGTAAAATATTAAGTAAAAATCTTTAGAATGCTTTTTAAATAGAAGTGGGTCAAGTATACACTGTATTATCAGATTTGGTTGGAGGTATATTTATCTAGGAAGTGACATCTTCAGTCTTAAATGAAACATTCAGAAGACATATTTGTGTTATACATGGTAAAAATATTGAAACAATCAGCTTGTCCTGGTGAGTACTGAACTTGGAATAAAACAACTACTATGCTGCTTTATGCCTTTTTAAACTATATGACATCCTTTATTTTAAAATGCATATATTATAAATCTTTGAAATTTTCACGTATTATAAAATAAACTCTGTCCTTTTTTAAAACAAGAATGATCAAAAGGCATTAATTGGACAATTTTATATATTTTTACTTAATGTTAACCTATATACATAGGTAAGGAGATAATGTTTTTGATCCAAAAATTCAATAGTGAGCTTCCAGTGAATACATATGAATTAAGAGTCCCGACAACACATTTTCACTATTTTTTGACAATGTCTGTCTGTGTTTATGAATTTTTTGCCTACGACAACTCTTATACTAAACTTTGAAAATTTTCCATATCTAAGCTATATATTCATATATATAACTAATAGATTTTGGGTAAAACTGGTACTTACAGTGAAGACCGCAACAGTTTCTAGTGGCTGACTGGAAGTGGTATATTATTTAAAACCCATAATGGTTTTCTTATTAAAATATAATCCCGAACTTTTCCATTTAAGTATTTAAGACCTTTGTTGTCATACTTTACTTGAAGCTTTGAACAGATTTTTGTGAAAAATTTATTTTGAAATAATCCAAAATTTCTCAAATTTATTTAAATATGTATGTGATAGAGAACAACATATTAAAATTATAAACATTAAATGCATTCTTAGAATTATGCCCAATGCAACAAAAATAAGCTCATTATACAGATGAGCTCTCGTTATGAAGCAATTAAATGTATTACCCTCAATCCTCAATTTTGTGTCTGTTTCACTCTTGTGTCAAATGTCTTTTTAAATAAAAGGATGCTGCTACCAAATGTTATCGCTACGTACTATCTTTAAAGAAATAATACAGCAACTAGTATAGCGAATGTCAAAAAAAAATAAAACAAACAAAAAAAAAAAAAAAATAAATAAATAAATAAATAAAAAAAATAGCAACATTTAACACTATTGGAAATTCTAAAGATATGCTGCTTTTAAAGATTTTGTTGTTAAGTTTTGTGTGATTATGTGCAAAGAAAGTGACGTTTAATAAATAAAGCTAAACACACAAATTTAAAAGAAACTGAACACTAATATCATAAACTGTGAAAAAACTGTATAACAACACTTTATGAGGAATTTTAAAGATAAACTTCAGTTAAAAGTTTTGTGGAATTCTAAAGATATGCTGCTTTTAAAGATTTTGTTGTTAAGTTTTGTGTGATTATGTGCAAAGAAAGTGACGTTTAATAAATAAAGCTAAACACACAAATTTAAAAGAAACTGAACACTAATATCATAAACTGTGAAAAAACTGTATAACAACACTTTATGAGGAATTTTAAAGATAAACTTCAGTTAAAAGTTTTGTGGAAATAGAAGAATAGAATAGAATAATAAAAAATGTTTCTAATTAATATTAAGTCATAAAGTTTGTAACCATATTAGATTTTATTTACAATTGATCAACCAATAGTATGTTTTAACTACCAATCAGCCTTAGGTAAATTATCACTTGATACTTAAAGCTTGTTATTTAAAACTTCAAATTAGCAACAGGTCCTGTGCTAGCTACATCCATTTTTTTTTAATAGCTGCAGTAGGCTTAAGGGTAAGTTCTGGTTTTTCTTTAAGCATCATGTTATTCAAAATTATGATTCACTTGAAAACATAATTTTGAAGTTGTGATGTCATTCATTATACATCACACTTTTCTTGCTTCTACATGCATTTCTCTAATATTGATTTTTATTTATTACAGGATTTCCCTCCTTAAGGCAGAAAGAATTACTTTCAAAGAAATTAAGCTTACTATAGAAATCTTCTGGCATTTTATAAATGCTATTTCTTCCTTTTCTTATGATTTTGCATTTACTTATTTCATTTTTATTAATCTCAAAAACAACAGAGTTAAGGTTGATTAGTTTTTAAAATTATTTACAGTGCCATGCCATTTCTAGTAGCTGGCATCACTGTATACACATTTTTTCTCATTTCCTTTTAAAAGTTGATTTTCTTAATTTCATTATGAAATGTAATATATTCTTTTTTTTTTTTTTTGATTCAAGATTCTAACATCAAAAAAGTTTATGTTTTAAAGATGTGAAATTTTTACAGGTTATGAAACCTGTAAAAATTCAACTCTTCACTAATTTTAAAGTAAAAAAGATAAAAAAAATTAGATGGCCTTTTGGAATTTTTTTCAAACTAGCCACTTGCATCGCTAATGATATGTAATTTGCTAGATTTGCATGCCAGATGGGGTAATTTATCCAAGAAAAAATTATTCACAGAAGTTTAAGCATACATTGTTCTTAGTAGAGTCAAGTCATAGGAAGAATTTTAGGGTGTGGGTTGCACATAGGTGGTGGAAGAAAAAGCACTATATAATAATAATAATATATTAATAGAATTTGCGAGAATATAACTACATTGTCCTAGATAGTCTAAGATAAAATACATGAATTTTGTAAATGCAGATAATAGACAAAAATTTTGATGTTAAGTAAGAAATATAATATATTGTAAAGTTGTGAATAATAAAAAAAATTGTTGGAAGTAAAGTGCAATTATTCATTGTTGAAAAATAACTTTTCAATTGATTAATTTGACTGATAGCTCATGATTGAGACCAAAAAGGAAAAAAGGTACTTTTCCATTTCACCGGTGCAGAGAATGAAGTCGCCAAAAATGATACAACCGATGCCACATGGTATATCCCGGCTGGTAACCTTTTACTGCCACACTTTCAAAACATTTTTTTAACCCTCTGAGCATTATCGGTTTAGCCCTCAAATTTCAAAGTTCCTCAAAATGTCATGAATAAATTGTATCTTCTTAATTATAATTAAAAAAAAAGACTATTTTTTACCTTGATTCCTTTTCTTCCAATGCACAACCAACGCAAAATCAGATAAATTAAATATTGGCAGATATTTTCACATGTAATATATACAAAAGCAAGCCTTCTATACAGAATTTTCCATCAGTAATGCTTAGAGGGTTAAATCCAATAGTTAGGCAAAAAGTTACAAAGAACTAAAATCTTACAAACAATAGAACTAAGAACAAAAAGACCAAAATCAATATTTTCAAAACAAGTTGCAGCAATTTTTTATCAGCCACATCTTTTCCCTAATACGTCAAAAATGGAAGAAAAACCAATAAAAATTTGGGATTTGCCCAGAACAGAGGAAGAACCTGTCAAATTCTTTCAACTGAAAGGCGTTTTGCCTAAGATTGCTACTTGTGATAATAATTATGAAATGAAATTGTATTTCAGACAAAAGGCAATGGCACAACAACCTTTGAATTTGGCACCTGGTTTGAGTCATCGAAATTGAGTTTCTTGAAGTGTGCGAGGTTTATTTATGGTTGGAGCGAAGAATTAAATTCAGTTAAATGGTGCAAAAATGTGTAACAGTTGGAAAACTGTCACGGAACACTTGTACAACGGAACGGCATGTCATCATCTGAAAAGTTATCTCATGAAATTTATGTGAAGGGAAGTGACAGACCCATTTGAAAAAAAAAAATTTAAATGATATTAAAATGTTTATGCCTCTAAAGTAAAAAATTCCTAGAAATAACATTTATTAACATTTTTTTATGTGTATACTGAGTGTTGTCAATGAAGTCTGCTTCACGAGAACTGCACCAGCGAAATGGAAAAGAAGCGAAAAAAAAAGAGCTTTACGAAAACTTTTTTATTTTCTCTATTTTTTCTTTATTTTAAAGCTTATAAATAATTAAAGAACTTAAGATAATTTATATAGTTTAATGAAAACAGAAGATAATTCTCTTCACAAAATTCAACAACAATTTTACATCATGTATAATAAAAGCATGGTGCCCAAATAATGAAATCTAAGTATAATGTAATGGATGCCTGCTTTTATTACTCATGATGTATAAAACTGTACATGAGTTCTGTAAAGATAATTATTTAATATCTTATAATCCCATTAAATTATATGATAAATTATTTTTAGCCTTTCAATTAGTTATTTATTTTATGAATTTTAAATAAAAACTTTCACCCTATATGCCACTAGCTTATTGTAAAAGGTATTTCTTTACCATTTTATACACATTAGGATAATTAGCCAAGAAGTTCAGATTTGAGCAATCATGCATTCAAATCGACAATTCACTGCATGAAAAATTGATGATGATTGCAGCATTTCAGCTAGATCACGTAATCAAATATTTACTGAGAAATCATTTTCCAGTAGGTGAATAGTGATGTTTGCTTTCTATACAACTAGCTCAGAAAGGTATTTATTTTACACTAAATGAATGCAGTTGGTGATATGATTGCATATCCTGTATACTTAAAGTATCGAATAGTTCTAAAATAATTCCAAAAATATTTATAGATCTTTGTTAACATGGTCAGCATTTTCATCAGTATAGGATTTTAATTCTGTTTTAAATTTTTTTTTTTATTAATGAGGGGGTAGACGTAATTTTAACTTTTTAATCACAATTTTGGTCCTCATTTGAAAAATTATTTTTAAATCTTGAATTCACAATGCAGGAAATGTTATCTAATGCAGTAACACTACACTATCAGGCAGCACTGGTATTTTGTAGAAATAAGTCTTATAGAAGTGATAGCTTGTGTCAAGCATGCTTCTTACAAATTTCAATATTATTTTAAACAATGTCTCACCTATTAAAATAGACACAAGTATCTAGAAAACTTAATTGTATTATTTATTTTTAATTTGTTCACATTTATTACATGATTAATGGTTTTTTCCCCACAATAAACTAAATTATTAGCTAATTGTATTATTTATTTTTAATTTGTTCACATTTATTACATGATTAATGGTTTTTTTCCCACAATAAACTAAATTATTAGCTATGTACAATAAAAATTTAATTATCTTCTTTTAGGTCTTCTGAACATTCTACACTGTTTATTTCAACTTACATTTATATATTAGTTATAACTTCTAATACATTTAATATGTTGTACAAATATTGCTTCTTATTTTTGGTATCGTTTTACATAGAATTAAATATATTTCACATCTGAAAGTCAAATAACTGAATATTTGATAGCTAGTATATGGCCAATAACTTTTAATATAGGTTTTTTATATGTACAAAAATTTTAATTTTAATTTATGGTATATGAGGTCTGTTAAAAAAGTTCCATGACTTTAATAGTGTGCCAAGGCGATTTAACAGCTATGTTTGGCAGCTGACTATGCATATCAGTAACTTTGATAAGATTCTTTTTATTGCTATGCATTTAAATTTTGATTAGTTATTGTATTATGTCGCTTTTACATTGTATCTATTCTGCTATTTTCAAAATGAATCAGTTTCATGAAGTGCATATTAATATAAAATTTTGCATTAAACTCTGAAAGAAATTTAAAGAGACCTATCAAATTCAAAACAAATTTTATGAATCACCATTAAATATTAATACGCAGTTATGAATGGTTTAGGTAATTCAAAGATGGTTAGCAATTAATCAATGATTTTTATTCATGTCATCCATCGACCTCAACTGATTTGTAAAATCAGGCATTCAGATTAACAATTTATTACATGAAAAATCATTGATTATTGCACCATTTCAGTTGGATCATGTCATCACATTTTGAGAATCTGGAATGCATGGATCGCTCTAAAATTCATCCTTCATCTACTGACTCAAGATCAGAAAGACACGACACACTTCAGTTCAGCAAGAACTTTAGGATTGTGCAAACAAGAACAAAAATTTCTAAAATGAATAATTATTCATATTGAAATATGGGCTTATGACTTTGATATTGAAACAAAAGACCAATTTTCCTATGGGTTAGAAAATATCCCATGGCCAAGAGTATGACAGATCAGATCAAAAGTCAAAATCATGTTAATTGTCTTTTTTGACATTGTTCACCATAATTTTTTGCTAGAAGAGCAAATAGTAAATCAATGGTTTTGTCTTGAAATGTTGAAACAACTAAGAGGAAAAAAACTGAATAAGTAAATCTAGTTTCTTTTTTATAACATGAAAATGCATCACTTTTAATTCATCGTTTCTGCACCAAAACAGAGACGATGTGTGAGCCTCTGTGTTCTCCTAATCTTATCCTACATACTTTTTCTTTTTTCCAAAACTTAGATTAACTATGGGATTGATACATGAAATGGAGGCAACACTGGGAATGATGCATCAATCAATGAGGAAATGGCACAGTTGAATAATCCATGCAAGAGATAAAAATTAGAAGTATTTTGAACAGATCTTATTTGATGTCATAAGACACAGACCTCATATGATGACATCTGAATTATATCTTTAACTAGAAGATTAAAAAAAAAAAAAAAAGATATGAATCAGCTGTTGAGCCTTTTCTAAAATGGCCAAATTAAGTAGCACTGCTATGTAGCAAATATGCCTGCCAAGTTGTTGAATGTGCCAAAGCACTGGATGCCAGATTACAACACAACTATAACACTAAGAGAATGGAATAAATCCATGATTTATGTAAAGATGACTACATTTTCTAATGAATAAAGCTATGATTATTACATGATTACAGATAAATAGTAGAAATAATGGCTAACTAATAAAGCTAGAAATTTTTTTCAGATAGCAAAATTCATTCATAAATACAAAAAAAATAATGTTACAACTTGTTTTAAACTATTAGATCTTTTTCACATACAATAATTATAATAATCTTAATAGGATTTTATAGCAATAATTATTAATCAAAGTTAATAGTGAAACAATGATTGTAACATATAAGGGATAGAGTTTAGGTCACAAAATTACAACTGCATACAGTTTATATTTCTTACGTCATAATTTATGAAGGAACTTTGTTCCAAATTTTTTGGTCTCAAATAAAAATTCTTTCACTGTTTTCCATTTTAAAAATTCCAAATTATGTATTCATATTTTTGTTTGTTAATCGAAAATATTTATAAAATTATTTACTTCTTGGAAAAAATAATTTTTTGTATGACAATCTGATTTTGAAATATTTACCTCTCAAACTTCATAATTAATACTTTTTAAAACTCATTTTAATCTCAAAGATATGCCAGTTATCTAAGCATCCAAATATTTTTAAACATGTCATCTTTCTAGATATTCTAGTGCAAAATGCATATTTTGTTTTTTCCATATTCTTCAGAGAGATTTAAATCATATATACCTTTTAAAGTCTCCTATTTGAACTGTGGGATCTGACCTTACTATTCTTTCTGTATCATCTAAATATTTCAGGCGTATTCGAATTTCTCCAGACTCTGAGGAAGCTCTTTCTTCTGTTTCAGTAGAAATCTCCTCTGGAGGTGCAGAAGGCAAATCAGAACATGGAAGATCTGGATAAATGCCTGCTGTTTCTGTGTTTTCTGAACTACTATGTTCTGTATTTTTATCCTCTGTGTCTGTTCCTTGTTCACTTTCATCTTTAGTAACTTCTGAAACATGACTGGCTGTTGAAGCAGTCATCTCAGTAGCTATGTTTGCCTCTGTGATATCATTCCCTTGGGAACTTTCTTCATTTCCAGATTCTGGTTCATTGGCATTCTGGAG
>KL816617.1:0-17490 GCA_000611955.2 Stegodyphus mimosarum
GTGTAATATGTGGGTTCCATGAGAATCTTTTACTGAGGATCACCCCCAAATAAAGGACTTGCTAGGCCTAGTGGATGGTCTCTCCATAGAGTTTCAGCTGATTTGGAAATTTTCGTTTTTGGTGAACAAAATTGCTGTGGTCTTGCCCACGTTGATTTTCACCTTCCATTTGGTCAGCCAAGTCTCAAGTAATTGTATGTGATTTTGTAATCGTTTTATTGCTGAACCAACAAATGCAGTTTGAGTCAGGATCGCAGTGTCATCAGCATACATTGCGAGTGTAGTGTTGTCTGTAGTGGGGATATCGTTCACGTAGAGGTTGAATAAAGTGGGACCCAAAAGGGACCCCTGGGGGACCCCTGCGAGAATAGCGCGGGGGATGAGAGTGTTCCAGAAACGTGAACAACGAAGTGTCTACCGGTTAGGTAGGAGTGAATAATGTTAGTGATGTGGTCTGGAAAACCCAGGTGGTGTAGTTTGTATATGAGGGCATCCAGCCATACCCGATCGAAGGCCTTTGCTACATCTAAGAAGAGTCCTCCTGTAACTTTTCTCCCCCCCGGGGGTCGACGTAGAGAACTCTGCGAAGCTACGGGCTAGGATCTGTACCTAGGCAGTCTCGGCCACGGGGGTATACAAATTATGAACCTGGTGGTTCTGGGGACTCCGGAAAGGTCACTTATTGGCCGGCCCGGGGTTCTGGCATGTCTTAGAGCTGGGTGGTTCTAGTAGCCCGGGGTTCGCCCTGGGTATGCTGGGTAATGTCCCCCAGCGACGGGCTCGCCCGTGCGACTGGTGGGTAGCAAATTGACGACCAGTGACGCCCCAAATTGGGTGCGTTGCGCCAACCCCTCAAGGTTCCGGGAAAGAGGTTGAACCTCGGCCTCGGTTCTGCGGGGGGAAGGACCTGTAGTGCAATTAAGTTTGCGGAGCAGGGAATGCCTATATATTGTTGTTGTAACTTTTCTGGTCTTCAGTCCACTGGAGATAAGCTCTACCACTTTGTAGAGTTGATGGGTAGTGGAATGCTTGCTTCTAAACCCAAATTGGTATGGGATGAGTAGATTTCTTTCATCAATGAAGTTTATGATTGCAATCGTCAAAGCGAGCGAATATATAGACGATGTATAAGAAAGAAATACGCTGATTGGCTAAAAGGCGAGAGATATTGTTAGCGAGTATCTGATTGGTTGTTAAGATAGTATTCGTTCGTCCCCGCGGATGTAGAAAGCGTGAAGCAGTTTCGACACCCAGAAGCTTGAATCCAGATAACGCTCCCCAGCTTAGTGACGTCAGGGTTGTTTTCCCTCTAATCGGAAAAATAACAGGTTTGATAAGACGAGGCGGTAAATCGCCAAACTCCCATCCCAGCGATAGCAAGTTCGAGTCCTGCCCGGAGAGTTATTTTTAAATTCAGGGAAAATGATATTAAATTCATTAAAAATGGATAAAATGTAATATTATCAATTAAAAATAATGCCGGATTAAATAATTAAAAAGGATGATTCATAATTAAATAATGAAACATAATTAAAAATAATGAATTCAAAAGATTAAATAATGAAAAATAATCCCGCATTAAATAACTAAATGAAACTGATGTCATTCCAAACACGTGGTTCAAGACTCCGTTGCCATAAATATAAACAAATAGTGTCGTTGCCACGAAAAATAAAAACTTTGAAAAGATCGTTGCCACACCATAAAAAGGAAACTCAACACGATTACGTCATCCCATCCCTCTACATCACTCCCTGTTATCACGTGATCCAGGATGACAGAGGCGGCACATCAAAGGCACGCCCACCGTTGCGTCACCTATTGTTCTCTTACGTCATCCATTGATCTATTGCGTCATGGCGGCATCCTTTGAAAGCACGATGACCTCCGCTTACTACTCCGGTAGTAGTAGCTGTAGATTCTTAATTACCTGATCCGGTCTAATTGACGGCTAGTGCGGTATCATCCGCATATCAACCTAAACAGTGATTCCTTGTGATTTTACTCTTAGGAAAATCCGCAGTGTACAAAATATAGAGTAAGGGGCCCAGAATAGAATCCTGGGGGACCCCAGCACTCAGTCTCCTTCTACTTGAGCTTTCTGCACCTATATAGACATAAAAACTCCTATCCTTAATAAATGAAGAGATGCGTATAATGCATTCTTTACTGAAATTGTAGCTTATTAGTTTATAAAGCAGCCCCTCATGCCATAAGCGGTCGAAGGCTTTCGCCACATCTAGCATGAGTAAGGCGACTATATGCTTCGTGTGCAAGGCCTCATTCAGGTATTCGGTCAAGCGCCCTAATTGTTTAGTGGTAGACAGTCCTGCTCTAAATCTAAACTGCTCAGGCGGCAGAATATCCAAATATGGTTGAAGTCTATATAAAATTCTCCTTTCAATAGATTTTGCCTAATCCTGGCAATAAACTTATTGGCCGGTAACCATCGGGCCTAGTAGTGTCTTTCCCTGGTTTGGGGAGTAATATAACTTCTGCGTTTTTCCATAAATACGGAAAATATGAATTGTCCAGGCAGGCATTAACGATCTTAACATATCTTGAGATAATGTTATCCGGAAGGTACTTTATGGTCAAATTGGTGATCTCGTCAAATCCGGGTGGTTTGTGAGCGCGAAGACGCTTAATTATATCCTTTACTTCCTGTATATGAGTGTGTTCCAGTCTATTTCCAGCCGGCTGATTTTTTATCCAGTTTTGCGTGAAATGTCTTGCTTCATAGACAAAATTTATGTCAACGGATCTTCATGCGGCATGGATTGTTGCATAAGATGCTGAGCTAGCACGTCTGCCTTATCTTTATTCGTTAAAGCGATAGTTTGATTCGAATAGATTGGCGTATTAACTGATTTTTTCGATCTTAGTTTTCGCTCAAAGTCCCAGAAACCGTCCCTGCAGTAACTAAATGCTAATATTTCTTCCTTCCATAGTTCTCTTTCGTGATCAATAATGTCTGTCTTTATCTCTCTATTGAGTTTGTTTAATTCACGTTTTAAGCGAGGGTCCCAGGTTCGATTCCACTTTTCCTGATTTTATTTCTATCTTTAATTTTATCTCTTAAGAATTTTGGCAGTAACCCTGCATCGTGCCGTACCGGCATACGTTTAGCGAAGTCGTTGTATGCGTTTTTAATATGCATAGTGAGATCACATGCAGCAGTTTCTCTTTCTCTTGTATGTTGATAGCTGTCCTCCGTAAATTTGTTTTCAGAGAGCAAGTAATTAAAAAGCTCCCAGTCCGTCACCCTGTTAATTTTATCGTCAACTATTTGAGTAGTACCTAGCGTGATGACAACGGGTACGTGGTCTGAAGAAAGGTCCTGAAGTATTTCTAAGCACATAGGAATCGCAGTAGGTGTTAAAAATACATCTAAAATTTCTCCACCATTTGGGTGACTTGGTAAATAAATGTATTCATTTGGTGCATAGAAATACACCGGGTGATTTATGATGAAATTAAGCAGCGCTTCTCCATTTCTATTCGAGGCTCTACAGTTCCATTCTCTATCTTTGGCAGGGAAATTTTAAGTAAGATAGCGGCGCCTCCGCCCCTATGCGTAAGGCGGTCGCATTTGTAAGTCCTATAGATAGAAATATTCATATTATCGCATTGATTGGCATGTGTTTCCGTCAGCATTGCGATGTCAATAGCGTGAGTGGTAGGAAAATATTCAAGTTCCATTAATTTGTTGAAAACACTACACGCGTTCCATGTCACTAATTTAATGGGTGCCCTGCTTTTAGTTACTGTACCCATTATCGGATTGAGTAGTTGTATTAGTTTCCTGATTTATTTTGCTAATTTTCCTAAACTGTTGTGTAATTTGAAATCCCACTTTTTAATTACAGCCACCAACTCTGCGAGGTCCGAAAAGATCTTTTTTTGCTTCTGAGAGCGTGTCCGAATATATGCCTGTTGATAAGGCTTGTGCGTAACTTTTGTTTCAAACGACTCTATTTTGAAAGGTCTTAGTTTGTTCTGTTTTCTTTTTAGGATATTTTTCACATCATTTAAAACTGCTAATATGTTGCTTACCGCAGTTTGCGCAGAATAGCTGTATATCTTCCTTATTCTTGTTTGCGCAGTCCCTCGATTGATGGCCAAGTCCGCAACGGACGCAGCCTGGTTAATAGTTACACCCAGCCTGAGTGCGATTGAACCCCTGGCAGCGGAAACACTGCAGGGGTCCTTGTCTTCCTAAATATTCTTTCGCACTGATTTTAATACCGCATAAAATTCGTTCAGAATAAATAGATTTGGATTGATCGGTTTTCGGTAGCGTAATTAAAAATAAAGGTAGCTGAATGACTTCTCCCTGTCTGCGTTTTGTCATCTGCTTAATATCCTCAATAATATATTCACGTCAATTAACCCTTCTCTAATATAGTCGATGTCAGTATCTTCTGTCAGTCCTCTGAGTACAATCTTATGCTTGCGATCCTCCCGTAATGAATATGAGTGATGTTCAACATCAAGTTTCATAAGTAATTTAACAATCCCATGCTAACTGTCCGGGGAATCCGCATAAATTTTAACCTTGTTTCCATACGTCTGTCCATGATTTCCTAATTTGCGATCCTTCATGAATTTTTGTATGTCACTCCACTTATGTTTATTCCTAATGATGGGAATTCTATTTAATTTACTGTCAGGTTTGTTGTTATCGGCGTTATTCTCCTTATTGTTTTGCATGTTGGTCATTTCTATAACATTTTCTGCCTGTGCGAAAGCTTTCTGTACACTGTTAATGTCACCAGAAGCACTAACATTTGTTTCCACACTATTTTGCCCTTCCCTAATCGACGTGTTTAGCGTTTGGTTGCTTAACTTAATTTTCTTCGCATAATTTCGAAAATTCCTATGTGTAATAGTTTAGTCACCTTTCTTACAGGGTAAATCCTCATATGAACTTATATCCTTATCTAAGGTTAGTTCTTCCTGCGAATCTGACTGCAGATTTATGGGGCTTCTAGCCCTTTCATTATCCTCCTCCGATAAATGAGAATATTGTGTACTTACATTCCCCTTACTGTTTTGTGTTTGTGTTGTTTGAATTTTTAATTCCGAGTTTACTGCCTCTATCATGCTGTGTAAAAAAATTAAACAGCTTCTCCTCGGTGTTAGTAAGTGATCCATTTTTATCTCTAACAATTTCTAACTCACTAATCTGTAGCCTAACGGCCCGTCCAGCCTATCCAGCCCGTCGCAAAGCAAACCGGCGCCCTCTAACCAGACCCACGCAATGGTGTTCTGACAGACAGATGAGCCAGCGGTAAACTCGCAAGGCTCCTGACAAGCACCTGACAGCGCGAGCTATGGGGTAACTATGCGAGTTACAACGACGCACGCCAGAAAACCTGCGCACGCAAGCTAAATTACGCCAGCATTGCAAAGTCAATAATAATTAACAGAAGCAAAATAAAATTTCGAAAAATTACCAGCAATGAGGCGCAAAATGACGCAGACAACGTAGTGGCAATCATAAAATTAAATTTTTTACAAGTCCGAAAATTTCCCTAAATTTAAATATAAATAAAGAAAACTGTAAAATAAAATAGACTGCAGCACAGCAATCTCAAATATTCACGATGTAAATTGCATTAAAAAATGCAAGTCGAAGAAATGAGTATTAAAAAATGCTCTTCAGTAATAAGCGTAGCACGTGGGACGTACGATCGTTGAGTTAGGGTTAACACCCGTCAAGCACGGCGAAAACCGGCTCTGGTGGTGTCTCCTGAAGCGATGCTTCACCCTCGCTAGCACCCTCCGAGATATGATATGAGAGAATATGGGATGTCAATCAAACCTGTTTTATACTCTCAGTTATATCTGGCAGGCCACAAACTGCTGCCGACTCTCGGAGCGTAGAATATGACCTGACCTGACCTGTTCACGGCAAAGGCGGCATTTAGCAGTCTCCAGTGCTTTAACCGTTGCGGTTGGAGATAACCCTTAGGCGTTGGCGGTTAATTAAAAGACAAGCGATTAACGCTGCGCCTGATGGCGAAGGTTATATTTATACCGTTAGCTATGAAAAATTTGCCGTTAGAGCTGTGACAAGTGTTGGTAGAATATGATTTGTCGATATCACCACGTGATACTGGACTTAAAGATTTCACTTGAATTAAGATTAAGAGCTTAAATTTAGCAATTATATTAGCATATGGTTTTGAGACAGGTTCATCTGTGAATTTAGATCTTAAATTGAGCTGATATTAAAATGGCACTGAGAGAATCCGACCGCTATGAACTATTCTAATTTAGCATATTTTTTCAGGCTTGTTCTGATTGGATGGTGGCAGTCATGTGGAGGTCACCCTTTCGTGAACTGACCACGTCCAATGCTGCTTGAAAAATAAGCATTTGCACATCACACAGTTTGTACACTTTGAAAAGTCTGTAGTTCGTTATACTCTAAGTAAATTTTTCTTGTTGACAAGCTGTTCACATAGATTTTATCACATTTCACACAGTTTTAGCGCAGGTTTTGATATAATGAATAGTTTTATGGGAACACTGATTATCGGATGACACTACCGGCAGTACACAGAGCTTTCTAAGTTTAAAGTTTTTTCAAGCTCAGAACACAAATGTCTCTGTATATTTTTTACACTTTGCATATTTCTGCGTATGGTGAAGTTGTGTTTTACATAACATTATTCAATATTTAAATTTCCACTTGAGCTTTCTAAGTTTACTTATATATTTAGTCTGCGTAAACACAAAAGTCTCTGTGGCTCTATATACACATATGTACACTATTTACAGATTCACCATTTGCGGTTGTGAAATATGCTCCGAGGTCTCTCTGCGGCGTTTTCAAGCATGGGATCGTAATTGAGCAGTTCGTTCAGGTGTTTATATTTTCAGGTCTCTATTTTTCTGAAGAAATTGTGACTTGTGGTTAAAATTTGGTCTTCAATGGATCTGATTTTTAGTCCCTTGTGTATTTGCTGGTTGCGTACGAGCCAAGGAGAGTTCATTACTTCTCGTAATATTTTATTTTGGAAAACCTTCATTTTATGGCGGTAGGTTTTAAAGACCGTCGCCCATACTGGAATAGCATATAATAAGATTCGGACGAATTAAGGTGATATATATTTTCTTTTTGATGCTTGCGTTAAGTTTAGATTTTCTTTCGATAAGCGGGCACAGGGCGATTTTTGCTGATTTGGCTTTTCGCTAGGCATATTCTATTTGTTCTTTAAAGTTTAATTGAGAGTCAAATTGGATGCCCAGATACGTTGTGCTATCGACTATTGGGATTTGCTGGTTGTTGATCTTCATATTGACATTCACTGAAGTAAATTTTTTATGTCTTCTGAATAATAATATTTCGCATTTAGCCGGATTTACTTTTAATTTCCACGTTTTATAATAGTGGGCTATTTTATTTACTCCTTTTTCCAGTTTATCTACCGAAAACTGCGGCTTGTGAGATTTGGTCAGAATAGTCGTGTCGTCGGCATATTTTACAATTTTAGCATTTAAAGGTATCGGCATATCATTGGTATATATGTTAAAAATTATCGGCCCTAGGACGCTTCCCTGAGCTACTCCGCTTCTAACTCTTTTCTTCCTTGACAAGGTATTATTTATTTTCACTCTGAAGGTTCGATTTTTAAGATAGCTTTGCATGAGTTTGATGAAATTTAGTGGCAAATGAACAAGGTGTAGTTTAAAGAAACGACCCTCGTTCCACACCTTGTCAAAAGCTTTTTCTAAGTCGAGAAATCAATTGGAAATTGTATTTTTCTTGGAGAATGCTCCTGCAATATATTCCGTAACGTTTAGTAGCTGGTGCACGGTACTATGGGCGGGGCGAAAGCCGAATTGTTCGTTTTGAAGAGTTTCATTTTCTTCTAGTTGAGTGGCCTCTTTTGTAATACCCACTCAAATACTTTATTAAGGCTTGGGAGTAAGCTGATCGGTCGACAGGACTTTACTTCTTTCGGATTTTGCCAGGTTTGGCGAAGGTGCAGTTTTCCATTGCTGTGGAAAATAGTTTATCCTCATGCAGGCGTTAATGATATTAATTATCATCACTATGTATCTTTTTGGGAGGTTTTTCAGTGCTTTGTTGGTGATGCCATCATATCCTGGGGCTTTTCGCATTTTAAGTTTCTTTATAATTTTTTCTATTTTAGTTGGGGAGGTGGGATTGAAATGATGAACTTGGCGTCTGTCTAGGAGATGAGCTGGGAAATTTTTAACTTCCTCTTCAGTTTCATCATTTAAGCTTTCAGTATTTGAGAAGGTCTCTTCAAAGTGGGTGGCGAGGATTTCGGCAATTTCTTTTTCAAAATAAGCGACTGAATTATTGATATGAATTGTCCCGATACTGTCAGGGTAAGGCTTTCAAAGGCTTTGCTGATTTTTCATACTGTGTCAATTGTAGTCCATGGAATCTAATAGGTTGTCCCAGCATTCTGAGCGGTACTCGCAAAGTGGGTTTTTTATATTTCTAATTTTTCTGTTGAGATTCTTTTAACTGTGGGATCTGCAGTTCGTCTCCAAATTTTCGCAGTTCTATTCTTGTCTCTGATTTTTTTCTATTATATTTTCAGGGAGTTCAGCTTTTTTGTATTCTTGGTATTTAGTGGAATCTTCTAGGGTGTTTTGTATTTGAAATTTAATGTCCGCCATATCGGCTAAAATTGCCATATTGTTGTTAGAGATTAAATTTTGGGGAGGATTGTTTGCCGAGATGATGACAACAGTTTCGTTGGTCTTGGAATGCGCTATTATAGCAGTCATTTGTATATTACTGGTTCCTGAGAGGCTATATCTGATCGCTTGAATATGTTTTCTTACGAGGATGAGCGTGCCTCCTCCTCTGGCTCGAGTGCGGTCGTTTCTAAAAGTATCCAGGGACATATCCAGGGTATATCCAGGGATGTTAAATTTGTCGCATGCACGAAGGCGAGTCTTGTTAATGAGGAATATGTCGATATTCTTATTCTGAAGAAAATTTGAGATTGCAGTATTTTTGTGTCTTACGTTATTTGCGTTGAAGAAGGCTATGTTTAAACTGCTTGAGGCAGTGATTTGTATACTTGCGTTGTTGATAAGAGGACTAAAATTCATAATTTATTGTTGATATGAATTTGAAGGCCTCCCAGCCAACTTGGAGTTTTTCCGTGATTGATTTTGTTTTGATAAAGCGTTCAAAAGAGCTTTGCCTTGAATTATTAAGGTTTTTATCCATGTTAGGAAGTCTGGGGTGGAGTCTGTTTTTACTGTTCCTCCATTCGTTTTCTGATTGGCGGCTCTGGGCCATGTGATCGGAGCATTTTCATTTACTTTATATGAATTGGTTTTGCTGGGTAATTTTGGGAAATCTTTTAAGTTAAATATTGGATTTATTTCCTTTGGAGTTTTACGCGTTTCTTTTTGAGCTTCTTTTGCAGCTATTTTTCTTTTTAGATTTTCTAGGTGCATTGCACAACCCCTGTACGAACTTACATGTGGCCCGCCGCATAGGCAACACTTGCCGGGGAGGTTTCTAGCTTTTTTACAGTCTGTTGTAACGTGGTTTTGCTCACATTTTAGACATCTTAGTTTGTGTTTGCAGTGAGCACGGGAATGTCCATATCTCTGGCAATTGTGACACTGTTTGTGTCCTGGAGATGGTTTGAAGGTAGATATTTTGACTGCGAGGTCCAATATGTGAGTACTTTGATATATCCTTTTGCCGTCTTGATTTCTTTTTATTTCCGCGACGAAGGTGGTAAGTTTGACTATTTCGTTGTCTATCTCTTTAGTTATTTGCCTTACTGTTTTAACAGGGATATTTTGAGCTTCCAATTCATCGCAAATGTCTTCCGGCTTTATGTGTACTGAAAGTTTTTTGATAATTATTCTTAAAGGCTTATCTTTTGGCAGAGAAAAAGTGCCATACGGTATTTCTTTTTCATCTAAGAATTTAGTGACTGCTCTGTAGTCGTTATCAGATTTCACCTTAATATGTATATCTCCTCCTTTTTGCACCCACTCCATTGAGGTGGTGAATTTTTTTAATGTTAACTCTTAATGGTTTCCAGTCCGTCACATCTGATATTATTATCGGGGAAATTCTACTTGCTGTATTTTTGGGTGGTGTGTAATCTCCTTCCGTTTGGCCCATTTCTTCGTGATGTTTGATGCTATCCATGCAATCATCTATTTTTAGATTTGAGTATCTATATTTGATTGAAGTTACAGAAGTGTCGCTTGCATCGCTTAATGCGCGTTTATGTGCGTTTTGGGTTTTTTTCCATATTCCTGGTGGGAAGAGATTTTGATCCTGCGATTTTTGTTCCTTTTCCGGTTGAGTTAATATTTTTCCTATTCCAACGACTTCGTCAATAGGGTCTACTCCTTTTTCTTTAAAGGCTTTATTTACAAGCATAGCTACAACTTTATCTAAATCACTTGCAATATCCGGTGCTACTTGCATTTTACCGCTGACTCTTGAATAGAGAGCTGACTAGCCACAGCGGCCAAATCCTCCTGAGCGCCATTTTGTAATACATTATCTATGATATTCCTATTCCTTAAAAATTCAAAATTTTTAAGCAATTCTGAATCTACCTTGCTCATCGTGAAACGTAAATTACAGTTTCCCTATCCACAAGGCACGTCCATCACAAATTCATGCGCTAAAAGAGAATAAAGCATATACTTACGAACCATCTAGATGCACTCTACTGAGCACGACTTGCTCGAAGTAAACTCGAAGCTTCTATGATGCGTAGAATATTCGTCCAGTAGTGCTTTTATCCACTGCGAAATGAAAGCAGCAGTCAAGCCGTTCATAGAACATCTGTTTTTCATTTCAACAACGGATTTGGTCGGTGCAAGGTTTCTACTACATCTCAGTTAACCCATTAACTGCTTAAGACGTCTTTAAACGTTTTCAGAGATCGCTCTAAAAATGCTTAAGACGCGTATACACGGAACTGAAATTTCTCGAAAAATGATTAAGACGTGTATACACGGAGACAAGGTTCCCGATAAATGCTTAAGACGTGTTGAGACGCTACGCGAGGTCTTCTTTCTCCCTGCGTTTCCGCAGGCGGCTGTCATTTGCACAAAGCTCTTAATAGGGTGTGAAATCTGTTTGAAAAGCGCACTTTACGGAAGAGCCCTCCGAGTAAAGGCTTATTGTCAGACAGCAAGTGTACATTATTCTGCAAGGTTTTTGAATGATGACAAATCGTTTTACAACTGTGTGCCTTCTGGTACATTGAAGTAATGAAAGCCCAATCCTCAGTCGCTGATTACATCCCAAAATCTTTATTAAAAAGAGAAAAAATTCAGAAATGTAATGAAAAATGCATTTTAATAAATCATATAATATACAATTGACTATATGATCTTGGTATTTAAAGTTGGTTACATTTTCTGATTTCTCAACAACAAGAAAAAGACATATAATGTCAAAATTAATTTTTTTTTGCCTTGGTATTTCAAATGGAGTTTTTAATGGTATTTTCTTTCTACTTTATGAAAAGACAACACTGTTTTTAGCATGCCTGAGTTTTGGAATTTGTAATTGTGACTGACTGGTTTACTATAAACGCGAACTTACATGTAAAAAATTCTTCGAGGTAGAAATTAAAATATTCAACTCAAGAAATTATATTCAATCAAGTAAATGAATATGCTGAAAAAATTCATGGAGATCAATAGCTTTGTTTAAATAATTTATTAAAATTTGGAATGCAACGGAAATTTTAAAATCTGCATTGTGTGAAATTCTCTGCCATGTCGCGTCTTTTAGAACGAAATCTATAAATCTTTTATTCTTATATTTAATGGTATATAAGAGAATTGAAAAAATAAGTGCGTGGAAGTGTTAGATATTTTGCGCCCAAAATATTACAGTTGAAAAGATGTTTTATTATCAGAAAACAAGTTATTTCCTCTCCAAGTGTCAGTGCTGATAGCGATAAATTGAATGAAAGTTTTTCTTTATATTGAGAACTTAATTTATATATTAATTCGTTATTACCTAATAACTGTATCTACGCAATTACTTTACAAAGTCTTTTGATACAAATCCTAAAAACGCCACCAGCGGTTGAGTGGCTAAGTCGCTGAACACTGGTAGTTTGAGATGGGTTCTAATTCCAGAGATATGGCTGTTTATGGTTTTTCCTGAAGTGTAACGTGGATACGAGTCAGTTTCCCTTACGAAATCCTTCGCGAAGGCATACTTATAAGATATTTTCTTTCTCTTTTCTGCATGCCTTTGTGGTGTCACGGTAGCACACTCGGCGCGTTTTCGAGAGGTCCAGGTTTGAAAACCGGTGAGGGCATTGACCTCACCTAATGACATCCTAATGACTCTACAGTGGCGCCCGAACTAAAAGGTGGTGGATGATAATTCTTTATCACAAGGATTTGGCGACTAGGTCACCTAATCCCTAGTGGCCCTTTGAATGAGGGAGTATATAAGGTATTTTCTTGCTCGTTTCTGCATGCCTTCGTGGTTTCACGGTAACACACTCTGCCCGTATTCGAGAAGTTCAATTTCGAGTCCCAGCGAGGGTATTGTTCCTTTTTCACGTCTCCTGTCTCAAAAATCCTAATGAATATACGTACTTACTCTTGGAAGGTACTCTTGTATACGTCGAAATATTTAAAGCCAAGCTAGAACGATTTTAGTTAATATATGTACTACTAAGAGGAAAATCAATCCCAAACCATCCGAATAATCTTCCATATTCATGAACAAATATTTTTATGTATTTTACTAAGAAAGAAGTTTCTCGTATTAGCTTGATAAAAGACATTGAATAGTGTATAAAGTAATCCCCGTTTTCTCAGTTATTTGGGAAAGACGGACCATTTTTCAATGGATGAAGATGTGATTAATTTATAGTCATCATATAGATGAATGTTGAATGACGCTCGAAAATTTTAACTGTGAGCTAAACGTAACTGAATTATTAATGAAAAACTTTACCTAACAGCAAAGGTATATAAGCAAGTATTTACTCAAAATGCACGATTAAGAATAAAAAATGCAAGTAAAGTGACGGTTCTAAAATTAATTTTCCAGAAATAAAGGAAAGTGAGCCCACCTGTAGACAAATGGATACAACCGCTGGGCACCAGTAATTTAGTCCGAATCGAATTTCAAGACTGACTGCATGGCATTTTCATTGCTTTTCCTCGTGTACAGCATGAACCAGTTTAAATCCTTGAAGTCCTTCATAAAATCACCTCTTTCTTCAGGCAAATATCTCTCACCTTCTTTGGCAAAATCAGTTAAAACTGAGAATTGAGATTTTGCTTGCAAATTTTTTGTTCACGTTTGTTATTATTATTGTACCTCAAAGGAGATGCATTTCTTTTTAACTTAACGATTAAAATCCTGTATTAGAAAAGCAAAATTTATAGACATTAATGCGCTTCAAAAAAATTGATGGATGAGTAAAGAATCTAAAAGCTGGTGAGAGTTGCTACTCCGTGAAATGTAAGATCTTTCATTTATCTTCTATGCACACGCAGAAAGAACAGCTTCTTAGAGCGTTGTCATTCAGTAAAAGCATCAGCTCTTTAATTAATTTTCACATTTAATCAATTTACTATTGATTAAACAATGGAGCGATTTAAAGTTAATAATAGTACTTCTTATAATATAAATCTTCATTTAACTTTTTCAACAATGTCGGTATAAATTAAAATTATATATAGCTCATAACTTTAACAGCTTCGTTGTAATTTATAAAAGATAGGTGTTGTCACTGCATGAAGTAATAGATATTTAACTGGTACGCAGTTCTTGGTGCGAGGAAAAAAAGTGAGGACCTGATTCAGAAATATTAGTATGCATGCATGTAACTATCGATGTTTCATGTATATATGCATATATGTGCGTACGAATGTATGTATGTGTATACATAAAAACAGATACTCACATACGTACATTTCTGAATTCAATCTCGATAACAGAACAGTACCATTTAATTTACCTACTAGGTGACATTTCTGTGTTCATATTTAGTTCTCTTTCTTCAAATTCTTACTTTTTACACTTTAAATTTGCGAGATTATATGTTAAAATAAAAATGAAGCTTATTGTGAGAAAAATATGTCAGGTTATGGAATAAATTTATTGACATGTTCCTTTTTTATATCTATTATCGTGCAAATGTACGTTTAAATATCAGAAAATAGTTATTAAAATGAAAACATTTTTGCACTTATTATGCAGTTATTATTATTACTACCAGAGCATAAAGTTTTTTTATTGCTTAATTGATAATCACGACTGAATTTTATAAGCAGTCCTAAGCTATACCAGAATTTCCCGCTTTTCTTTTACCGGGAATAGATTGACATCTTAAGTGCTTCAAAAAAGCGCCTTTATAGTATAAGAACACATACCAGGTATTTCCACCCCGTTATGGGCGATCCTAATGGTTCTAAACCATTAAAATAGCTTCTGGGGTGTCTTACCTCTTGTTAAAATCCCGGATTCGTTTCTTGGGAAAACTCCTTTGAAGCACGAAGGGGAGGCGAAAAGAGAGATTTTTTTTTTGAATGCGAAAGTATTTTAGTGCATTGCTTGATTATACAATATTTTTAGTTTTGTTTCTCCTACTTTCCTCACACCATGCCTACGCAATTGAAACTGACGTATTTGAATAAAAAGAAATTTAGTAGCTTATGAAACATTTAAGTGCGGAAATTTACAACGATCGTCATTTAAAATGTCAGTTAGTTACAAATATATATATAAAAAAATAATATACTGTTGCGAAAAATTCGGCGGTTGCGCCTGTATGTAAGCTTTCCGGCATAGCGTTAGGGTTGCCATAAAATAGTGTATGGTAGAACTGCCAGATTGGCGACTTTATCGCCCATTTGGCGACCAAATTGGCGATATCCCGTGGTCCAATCGGGAAGCTTCTAGAATAATTTCCTGTCGAGATATTTCTCGAAACGTGTGGAACTTATAGAAACGCTATATAAACCCCTTCGTTTCTGAGAGCCGGCAATTGCAAGCAGAGTGTGATTAAGTGTGATTAATTGTGAGAATTGCGAGAATAGCTGCTGACTGTGATTGCTAAGCTACGCAAGAGTTTTGTGAACGGAAAGCGATCGAGATAGTGCTTTGCCATGAAGCTACCTTTACAGTATAGCTTGACAGTGTATTGGTGATTGTTCCACGGTGTTTATTATAAGTCTAGTGTTGCCGTGAAGCTACCTTTACAGTTACAGCCTGAAGCTGTGTGGCTGATTGTTTCAGCGTATTTATTGTAGATTTTCGACTCTTTTAATGGTAATTTTGGAACTGTGCTGTAAATAGTGATTCTTGTAAATAAATTGTGCTTTTTATTGTTCTGCATCGTGTTTTCATCGGATACTCTCAAATCTACGAACCCGTATAAACGCAACAACTGGTGTCAGAAGTGGGATTTGAGAGTGAATGCCAGTCACCCGTCTACAGGAGAAAGCAATGGCGGAGGAAATGGAAGCTTTGATGGAAATGTTAGCAGCTCTGAAAGCTGGACAAGAAGAGATAAAACAAGAAATGAAAGCTGGCTATGAAGAAATAAGAGCCGAGATAAGAATTGGCTATGAAGAGATGATAGCTGAGATGAAGGTCGAGCGTGAAAAGAGGAAAGTCGGCCGAAAAAAGGTACGAGAGCAACTCCAACAGATGAAAGAGGAGTTTGCAGAAGAAACTGGAGCCATAAAAGAAGATGCGAAAGTGCCAAAATTTGCGTCTGAAGAATTAAAGGAAGGAGAAATAAAGGGAATAGCTAATCAACTGCCTGAGAAAAATCAAGAAATGATGAATAAAACATCTAACGGGGTTAAAGGAAAAGAACGAAAGCATGAAGAAATAAAAGACGGGAAAGAAGCTTTTGATTCTCAAGTGCCTGAAGTAGAGACAGAAGAAAATGAAAATGCGACCGTCGAGATGATAGAAACTGATAGTGAAGTTACGAAGTCGCAGTTAGCAAGTATTGAACCATCTAAAAACTCATGTGACTGTGAGATGGAAGGAGCTGATGTACAGCTTACGCAGAGTGATCCAGTATTGCAAGAAAATTTACCCACTTCGCAAACTGTATGTGTGTCTTATAATGAATATTGTGTAGACATGGACTTGATTCTAAACCAGGATAGTTCTGTTTGCAAAGGATCGGATTGTATTCATGACCCTGGTGCAAACTTCGGAATTGGTTCCCAGGAAACGGAGGAAAATAAGCATGTAGCAACTACTAAAATTACCAAGGTGAACTGCATACACGATGCGAATAAAATACAGAGTGGTGAACGAACTGTTTCAGATCTTGTTGTGGAAGAGAAGTCTGAAATGACTGAATCTTCAGACTGTGATATGAAAAACAGAAATACATTTCAGAACTGGCGTGGAAAAGTATTTGACCCGGGTATTGTTCAAGAGCAGAAGCTGAGTACGGGTTGGCGGATCCTAACATTAAGCCAATTCCAGACCAAGAGGCTATCACTACGGCTGAAGTCCTGTTGCAGAACTGGGATCTAGATTTGGAACTCCCCTCCAGATTCATACCGACCAAGGCAGGAACTTCACTTCGGCTGTGTTCAAAGGACTGTGCGACTTATTGGAAATAAAGAAAACACAGACCACCCCGTTACATCCGCAGTCTGACCGCATGTGGAGAGATTTAACCGCACAATCTTGAACCACCTATCTCTTATGGTTTCCAAGAACCAAGAAGACTGGGATCGTAAGCTGCCCCTGTTCCTGCTAGCTTACCGTAGTGCCGTCCTCGAGAGTACCGGCTATTCCCTTTCTCAAATGCTCTTCGGTCGTGATCTCCGTCTTCCAAGTGACCTGCTTTTCGGTCGTCCTTCGGATCTACAGTCCTCTCCTGAGGAGTACGTTCAAGATCTGCAAGCCCGGTTGGAAACGATGCACAGGTTTGCTCGAGAGCGAATTTACATCTCGACGGACAGGATGAAGAAAAGGTACGACGCAAGAGCGACCGAACATAAGTTCGAGGAAAACGACAAGGTTTGGCTGTGGAATCCGAGCCGTCGTAAGGGCATTTCTCCCAAACTGCAATCGCATTGGGAAGGTCCCTACACAGTCCTCAACAGAC
Organism: Stegodyphus mimosarum; assembly: GCA_000611955.2. NCBI lineage: Eukaryota > Metazoa > Arthropoda > Arachnida > Araneae > Eresidae > Stegodyphus > Stegodyphus mimosarum. The sequence continues at coordinate 17,112 of KL816617.1, forward strand.
TGAATGACGTCGTAATACGGATCCGTAAGTCTCCCAATTCCAAACCTAAGATAGTACATTATGATAGGTTAGCTCCATACTATGGCCATAGTAATTAGTAATAGTTATTTTTGTTATGGATACCCCGTATTTCGTAATGGTTTTATGCTTAATTGTATGATTTATGCATACCGTCTTTTTCCGAAAATAAGACACTGTCTTACTTTCTTTTTTGGTCTAAAATACGCGCTAGGGCTTATTTTCGGGGGAGGGAAAAAATAAAAGTATATTTATATATTTTTATTTACACAGAATACAGAAATTTAAATTTATTCATTTACAGTCATGCCATCTTCTTCTGGAACATCGTCATAAATAAAATTCTGAATTATATTCTGAT
>KK116766.1:0-30042 GCA_000611955.2 Stegodyphus mimosarum
TTGTGCGCATGCGCTAACGTAGGTAGAGGCTATTCGCACCGTCGGTGCGATTAGCCACTGCGTTTCTTCCCTTTCTTTTTACCGGAGCAGTTGCCAACAATGTATTTTCCTTTCCAAGAGATCTTGTTAAATGGCTAGTTTACAGATTTCTTTCTTGATTTTCACTCTTCTTGGTAGTTGCAACGTTTGTACAAACACGCCCAGACGAATAATGACCATTCTCGTTTTTATAAGCTTGTCATTGATTCAGCTGGCAATGCGCAGATCACAAAAATATGTTTCTGCTCAACAATTCGGAAATTTACAAAACTGTTTTCAAAATGCAGAACGTCCGAGGTCGGACTGCTAGACGCATTTAAGATCTCAACTTTATCGTTGTCGAGTTGAGTACAGTGTGTACTTTGGCGAATTTTGAGTATGTAGTTGTTCTCAATTTAATTTTTTACTCTTTTAATTCTGATAATTATGTATTATTCTACTCTTGCTTGTCTTAAAAAAAATACATTCATCGTCTTGAATGTGGGCAAGACCTAAAACAATGTACATATTCGTTTTGTCGTTTTATGAAATTGATCTCTATTCAGATATTTAATCTTTATGTTTTTTGAGTTGAAACAGAGTTTGTTTAACTGAAGTTTGAGGGAAGATATGTGGCTTCTCGCGAAAAAGTCATTTTATTATTGTTAAGCTATACCATGAGAATGTGAAGTCGTGTAAAATTAGAGCTAGTTTAATATTATGAAACAGGATTATATTTATTTGGTGTTTAATTTAAAGGGAAGAAACATTCACTAACCTAATCGTGTTTAATGGCCACTGTAACTGTTTTCTTATTTGTTTAGATATGTTCTGTATTGTCTCTATTAGCTGTAATTAAATATTTGTTCAAAAGCAGAAGTGTATGCATTTATAACTCTTTTATTGTATCCATTATATTCTTTATATTTCCAGAGCTTCACTATTTATCTAGATGCATATGAAATCTGATTTCGGTAGTAGCGAAAACTTCCGCTGCTGTATTTGCTTTCATGTCCGTACTGGCACTATAATTCTTGGTATTTGGCACTTGGTAAGTTTACTTATGCATGTATGAATTGATTTAGCTAATGAATGTTAGTAGCTATTTACAATTTGTTCCGTAATATTAATTATGTTTCATATGATTAACTTTCAAATCTGAAACTCCAATTAGTGTTGTTACTGGTATTTTTCTAGAAGATTGAGTAATATTGGAGAATATTAATAGTCTCTGAAAGAAAGTGTGCGTTTTAAATTAAACTGCAAAATAAAATTATGTCTTTTATAGACATTACTATATTTCAAATGCTATCAAATTTTCTAATTTACATCAATTAAGAAAATTGCTGAATAGACTGGATTTTCTTTACATTTTATGTAAATGTGAGTGTATTCTCATGACATATGGTCATTTGGTACATAAAAAACATATTGTTATTAATGGCTAAAAAAATGAAATAAAGCAGTTGCTTTCTCCAAGGCTGAATATCTGAGAATGGTAATTTAAAATGCTTATAGTTTCGTTGACATACACAGAAGCATATCCAGAATTATCATGAAGAGCATACTGCTGAGTGCTAAATTATTAAAAAAATAATAATAAAATGAATGGCCATTAGAAGTTAGAAATTGGTGATGGTATTTTTGAATCAATATATTTCTAAATTTCCCACAGCATATAGAATAATGAAATGCACATTGTAATTTTAAATGCCTTAGGTTTAAGTTCCAAGTTAGAATTTTTTTCAAAGATTGAGCTGTGCAAACAATTTATAGCCTGTACTCATAATTCAGTTTTACTTGGTTTATACAGATCATACTATAATTCCAAATATAATCAGTAAATACATTATATTAGTTAATTATTTAAACACTGACAGTTTAATTATCATATTGACAAAATTGATAACTGTTTTTTAAGTATAATTTATCATTTTATGAAGACTGCTGAGACTTATAAATTGTATAAATTTACATGCAAATTTATTTTCAATCTCGAGCAAAAAATAGAATTCACCTAAAAGAATTTTAAGACTAGTGTTAAGTATGCATCAAATATAACTGCTGATATTTACACATGGTAGAAATTTATGTGCAGAGAAAATTCCACTAAAATAATTTGTGGTTTAGTGTTAAGTATACATAAAATGTAATTTGGGGAAAAGTGGAATTGGAAGAAGGACATTTTTCTCTATTCAGAGATTTCATAAATTCACGTTTATTATTAGAAACAAGCTTTTACCTTATTTGTGGACATTATGTAGTTAATGGCCAGTAAAACCTGGTTGGCAGAAAAAAAAAATTGTAAATTGTTGAGTGTACACAAGTAAACAGCATTCACACCTCATTGTGGATCTGGATTCTATTAGTGTGTATCACTACACCGCAGCCAGCAGTCTGTACCTGCTCAGTTCATGTGACAAGTCCAGTTTATGGTACAGTGGTTTTATCTTGTATTTACATATTCTGTTTTGTGGTATGTTGTGATTGTTTCAAAGAGCTAAAAAGTGTCTGTTTTTATAGAAGAAAGGCTGAAAGCTTTGAAGAGAGTGAACAAAGATGAAATATATTTTAATGTATTTAATATATGTCAAATATATTTTAGTGGCACAGAGTTATTATGTAAGAAAAAGACCATAGAAAACTGGAAAGAGAATTTAGATGAAAAAGGGGCGTTGAGAGCAGATGGCAATTGACATTGTAGAATAAAGAAAAAGTTAGCAAAGTTGTGGGAAAATCGAGGAATCGTGGGATATGCAGTAAGAGAGTTAAATGAAAAAGATAAAAATACTAAACTACTTTTAAGTTCATGATAAAGTTTAAAGTAAAATTATTCACAATATATTAAATCTAATAAATACTGCTTTTAACTTTCAACAAAAGATTTCCTGTTACTTACCCTGATTGTTCCATGTAACAAAAATAATGTCAGTACATCAGTACAAACAGTAATTGCCAAAGCTACATGAGCATCTTTTAAAATATGAACAAAAAATAAGTTTTAGTTTGGAGCAGCAGTAAATATTAAAATTGTGAGTACAGATCAATACATTCCCATTGCTAAGTATCAATCTAGAAATCTATTCATTACTATAAACACTTTAAATCACTATAAAAAGTAATGAAATTAATTTTTCACAGTTGAAGTGTAATCATATGTATTTATTTGTACATTACTATAGGAAAACTATTTATCACTGTACATGCTGTGAAATTAATTTCAGAAAAATTCAATAAAAGGCAAATATGCTTCATAGGGAATAGCTATGAAAAATCAGCTGAATCTAAAATAAGATACTATACATGCTCCAAATCCAAAAACAGTTCATAAACTTTGCCATCATACTTCAGTTTTTTTAAAAATATAGCACACACACACAAGTAACAAATAAAATATTCTCCTTTGATAAACTTGCAGGACATGTTCTTCAATGCAACATAGAATGTTTCAAACGTTCAGCACAAGCATGAATTACGACAAAAAATTTAACTCTTGGCAGAGAAATGCAGTCTTGGAGAAACAGTATATCACAGTTTTTATAGGTAAAATAGGGTGGTAACATTACAAAAATGTGTTCCAATATGGAATGTGTCCACCCATAGCTGCAATACATTGGTGGCAGGTACATTCCATGCTGTCAGTTACATTGTGGTTCAGTGAAATGGGAAGCAACAACCAGACATGAAGAAATCCGTGTTCAAGCTCATCTAATGATCTTGGAAAAGAACTTAAAGCAGCAACCTGTCTCCCAAGGTAGTCCCAAAGATGCTCTATCGGATTCAGGTCTGGGGATTGAACTGGCTATTCCATCCGCTCCATACCATGGCCTTCAAGATATTCTTCAGGAGCCCAAGTTTGGTGTGGTCATGTATTGTCATTTGTCAGAAGAAATCTAGGACCAATAGCTGCGGCATATGCACGGACATATTGATCAAGGATCTTGTCTCAATATCTCACACTGGTCAAAGTTCCTGCATGGAACACATTTAGGTCAGTGTGATTACCAAGAGAAATCCCAGTCCAAACCATTATTTCACCTCTTTAACTGTCTTTTCACAATGTGGTATTTGTTGTATCTGGTGTGTTGTTCCCTCCAGATCAGCTGACGACCTGAATCACTCTCGTATGTGAACCTGGAGTTGTCTGTGAAGAGGACAGACACCCATTGTTGACTGGTTCAGGAGACATGTTCTGTTGCCCAACATAAATGTGCACATCTGCGTCTTCAGGTGAAGGAGACACAAACAACTGGTCGTCTTGCATACAGACTTGTATTATGCAGGCGTCTGCACACTATAGTAGCTGAGATTCTTGTTTCTGTTGCACCTTTTGAACTTGAAATACAAAAAAATTGTAGTTGCCTGAAGAATTATTATGTGCATGGATGTCGGAGTTATGTGCAATCTGAAAATTTGACAATTTCTACTAAAGGGTTATTGTAGTATCTTATTTTCATCTTATAATTAATTACTTACTCTTGAGGCAAAGCAAATTTATAATTATGAGTTTCTTTTCGAATTTCTTCTGTGATGAAGTAAATTAGTAAAAGGATTTTCCTGTTCTGTAAAATTTTTCTGACAGGTTCTTTTTATACCTATTGTGTTGAATGTCGTACCATATTTACTGTTATATCATTTTCACTAGCAAATATATTATCTGGTTTTAAACCTTTTGCCTGTCTTTTTATTGACCTGTTATCATGTCATATGTTTTTAATGAAAAATGACTCATTATTTTTTCTTTATATATTGTAAATCATGCTACAAAGTTTGATAATGAGAAATTGACTGAAATTATAATATTGGTTCTCTAAGTACTTGCTAAATGAATGAAAAATAAAATATGATGATAAATGAATAAAAAATAAAATATGATGTCATTGAGCAATATATGTGATAACCATAAAATAAAGTGCATTCAAGTATCCATAAACAGTATGATCAGATGCACTACAAAAATGATTTATATGAAGCTAGGGATGCCAAATGATAACAATTGAACTAAAAATTAAAAAGTTATGCTAGCCATCCTCATGAACAACTGAAGTTAGGTTACCAGAATAAAATAATTTTCTGACAACAAAACTGGCACATTTGGTGTGTACCCAACATTTTGACCTTGAAATAAAGGAGCAGGAGTCCTGTAAAAATGATGTGCAACGAAAATATATTTTTTTTTTTTAATGAAAGTTCTTTCTTGAGAGAAGATAGAATAGTTTTTTACTCCATTAAGTTGTATTTCAAATGTTATATTTTTATCTGATCATTTATTACAATAGAAATAGTATTAATTGACGTTTCTCAGATTTTTTAATCTTATGAACATAACTACAATTTATCACTATGCATGCACATAAAATTATGGAAGAAAGGAAATTTCTTGAGAATATAATGTAATAATATATAACTATTAATAATGAGTTGGAAGTTATAAATTATTTCTTAATTGCAGGTTAAATACATACAATTAGAAAATCAGAAAAAATATTTTATAAAGTTTCACTTGTTTTGGTTCATAAACCAAGTCCAAACTCCTAACAGACTGAGAGTGAATTATCACTGCATTAAGTTAATAACAGAATCATAAAAGGTCAAACAAACCTTTTTATTTAAACAGAACTGAAATATAAATACATGGCTTGTGCATACAAATCAGCCAACTACTTGTGGCGGATGTAATTCAAAATAACAGTAAATTCAAATTTAAGCTTACTAGCCAAGTGTTATGCAAATGATTTAACATGAAGTTACTGAAAACTTCTTACCGGCATAACTATTTAAATATCAGCAAGTATAATGCAAGTTGAAGCATGAAATCTTAACTGAGCTATCTAACCTAGTAACGTGGTCCCGAAAGGCAGAAACATGCCTTCTTACAATCGAAAAATCTTACATTAAATACTTTAAAACTAATTTAATTTCTGGCAAATAAATGGAAGAGCGAACTGATAGTACAGGTATAAATCGTAAAATAACTGGTTATTTAAAATAATAGGAACCTTATAACTTTAAGTGCTCTTTACTTACCTGGAATATTTTCAGTTTGATTTGGGTCTGAATACCAGTAAATGAGAGGGCTGAACAGGTTTCTCTTGTTTCTTTATGTATAAATAGGTATATGAATCAGTTTTTCTTTGAAAGTCCTTCATGTAGGCATATTCTCTCATGTGATGTGCCTCTGCTGTTAAGTATTTAGCCCTCATATGATGTGCCATATTCAATTTTTTTTTTAAGTGCTTTAAAAACTTTCGTGATTCACTAAAAATTGTCTGTTGGGTTGCAAGCCAGACATTAAGATCATTGATATAAATCATCTCTGGGAAAATTTTTGTGCTTTTATAGCATTTTTGTTCTGACAAATATAGTGGTACATTTATCGACTTCAGAATGAAACTTGAATGTCAATTGAATTTGTCAAGAGGTTTGAATGGAACACAGATTGAACGTGAAACTAATTCTGAAAGAAATCCTAAATTACCAAAGATTGAATTACAATGTGTGATGGGACTGGCTTTTGTTTTGGGGATTATTGAAAAACATTCATGAAGTAAATATTTCAGAGATGACAAATTTGAGTATTTCCTCCAATCTATTCAAAAGGGGGTTAAAATTTATTCTGTGGTACCACTTGACGAATCGTTTCTTTTTTCACGCCAAGATTGGCACCATCTTGAAAACCAATTTCCAAGATGGTACTGATCCTTCCATCCACTACACAAAACCAAAACAAGAAGTCAAACACTTACACAAATTCGGTGTCCATGTACACATCGACCTATTTTAACTTAAAAAAAAACCCACAGAATTTCACAAACTAGGCATTGCGCACTGCCTTAGCTTTGTCCATGCACACATCAATCTATTTTCACTTGAACAAAATCTGAAAGCTAAAATTAAGTTAAAACTATCATGTTAACCAAAAAAAATTCATCTGTCTTAACACACAGACATGAACAAATAACCAAAAATACACAAGGAGTAATAAATAACCAAAGAGGCATATTTCCTATCATAAAAACATTAAACAACAAATCTTTTAACAAAAATTGACACACAGACACCAATAAATAAATAAAACGTCAATTTTTTAACATACCTTTTCTTCACATGCATATGTTTATGCCTCCTACCAGCATATCCTCCATGTAACCAATTAAATTTTTGGTCGTTTCGGTTCATCTGTTGTTAATGACCGATAAGTATGTATAAAAGCATTCAAGAAAGCCATAAATATGTTCCCTTCCTCCTTCTTGCACCACACATATTCGGGCAGATAACAGTACAAACTATCCTTCGTTTTCCTCCTGGCTAAACCGCATTTAATTGCACTCCACGTTCCTCGAAGAACATTTACTTTCATTCCTACTAAATTTACTTGAATGCTTCAAAACCCAACTATACACCAGAATCAAAACCTCATTCATTCTCATTCAATTCAACTCGAACCATGAACCCTTTCACGCGCTTCCTCTTATTAAAATGCTCAGTCGCCAAACCTACACCTCCATTCAAAACCATCAAAAGAACCGTAAGATTAAAAAAAAACCGGCCCATACGAAAAAGTTACTATTACAAAAAATAGCCCAAATTTCAGTTTATCACAACACATTTGGCAATATTTGCAATTTTCTCCAAGCCTAGTTTTGCCAACATTATCAGCATTAGGGTTACTAAAAAACCTACTTTATGCAGCGGGCTTCCAGATTTCACGAACAACCGATATCACTTGGTGATTTTTCTCAGACAGAAACCAAGTGGCACCATACAATAAATATCAGCCCAAAAGTGTTCAAGAGCTAGAGAAGTGGTGGAATCTTTTCTTGTAGCAGCTGAAAATTATTAACAGGCTGTTAAGTGTTTGCACACACATTTTGGCGGAGAAGACAGTTTGATTGAAGTTTATGTCGGAGAAATTTTTAAGCCTTGTACTTAGTAATACTTCAGGTCAAGAACATAAACTACCAATTGCAAAACTTTATGACAAATTTAGAGACGCAGTTAAGATTTCGGAAAATACTTTGGCTTTACCGTTGACAAGTATCTCTCTGTGTCATACTTCTTAGTTGAAACCAATGTACCAGTTGAGCGTTTACCCACATGGGAAACGCAGCGTTTACCCACATGGAAATGCACTTAAATTCTATTTCTCTTGGATATAGTAATAAAACTTGCAATTAACTAGAAACATTGATGTACTTTTTACATAATGAAATTCAAAGGGAAGAGAGAATTAATCTTTCTGCAGTGGCTTTGAGTTTGAAAACAAAACAAAAAGAAATCTTTTTGAAACAAATCCAATTATTTTTCTAATCAAAATAAAGCTTTCCCAATGAATATGGAACTTTAAACCTCATTGAGTAGAGAATATGTATGTGTATTCTGCTATAAGCCCCCATCCCAGTGCAGAATGCAGAAAGGTAGCAAATTTAACTTGTGAACAAAGAAATTTCACTTATGAACAATATTTCTACTTCATGTAGAAGTAAATTTAACTGCATGATTTGCGGAAAATCCCGTCATAGCCTTCTCTGCAGAAACAATGAAGAATTTCATATACACAAGGTGTTAAGAGCAACAAAGCTACTTCGAAACAACATGAGACCTTAGCTAATTTCAATCCAAGTCTTCTGTTGCAAACCCTTGTTTTGAGGAGTGACAACAAGAATTTAAAAAAAAAACATGCAGTGGTTGACTCCAATTCCCAATGCTGTATCTGTTAGAAAGCACTGCAAAAAGGGTAGGCTATAAGTCGTTGAGAAAGGACAAAATGAAACATTCTTTATTTGGCGATTCAGTCTTTGTGTGCACAGCTTCACAAAGCTTGTGTCTCTGATGTCAGTGACAATCGCCATTGTAATTTTGATGTTCTGAACCAGACTGTAATTTGTCAAACTATGCATCCAGTCACACAACTGTGTGAAGATGATTAGTTCTATATTGGGATATATTCAGAACATTGCCTTAGCCCCATGCAGCTGTGCAGATATAACTAGTAAGTTAATGACAAGGAAATTGAAGACTTAAATCTGGTCATTTCTGCTGTGGAAATAAAATGAGGTGGATGGTTTTGGGTTGCACCAGTAGACGTTCGGAGTAGACTGAAAACTTTGTAGTTATTTTGAAGTTAGCTCCAAATGTATGAATTGCAGACATTAGGGGCGATTCTTTGCAAATGAAGCAGATTGTGACTTCCAGATTTCTGTGAGAGGATTATCCTAACAAAAGGAAAATTTTTAGATACTGTCGAGATATAGATGTTGGGAAACTGAAAAAATGTTTGAAAATAAGTAATGATAACAAATACTCTTTGGAAAAATTTGGTAATAAACAGTTTGTGAATGAACACAGCATAGCTGCAACAAGTGCTGAAAAGCAAGCCCGATCTCCTTTATGTGATTCTTCATCTTGAGATAAATTGGAAAAAATTCCTTTCATTAATGACATAAAAATTGAAGAACCTCCTGGTGAAGACAGTGTTGATCCAGCATTTGAAAAGCATGCTGAACCTCAGTTACTTGTAAGCACTGCTGAAAATAACACTTTGCTTGCAAAACTAGGTTTAAAGCCATTGGATGTAGGAAATGGAATTACAGGTTGGGAACAGGGCAATGCAGACAAAGAAGTTAGTAAACCTGTAGAAGTTTTTGTCAAAACTGAAAACATAAGTGAAGTGAAGAAATCTGAAGCTATGTGAGAAAAACGAAAAGTTATGAAAGAGAAGCGACTAATAGAAGAAAAACAAAATGTGTCGCTGATTTTGATCCAGAGGAGGAATCAGCAGCTGCTTGGGTTTATTAAACATTAGAAGATGATGCACGAAAAAGAGAGCTGAAAAGAGCGCTAACATTACTGCTTTAGTAGAAGAAGAATTCAGCAAGAAGGCATATGCATCTCAAGATTTAAAAGAAATAGATATAGATCATGATGCTTATAAAGGTCAAGTATTCTTAACATTTAAAGATAACTCTATTTATGTTTCTATTTAAAAATAACTGTGAATAGAAATAACTTCATGAAGATGTTGATATGCAAAAAATGTTGAAAATAAAAAAAAAGGAATTTATGTCATACGAAGAGCCTGAATATGATGAAATGGAAGGAGAGGAAAAGAAAGCTTCACAAATTAGTACTGTTAATAGTATGGCATATGTTAGTAAAGATCAAGAATTGGAATTACTCAGAATGAAATTAAATCAACAACATGAGGTATATTTAGAGATGCCAAAAACGAAAAAAGTAATAAATATTACAGAACTGAAGGATTGTTGCAGTTTAAAAAAATCCAAAGGAGGAGGAAAAACTGTGGAAGCCTTCCATATCGAAAGCATACAATCTTCAAGGAGATGTGATGGATGATGGAAAAAATTATTTAGATTCAAGGGAAATGAAAAGATAAAGGATTTCTGAGCTAGAAGAGACAGTTCTGGAAACACAAACTGAAATACCATTACCCGAGGAAAAGAAAATGGATGATATTTCTAATGTAGTTATAGGTGAAGTTTCAGACTTAGGAGTTCAAAATGCCAAGTTTGCCTCACAAACTGAGTACTTTGAAGAGAGGGTACAAATTTTGAAATTCAACTTGGAAGCTTGTAAGAAAGAATATGCCTCATTTAGAGAAAAGAATCATCAGCACAGTGCTTTGATTCAGCACCAGCAAACAATAAACAGTTTAAGACGTGATCTAATAGTAGCTCAAGAAAAAGGTTACAGTATCTAAAGTAACTGTTTCAGACTTAAAAACTGAATGATTAATGCAAAACAGTATCTATTGCAAGAGAAAGAATCTGCTGTAAAAGAACAGCCAGCGGTATGGGAATACACGGGATCGCTGCCACTATAAAGCTTGTTGTCTGAAATGTGTTAAACCACATGAGATTTATACCTGTTCACAAACTAAAGCAGATACTAATAAGCCACCTGTTTGTGTCCTTTGTGGAACAAATCATAAATCGTCTTTTAAAGGTTGCCTGAAACACCCATATAATATAAAGAAGAAAATAGATGAAATCAAAGCGAAACAAGAAGCTTCAAAAATCGTTTAACCTTGACAATAAAGACTTCCCGACGCTGAACTCGCAGGAAATCCCTAAACCAGAAAATAATCAACCATTCACTAACAAGAAACACTCTAAAGGATCAAAATCTAACCAATTAGGTTCTTTTTTTTTTTTTAATGGATAAAAATTCAAATATTACAATTCAAATAATTCTTTCACGGATTTAAAGCTGCTAAAAGTATTTTCGATAAATTTGGAGGTCGGAATGGTGGCAATTGATTATTTAACTAGCTTAGATTATGAATTTTAGACAAATTCATACTATTCCAAATCTTATCTCAAAGTAAAATACTTTAATGCAAATGGAGTCCGGAAACAACAATTAGAACTTATCAGTTATCTTAAGAAGCATAACATTGACGTTATGCTTGTCAATGAAACGCATCTTTGAGCAAGGGATAGATTTAAGATCCACGGCTACCAAATTATCTGGGAAGACAGACAGCATAACAGTGGTGGAGGAAATGCTATCATAATTAAAAATCAAAGCTACTAAATTCAATATCAACACTGTTCAATAGAAAATGCTGCAGCGCTGATATGCAGTGGATTTAGCGAATCCTATCTTTTCATCTCGGTCTATAATGCTCCTTCCAGTGTTCTTACTGCTCAAGATTTAGATATGTTCACTTCAAAAACTACCCCACCATTATTGCTGAGGATTTGAACATTAAAAATATAGCCTGGCAATGCAAAAGTAATAACAGAAATGGAGATACCTTTAGCAACTACCTCATTAACAGACATCAAGCTTGTTGCCCCTAATCAACCTACCCATTATATTTATAGTGGCCTAGGAGACATCCTGGACATTGTTCTCATGAAGAACCTTCTAACATCCCTCAGTTAGAAGTAATCAACAAATTGTCATCTAATCACCTCCCTATCATTTTTGAGTTCTATGGGCTTAACCCCCACTGCCAAAAGCTTGTATAAAAATTAACTGGACCCAGTTTACTGCGCAATTAAATAATGTTCCTAGTAGAGCCACTTTTGATCACTCCTGTGAAACTGAACATGAAATTAACAAACTCAACTTTTGAATACAAAATGCTATCAATAATTCCATTTATATATTTGTAAACAGAAAAATCTTTATGGATTCTCAGATGAAATTAAAGAGATGGTACTGGAAAGAAACCGCTGGCAAGTCACCCGTTACCCGAATGAGAAAAGGCACCTTAATTATCTAAACAGAAAAATTCAGGAAGAAATAGCTAATCACCGTTCTAGTGTTTGGGATAATCTACTAGAAAATATGGATTTACGACCAAATTCAATTTGGAAAATTGCTAAGTCCCTCCAAAGTTCATCCTCCAATCAGATAATCCTTTAAGTCACATGGGGCAAATGCACCGCTCAGAAAAAGAAATTGAGAAATTCATGCAGGAGAACTTGGTAAAATCTTCAAAAAACACAGTGAAACTAATTCTGATCAAGAAAAAGAAGTTAGTTATACTATTACAAGCATCTTTAATAGCTCAAATACTGATTTTATCTCACCCAGACAAGTTAAAAGCATATTTAAAAAGCTCAAGAAAAGGAAAGGTAAAGGATTTGACAGTATTTCTAATGAACCACTTCAAGCCCTGCCTAACAGATATATTGCACTCATAACCAGTATTTTTAATGCCACTGCTACTTGCCTTCTCAATGAAAGCACTCTATTATCACTAATATTCTGAAAACAGGAAAAGACCCTAAACATGTTAAGAACTACAGGCCTGTAAGTCTTTTACCAGCACTCGGAAAGGTTTTCGAGCAAATCATTAGTGCTCGTCTCACGAACCACCTGGAAAAATTAGATCTTATAGATAGAATTCAATTCGGGTTCCGACAGGGACATTGTACCACCCATCAAATAGTTAACCTTGTGGAATATATAGATCAAGAATTCAGTAAAAAGAGCGGGGTAGCAGCATGCTTTCTCGATTTAAAGAAAGCTTTTGACCAAGTATGGCATGCTGGCTTACTTCACAAATTATCAGATTTGTGAATAGTTTTCTTAAACTCACCTGTTCTTACCTCTACAGGCGCATATTTCAAGTCCAATGCGGAGACATCCTCTCATCTAGAAAAACCATTTTACGAGGCCTCCCACAAGGATGTGTCTTAGGACCAAAGTACTTTAATATTTTTATCAATGATATGCCAGTTACCTTCTATTCAAGTATACTTAAATATGCTGATGATACAGTAATTCTCACAAGCTCAAGGAACCCACAAAATGCTATTGATAAACTTCAGATGCAAGTTAACCTAATTAATAAATACTGCAATGACTGGAAGATAAAATTAAATGCAGCAAAATGCTGTGTTGTACTTTATCGTAGATATAGGAAAAATTTTCCTGCTAATTATAACATCAACATTGATAATTCGCCTGTTCCTTTGGCTAATTCCTACAAATATCTTGGTGTGTACGTTGACAAAGTACTAAATTTCAAAAAACACATTAAATATATTACAAATAAAGCAAATGCTGCCTTTATGGCCCTTTACTCTCTGATCAGAAGAAAATCAAAATTAAATTTATGAACCAAGAGGACCATTTACATTACCCTTATATGACCAATTATCTTCTATGCAGTTCCAGCCTGGGCCACTGCCAGTAAAACTGAACGTCAGAAAATTAATGTACTTCAAAACAAGATCCTTAGAAGCGTTATACGAATGCACCTTGGTTTGTGAGAAATTCACAAATCCACAGAGACTTGGATATCTTTCCCATCCACGACCAAATCCTCATTACTGTGCATAACTTATTCAAAAGTATGAAGAAATCACCTTATTTAGCTACAAAAGAACTTACGAAGTATGATCCCACTGAAAAACATGTTGTGAATAGACCACGAACTATACACCATAGCGCGTTATGGTGGTAGTATGGAGTGTATATATTTTAGTTTTCATCTTATTTTATTCTAAGAATTATTTTACTCACTGTGCTTAAAATTTTATGAAGATAGTACTTTGATTCTGACAAAGCTTATGGACTTTGTGCACATTTACTTATTATCCTATTTTACTATTTAATCCAGACTTTTCGTATTTACTGTTATTGCAAAGATATGACTCTATTTTAATCGCATACTGTGTTTAAACTTAGTTTGTAGTCTCAGGACTTCCCTCCAACGCTATTGGCCAACATGCATCATGTGGTGTCTACGCATTAAATTTTCAGAAATTATTTTTCCTGCAATTATTCTTAACTCCACTACATTTATTTGTGTTATTGAAGATTAAGGACTGATTTAACTCTTCAAATTTACAATTATTATCGTTCTAAAGACTTTTATAATGTTTTTAATTGTAATTTACTGTTGCAATTGCTCAACTGCACTTGGACCAATCACGTTACTTATGTCAGTCACGTGACTCAATGCTTAATGCCTCTCTCTCATTTTGACTGCTGCTGCCACGGATGATGCTTCCTCATCGACTGCTCCTGATGCTAAGATTATTGCCTCTAATTATTGCTGTCTACTAAGTTCGCTCATGTTTTCGATCTTGCCCTTGGGTGTGGTTATTTTTTAATACACCTTTTATCTAAAATATTATTTACTAATGGCCTATGGTATTATGATTAACTTATTGATAAGAACTTTTTGTAGTTGATGCCAGACGCATAAATATGATCCTAGGTCCTAGAACAGCAGCATCAATCTAGAATGTCTAATTTGCAAGCTTTTTAAAATAATTGGAAAGAACTGAGTCAGAAACTAAGCACAGTCTTCAGTATCAGATTAAGAAATGTGAAAAGGAATATTCCAGTTTGAAGTAAATTCTATAAATTAGATAATGCTGATGAGAACTATCACAATGCTGTAAAAGTTTGGGAGAAATTGAATAAAGATTTACGAGCAAAGGTTGATGCTTAAAATGAAAGAAACCGAAAATTCATGAAGACTTAGTTGAAGCCATAGTCAAATTTGTCTGGTGTGAGAGCCCTGGATTTTTTAAAAACCCCCACAAACTCTTCCTTGAAATGTAAATCGTGAATAGAACTCATAAAAGAAATCATCAGTCATGTCTGCCCTGAACATAGAAAACATGGGAAAGTTTTATGAAAGATATTCTTCTTGAAGTTACTGAGAATTACAACGTGGATGTGCAGATTCATCTCCAACCTTCGAAACTTCTGTCATACTTCAGGGGAACTTACAACAACTTCAAAGAGGTGCCTCAATGATTCGAAGATGTTCACGAGTTCTGATCCCAATGCTGTCAAGAAAAATCTCCATTATGGGGTCTAATCAGCAACTACAAGTTAGTTACTAGAAAGAACAGATTCAGTAAGACTGCCAATAAACTGAACTAATGAACTCATTGATTATTTTGTTTACTTCTCATTTTTGTTCATTTATTGTAACAAGTTTATTAATGTTTTCCGTTTCCTGTATGTTTGTTTTCCAGTCCAGATGACCCAAATCAGACTTGGGAGGAAGAGCCATTCTCTCTCTCAGGTGGCAGGCCATTAAGTTAGAGCAACTAACTTCTTGTCTTTTACTATAACCAATAGCTGTGATTATTTGACAGTGATTTAATTTGTTGCTAAAAATGTTCAGTTTTTTCCCTCTAAAATAAAAGTGTAATAAATGTTTGTATCACAAGTATGGATCGTAATTTAGTCTCTGACTCATGTTTGACTTCAGAACAACATTGGAACCAATGGAAAAACTTGTCTGCAATTTGACATTTATTCCTGATAAAAAGTTTTAGAATTTTCAGATGGGACAGTTAGTATATAAATACTTTTTGTCAATTTTACAGTTTCCAATATAATTACTGCTCTACCTCAATACTTTTGGTGGGAATATGGATAAATCAAAAAGTACCTTATTTATTTTATGTGCTAGATTTTAAATTAATTTATTAATTGATGAAAGATTCCATTCTTAATTTTATTTTTAAATGTATTTTATCCAGGTTTTACATCTTTTGGCTTTAACACTTCTGTTCAGTGTTCTGATAAATCCTGATGCAAGAAATAGATTTACATCTTGGGCAACATCTGGAACAGCTACGCCTCATGATGTCAATGGTCTTCTGACGTCTGAATATTATAGTCCTCAGTTACCTGATTTAAGTGCGGGTCCTGCTGCAAATTATGCATTTAGTCATGATAAACATCAATTAAGTATGTATTTATCTTTCAATCAACATGCTAATGATGACAGTATCCTATTTTATTTTTTCAAATTATATTTTAATCTCCTTTTTTTTTCCATCAGAGATTCAGATTTGAAATTTAAGAAAAAAGTCCTTAAAATTTTTGTAATGAGCATACTATGATTATACAAGCTGGCCTAGGGAAATTACCATACTTTTAGAACGAGTTTTAACATTAAAGTTGTCTGTAGTGCCGTAACATTCTTAAGTGATATTTACGTTATAACTCGTAATATTTACACGAGATATTCTGAAATATGCTTTTCCTACATTTTGGTGATTTTTGAATAGTTAAAGTGAAGAAACAAATATGCTTTGATCTCATGTCCATTAGCTTTTTGGGCTTGAGGTTTGGTCAGGTATGTGAGCTTTGAAAGGATAGGGTTTCTTGAACCTAATGCCCCTTTAAAACATCACCTCCCACTTGCAAAAAAGATCGTTGTGTGTGGTTTAACAGATTCTCAAAGGGGTGCATTTATTTTACAAAAGGGAAGGAAATATAGGGTTTTTCTATAAAATATAGGATGGATGTTTTTTCTCATTGAGGGAAAATTTCAAAGTGCAGTTGTTCTGAAATCAAGACTACTCAGAGATAGTGCAGAAGAGAATGTAAACTTCTGTTACAGAAAATATCATTGTTTATATTATAGTACATAAGTTTCTTTTTTATAAAAAATTATTTGCATTTTAAAATAATGATTTTACATTACAAAATTATGTGTCTACAAATAATACACTAGTTATTATTATTATTTTTTATATTAATGCTATGTTATAAAATTCCTTCACAATTTGATTATTTTATAGATAGTGTTATTCTTTTAGATTTATCTGCTTTTCATCTTAGTCCTTTTTTTTCACTGTTAAATTTCCTCATAACTTGTAATTTGGTTTGGTATATATGTCATCAAATAGAGTTAGATCTTAAAAATTTTTTCTATACAAGGAATAGTTGAAAATGAAAGCTTAACACTACAGAAATGATTTTAAATAATTTTAACTTGGTGAAACTGAAAGTTAAGCTCTACAGCAGTGCTGAAATTTTAATTCTACATAAATGATAAAAATCTGTGTGATAACCTACTATTTAAGGAGGAGATGTGTCAGCAATTTAAAATATGCTTGGTTTAGTCAAAAAATGATTTCATTTTATTATGCATTGCTCGTATTGCAATGCCCACGTACGTAAGTGCTCCTAATTTAAATTCAGTTCTTTTCCAAAAATATCTGCAGAATAAAATAGAGGCATGCAAAACTATTTTCTGGAATTGTTTATTTTAGTTTTAAAAATTGGGAAGAGATTATTTAAACTAGTACCGTTTTATACTGTTTCTTGAAAATTAGCAAGTAATGTGTTTCAGGTATTCATAGTAGAATGAATTTAAGTCATTCAAAATATTTATTTAGTATGCAAATGCATAGTTCAGAACACTTTTACTCATGAATTTCTTTTACATTCTTTTTACACAAAATTTCCAGCTTTAATATGAGAACATGTTAGACTGTATAAACATGTTTAATTGTGTTATCAAAATTAAGAAAATTTCTTACTTCAAAGGGCTTTTCAAATTGACAGCAAAATTATATGTTGTATATATAGTTTTTGAAAGACTGGAGGGGGAAAAGAAGTTACACGATAGTTAGTTGTCTTAGTTACATAATTCGGCACTTTATGAGAAATGTCCAGACAATTTCAGATTTCTGGTCAGTGAAAACCTCTGCTTTTTGAAATCATTGTCGCATGTTAGTTTTTATGTTTCCTGTATTATCTACACCAGCTTGTCTCAACAACAGACTGTCTTGCAGCAGCTTTGACATCAACCATGTCAGCGTATTCTAATTTGTGCAATTTAAATTCTACGATATATCTGTGAGTATCTTATGTACCATTAATAAGTCCAAAACACTTCATCAGGTCAAATTAGACCTTAAATCCTATACTGACTCCATTGAATTGATTGCTTTTCACTTTTCTACCAAAAATTTGGCTGCCATGGATTGATTTCATGGAGCCGCATATGCAGTTTTATCAAACATTTTATAACTGAGAGACCAAGACATGCCCTTTGGATCTGTCCTTGAACATTATTGCTGAGGTGTGTGTTCAGTGAATGGCAAAGCTATTCAATCAGTTAGTCAAGGTTCAGAAATTCAGATTTGGAACGTGCCTTGTCTTAAAATAGTGATTTGTATGTTATGTGAGACATTTTGCATAGTGTTTGTATTATGGGAGTTCAACTGACAGTGATATTTAACAAATGCTGTGCTACAAATGCTATTTGAAAATCCAACTTCAAAATTACCTGATATTGGCTATTATGAAATCTCCAGGCAGAAACACGATGAAGAAATTTATCTTTTCTACAAAGAAAAGCTTCTCAATTCGCTTGACTAGTTTTACTGTATTTACAGTTTCAAGGTTTCAGGCTGGAATTATAAAGCTATTTTTGTTTCTGTGACACAAAATTTTTATTTACATTCCTGTAGCTTGTTTGAACAACAGTCTTAACACATTAAACTTCCTTTTGTGAAAGACACTTTAGAGTCAACAGATATGGAAATAAAGAGAACAGAATGGTTAAGGATGAACTGATAAGAATATAAGAAAAGGCTGGGGATACAAATATATTTCATGGTGCCCCTTGGTGAAAATTGGCAATTAACCAGAAAGCACAATTTCAAGATGGTCGCTACACAGAACCAGAATAACAAGTCAAAGAATTGCAGAAATTTGCTATTGCGCACTCCCTTGACTTTGTCCTTGTACACATCGATCTATTTTCACATGAAAAAAATCAAGAGAATGATGACATCATATAATGTTAAAACAAAGTTACTCATCACCAAAATGAACAAAATTTGTAGCCAACCATAGCTCAATAAACTGCATTTTAAATCACACAACTAAATAACACAAAAAAGGAAGTACATGTTACCGCATACACGCACTACAAAAAGGAAGTATCGACTTACCATATTTAGAAATTTCTTTGTCTTCAGTCTGTGCCATGCAAAATTCCTTAACAGTATCCAAAAACTTTCTAAAATTATCTGAACTAGAATATGGATACTGCTGTCATCGCATAAATTCAAAAAAATAAGAGTCAAAAATATCCTCCGTAGTGCCAACTCTCGGTGGCATTTCTTGCATGAACCTTTCTTGTAATGAACCCATTCAAATCCATCTGAACGATCTTTACATTCGACCATACGCATTTCCTTCATACAAACAAGACACTTATAATGACTACTAAATAAATCTTCATTTACAGACCAATCAGTTAATACTTTTATTCCCTTTCGTGCCAAATTATACAGAAATTGCACATTAATCTCATCACAAACAGCTATTTTACGGTATACAGCACAAAATGAGCAATGTGCTTCTTAATTGACATCCAATGCAGAAATACGCTCTGACAAATATTTCCCCATCAGTCAGATTCACCGTAATCATGCCATAGTATGGTTTCCATAACATTCAACTTCTCAGGTTATAAATGAAACAACAACTTGGCAATAAACCTAGGGGCACCCTAAAATATAGGCTAACAACTGTACATGTGAGTACTTAGGAATTTATTTATGTAAATGTAGATCTATATAGTGTGTGTATACATATATGTAAGTATGCTAAGTGTAAATATATACAATAAGGGGAAAGCATGCGTACTCGTAAATGGGAATTATATACACACACATACAGGAAGGCACACACATGTATTTATACGTGTTTGCACGTGTGTGTGTGTCTTCCTCTATGACTATTTGAAATTATATGTGGTTTCTTCTTTTTATTATTTTGGGTCCTCTGCAGAACCCATTTTATATTTTTTTTAAGATATTGTGCAGATTGACCAAGAGATATTGTGCAATTTACTTCAGAATGCGGAGTTTTAGAATGATATGAGCATTAACAAAATTTTCTCATTTGCTTTTGTGGAAGTTTTTGAAGCAAGTATCGGAGCCGTATGTTGATTTTTCGCAGTAATATATTGATCGCTTTCTTATTCCAATTCTCTGAGAAGCAGCACATCGTCGTAGAGCTTTGTTTTGAATTGGCATATGCTCTGTGAATAAAATGATATCTGAGATTTGCATAGCTGTCTGAAGCTTCTGAATCATTGATGAGCTTTTTAAGATTATTTTCTGAAATCTGTGATTGATATGTCTGGAATTTTCATTTTGTATAAAATAAAAGAGTTTAAAACTGTTAAATTAAATAAGTGGAAAAAGATTTTTTTCTTTTTTTTTTTTTCCTAGTTATTCTTCAGAATGTGTAACTGTTTGCCATTCAGTCACTCAAGCTAAAGAATCCCATGTTTTTGTTTTAGGTTGATACAATTTCAGGCTTTCCTGTTTCATCATAGGGTACAATGGGATTGTGCATATTGCTAAGCATAAAACTGTGTCTCTTGTCTTTCTAACAAGCTGCAGTAATTACGGGTGAAAATTTTATTTTAATTTGTCTTTTCTGTATTTGGATGCCAGCATTCAATTATGGGTAATTTTTCTGATTGCTGTGTACTGTACTAAAACTTGATTTTATATTTATATAGTAATTCATGAAATAAATCCAGTGAAGGAAAGGAATTATCCGTAAAAAGCTTATGTCCTCTGCCTTTTACACTTTCTGCTAATGACGTTATGTTGTTTTGAGTAGCATATTTTCCATTCTTTGACTCATAGGAATTTCTCCTAAGGATCACATTCATTTCATATGTGTAACCATTCCAGTCCACAAGCTTGTAAATTTTAATTCCAAAATGTGTGTCCTTTTTAGGAATGTATACATTTAAAATTACTTTCCCCTTAAATAGAGCAATTACTTCAGCAACAGTCAGTTCTTTGGAGGGCTTATACACTTCCTGAAAATTATTTTTTCAAGTATCTGAATATCTCCCTATTTTTCAAAATCGATCATAATTAGGATCATTACTATTTGGTGCTGACATGGTTTCAAAGTGTGGAAAATAAAGAATTTGTAGGAATCTATATCTGTGCATAGTTTTCTTAAGAAAGGTGTTTCAAGCATTTCATCTGTCACCAGTAATCTTTTATCTCATCTTTTTGAGTATGCCTCATCAGCAGTGTTAATGCAAAAACTCGCATTTCATTTTCAGTAATATCTTTCCATGTAATTCTGTGCTTTTTTGTTTGTAATTCAGGGTTAAAACTGGAATTTTGCTCTATTTGTTCCACATCATGATTTGTTTCCTTGACAGTTCTTTCAATAATATTTCACTGGAAGACACTACTGAAAAATTTTGCTTCCTTTGCAGGTTGAGAAGCAAGGCCTTTTACTTTGTTTCTACCAATAAAATTCAAAATCTTTACCTTGTCATCAGCTTTTGGTTCAAGCGACTCAAATTTTGCATCAAGAGAGATTTCATCCATGTTATCAGTTGGTTCATCACTGTAATTTACTAAACCTGCAACTAAATATGAAGTTCTTTCCATATCCTGATATTTACTTTTCAGATTAATTTTCTATATCCAGGTCATAATTGGGTTTCCATAGTTTTCATCATCAAGCTCTTGAAGAAGCTTTCATAATTCTTCTTCAGTCAGTCCTCTTTTCCTTTTTATCATATTGCTGTAAAACAAAGCAATATGATTTCAAGAAACTTTATGAAAATGTACAGTACTGCAAAGCAACAAATGCAGTTATCTTGAATTCTGAAGTTCTAAGAATGAAAAGGGAAAAATAGGGAAAACTGGATCCTTAATGCATAGACCTTTGAAAGAGGTAAGTGGTTAGGACTGCAGAGATATCAAATTTAACATTTCATCCACGTTTTCAGCCTGGTGAATGGGAGAAAAAGACATGGCCACTAAAGTGGACTACTCCATCCATTCAAACAGGGAATACTACTGCCATTATATTGGCTATTAGAAAGGGTTAATTTAGCATTTATTTTTCTAAAAACTTGTAGGTGTTCATCCTCAGACTTTGTTCTGAAACTTCATCTGTCATAAATCTGTCTCATCATGCTTTATAACATTGACATCTCAATGGTATAGCATTTTGAATCGTAAAGAGCTGCAATTAAGCAGCATTACCAGCTGGATTTATATAGGATATATATTTCTTGTTAGGATGATATTTAGATTGTTAATGAAAATTAGAAAACAAAATATTTAAGTGGTATTTAATAAGTACCAAATGCCAGCAAATCTTATCTGCAAATAACACATCGTTCAGTAAGTCCCGGGACTAACCGACATAAGAGAGGGCGTAGTAATATCAACTTGACTTCGTTGTTCGAAATAACAACCTTCAAATGACACATGTCTGATTTTCATAGCATTCGGACTGGAAATAGCGAAGCTACTCTGTTGAAAGTGACACTGCTTGTGCATTTGTGGACAAAATGGAGAAAAACGAATTTCGAGTATTGATCAGACATTGCTTTTTAATAGGCAAAAATACAGTCCAAGTTCAGCAATGGCTTGAAAAATGTTATCCAGGCTCTGCTCCATCGAAAACAGCCGTTTGCCGTTGGTATACTGATTTCAAGCACGGTCGCATGGATACAAATGATGCGGCACGCTCGGGTAGGCCAAATAAAGCAGTCACTCCGGAAAATGTGAAACAAGTGTTGAAAATCGTGATGAATGGCCACAAAGTGAAAGTTTGTGAGATTGCTGAGATGGTAAACATATCAACGGGAAGTGCGTGTATGATTTTACATGAAAAATTGGGCATGAAGAAAGTGTTTTCCAAATGGGTGCCACGTGCTCTCGCAATGGAACAAATGCAACAACGAGTCGATGATTCACACAGCTGTTTGTCACTGTTTACTTGCAATAAACAGGATTTCTTGCATCGGAATGTGACAATGGATGAAACATGGATGCATTATTTCACTCCGGAGTCGAATTGGCAGTCAGCTGAGTGGCGTGCAGCACAGTGAGGCACGAGGTAGAATTTACATCAATTTCCTTGAAAAAGGAAAATCTATCAATAGCTCCTATTACACTGAGTTATTGGTGCGTCTGAAGGAGGAAATCGCAAAAAAACAACCGCGCATGAAGAAGAAAAAAAATCATCTTTCATTAAGACAATGCCCCGTGCCACAAGTCAATGCAAACACTTGTTACATTGAACAAGTTGGGCTTCACTGTGCTTCCTCACCCAATCTAGCTCCCAGCGACTACTGGCTGTTTGCTGATCTCAAAAAGATGCTATAGGGGAAAAGATTCGGCTCGAATGAGGAAGTCCGCTGCCACTAAAGCTTATTTTGCGGACAAAGAGAAATCGTTTTACAACCATGGTATCGGAAAGTTAGAAAAGTGTTTGAATGATTGCATAGCTCTTGATGGTGATTATATTGATGAATTTATGTGAATTTTGTGAAATGGATGTTGTTTTCTTAGTCCTGGAACTTGTTGAACGATGTGTTACATGCGGTAATGCTTCTTAAAGGGTTAATTAATGATACTGTAAGTATATTCTTAGAGTGTATGTGGAGTGTGTAAGTAACTGGTGAACATAGCCATAAATGTACAAGTCCATACCATACAAAAAAAAGACCAGTTACATTGCCCCTTACTAGCAGAATCCAGAACACAGATATCCTATCTCTATAATTACAAGAGATATACTGGAAAGTTGATTAGGAAGTTGTAGAGCCTTTCAGTTTAATATTAAAAGGTATATTGGGCATGTGAGTACAACAAATGCATGTACAGCCAAAAATGTTCAAAATCGATGGACAATGTTTTCGTTAGGTGAAATGGAAATTTTATATCATTTAGTGTGTCCAAGTGCAATTGTCTCAGTTCAAAAAAAAACATTTTAAAGCCATATTAGTAAGAATTGGAGACATAGCCACAAGAATTTATATGGAAGAAATAAATGTACGAGTAATTTTGTTATATTTTGCTTTTTTCCATAATATTTATTGTTTCCTCCCCCCCCCCATGTTTTATGCTGGGCAATTTCTTTCACAATGTGCAATTTTCAGCTTGTCGATTTTATGACAAACACTGTAGCATAAAATACCCTTCTTAATACGGAGGTCACTCTGAAATTTTTTAGATACATGCAGATGACAAGTGGCAGAAAAAAATTGTTAGATGTGAAAATAAGAACTATTTTAGCGTAGCAGACGATTTTGTATTGGCCATTTGCAAGTATTCCAGTGTATAATAAATTTTAGGCAGAAAGAGGTAGAGTTAACAAAAGAACGTTATTGCAGTATGATTTTCTATGGTTTTAAAGTGGGATTAAATAAAGAATAATGCATTCAACATATACATTTAGCATTTGGAAATGAAGGTCCATCTCAGGTTGCTGTATTCAGATGGTTCGCAGAATTTCACAGAGGTTGCATCTCTCTTCAGAATAAAGAAAATACAGGCTATTGTCAGCAGTGTCAGTCATATGGAAAGTGTTAATTGATGATAATAGCTGTATCTACCAAATAATACAGAAGGAACTTAACATTGAATCTGCCGCCGTACATAAAATTATCCATGAAGAATTACATATGAAAAAACTAGTTTCCCTTTGGATTCCCCTTCATTTAATTGAGCTTCAGAAAAAGGAGCTTGTCAGAATCAGTAAACAAGCCCTTAAATTACTTAAAGAGGGTAACCACCACATTATTTCTAAAATCGTAACTGGTGATGAAACTTACATACCATTTTTTGATGTTCCAGCACATCAAGAAAGTAAAGTATGGGTCTTTAAAGATTATCCCACACCGAGAATGGTGAAAAGAAAATGTGCCGTGAAAAAGTGATGTATGCCGTTTTGTTCAGTACGGGACAGGTCAAAGCCATCCAAGAAGACTCATGTTCCACCATGACACTGCATCTTCTCATTCAGCAAGATTAACAGTTGAGTTTCTTGAACAAAAACACATCAGAGTGACAGAACATCACATGTTCATTTGATCTAGCTATTTGTGACTTTTGGCTATTTTTTAATCTAAAAATGAAATAACGGGGATGTTATTTTCATCCAAAAGATGAGATTGATGAGGTTTTAAAAGCGTTTTTTCATCAACTCCAAGAAATGAATGTCTTGAGGTGTTTATCCCCTTAATAATCAGATAATTTTCAAGAAAACGGTCATAAAAGTGCCTATTTTTATATTGAAGAAAATTGTATAAAGATTATTGTATGTACAATATAGGCATTCATGTTTAATTTTTGGATTTTTTTTAGCGTGAAATTTTTAAAAATATTTTTTTAGGAAAAGCTAACATTCAGGGTTATTTTGATTGAATGTTGGTTTTCCAGTAAGCCATCAAAATTTAAGAAACATGTGTTTTAAACATTAAAAGAGAATTTTATTAAACTGACACATAATATAAACAAAGCTTAGTAATTTTTTCTTGTGTGATAAATTTCAAAGCATGAGATGCAAAGGCCAACGTACAGTCTGGACAGTAGTACCGAGTTCAAAATAGTTTGGTGTAAGAAATGAAAAAAATATTTTCTTATGATATTTCTTTCCTCCTTTTCGAGCAATAGAGTAATCTCCAAGATACTGGTCTACAATATCTACCGCTCCCATATTTTTATTGTAATCTCTGACAATTGTAGATTTCTGACAACTTTGTTATGACACTGTACATCTACCATGTCATTTGTGTGAACTGTAGATAGCATGGTAACATCTTTCTTATCTTTCCACTTCATGGCAAGAACTGTACCTCAACGAAAAGCAACATTTTCACCTTTTGCGATTCTCTTTTTTACTAATTCTTGAGACATTACTTTTCAGTTTAGTTTTACAGTTCCATAAGTGTTTGTTTGACATTTTAAAAGCATGTCTGCCAATTCTGGTGAGGTAAAAAAATTGTCTGCTGTCACACAATATCTTGTTTTAGCAGAGGCTTGATAAGTGACATCACAACTTGAATTGATCAGAGCAGATCTTTATATTTTGCATCAAAAACCGTACCTTTTCCAATATCAGTAATTTCTGACCATATATGGCCTGACCTTGATTCATATAACAAATGCAATTTTTCTCCAAAACGGGATCTCTTTTTCGGCATATGTTGTCGCCATCCTAAACGACCGTTGAAAAGCATGAGAGTTTCATCAGTTACAATATCACGTCCAAGAATTACAGCTCTTTGAAACAATTTATCCAAGTGCTGTAACACTGACCAGATTTTATGCAGCTTGGGATTTGGATGTGTGTTACAATCAAAAGCTTCATTATCTACAAAATGCAGAAACTTGTGTATTTCGCAAAATCTATTACAAGACATTATGCTTCTGAAAAAAGGAGTTGAAATTGAATGTTTTTTCCTCCAATACATTTTCGTGTCTGTTTTTTTTTTACAATACCTTGTAAAATAACTATACTAAGAAATTTAAGAATTTGTTCCTTTGTGACAGGCCGCCTTTTTGGATAGGCAGAATCCTAAAGAATTTTGGCATATCTATTTGTTTCCGAAAAGGTGAGATCCACTAAAATGTCATTCACAAAATACTTAAAACATTGTAAGACACCAGAACTTGGATCAAAATTTATATTTACCTTTGTCCGCCAAAATTTAAAATGTGGGGGTGCATGATCTGTTGAAGTAGACACAATTTTAGTCCATGCTCCTCCAGGCAACAGTACTGATCCATCGTCACTGCTCTCAGATTCACTAACTGAACTTACATAAAAATCGGTTACTTCAGAATCACTTTCAGATTCATTTATACTAAAATCAGAATCCAATTCACTATCTGACTCTGACTCCATAATGTACAGAATAAAAATATAAGTATATATTATCACAGAACAGAAACCACGTCCATTCACAATGAGACTAACCAAGTGACTGAGCTAATGATAAAATTCCAAAACTCATATAAACACATGTTTGATTAGTGCTGACATCTAATTTAAAATAAATTAACTATCTCTAATTGCATAAAATATTATTCTGGGACTGCGATATGAGAAAAAAAACTTTTAACAGGCAAAAGAAATGAATAGGTTTTAATCCTTTTAGCACGTTGCTTTTGAACTCTCCAGCCCGGAAAAATCACGGTCACAAGAAATAGAGGGTGAAACTTCACCCTGTCATTTTGATGGGAGTGAGAAGGAAGGGGTTAATCTTTGGAAAATTTGCCTACAAAAGTCCATCTGAACATTCCTAAAATTTCGTAAGTATAACTTTAAACACCTTTGTGTATCTAAAAAATTTCAGAGTGACCCTCTTACCATATTATACCTCTTAGTGATGGCTAAACTATAGTATAATCTCACAATAAAAATTTTCCAAATGATGCATTAAAAAAGGGATGGGACAACTAAACAAATCATTTCTAATTTAATATATTTGTAAAAGATGCATTAGAAGTATTTGGAATCTGAGGAAGCTCATATTGATGACCAAATATGTTCACTAAGTGTAATTTTATGGTTCTATGTCTGTAAAAGTACTAAAACTATAATGTTAGCTTGTATATGATTGCTTTTCAATATTTCACATAAAGAGATGATAAAAAGGTCCTACGTAAAATGTTCAACTACACTACTCTCCAAAAGTTAAAGAAAAGTGTGTTTTTCAAAACTCACTGATGCAAAAGTGTCAGTAACGTTTAAATTCACAGTTCATATGCATGACAGTAATGAAGTTTAGAAAAATATATTCAGAAACACTAGCTACCACTTTTATTTTATACAAATAAATATGTATTTAGGAGTTGGAGAAAAAATGCAAAAATTGTAATTTTTGTTCATGAGTGTTGATCTTTAGTTGTTATTATTGTTTCGTGGACAATATCCAGAAGAGTATCAATGTCCATGGGAAGTCGTTTGCCCAATTCTTTGTGGTGACAGGCGATTGGATGGATGGAAATGAGGATGTCATAAGCTATTGCTGCTAATGTCTCAGTATCTCATAGTGTGGTCCACCGACTATAGATTCACTTTGAATCTGAGGATTCTGTGTCTAGAAGACATGTTCCAGGCAGACTTAGAGTTACAACACCTGCAGAAGACCATTATTTAGCTTTTTTGGCCAGAAGGAGGAGTAACATTACTGTGCCTCAGCTCATTGCAGATCATTTAGTGGCAGCTGGAACAATCTCAGCGACTACAATGTGCAGACACCTTCATAATACGCGTCTCTATGCAAGATGACCAGTTGTTTGTGTCCCCTTAACACGAGGACACAGAGATGCTCATTTATGTTGTGCAAAATAACACATCTCCTGGACCAGTCAACAATGAGCGTCTGTTCTCTTCACAGATGAGTCCAGGTTCACACTGGAGAGTGATTCAGGTCGTCAGCTGATCTGCAAGGAACAACACACCAGCTACAACCAATCCCACATTGTGGAAAGACAGTTACATAGGTGGTGGAATAATGGTTTGAGCTGAGATGTCTCTTGGCAGTCACACTGACCTGCATGTATTCCATGGAGGAACTTTGACCAGTGTGAGATTTCGAGACAAGATCCTTGGTCAATATGCCGACTCATATGCCGCTGCTGTTGGTCCTGAATTTCTGATGGACGGCAATGCGCATCTGCACCGAGCTCGGAAAAGAATATCTTGAGGGTCATGGTATGGAACGGCCAGCACAATCCCCAGACCTAAATCCGATAGAGCATCTTTGGGACTACCTTGGCAGACAGGTTACTGCTTTAAGTCCTCTTGCAAGGTTGTTAGATGAACTTGGACAAGGATTACTCCGTGTCTGGTCATTGCTTCTCATTTCACAGAACGACAGCTAATTGACAGCATGGAACACCACTGCCACCAATGTGTTGCAGCTAGGGGTGGGCTCATTCCTTATTAGGACCTATTTTTTGTAATATTATCACCCCATTTTACCTCAAAAAAGTGTGATATAGTGTTTCTCCAAGACTGATTTTCTCTGCCAAGAGGGCAATTTTTTGTTGTAATTCATATTTGTGTTGAACTTTAGTAACATTCTATATCACATTCTTTAAAGAAGTGTTTAGTGAACATGTACTATAAATTTCTTGTTTCTGTGTTGTTTGATTCTCAAAATAGACAAAAAAAATGTCGTTCCTTAACTTTTGTCTATTACATATGCTTCAAAGACAGTGTAGCAACTTGGCAACATAAACAAGTTTACCAAATTATCAAAGGAGAATATTTTATTTGTTACTGGTGTGTGTGCTGTATTTTTAGAACCACTGCAGTATGATTGCAAATCTGATTAACTGTTCTTGGAACATGTATATCTTAATTTAGATTCAGCTGATTTTTCATAGTTATTCCTTAAGCATAGTTGCCTTTTATTGAATTTTTCTGAAATTAATTTCATAGCATGTAAATCAATAAATAGTTTTTCCTGTAGTGATGTACAAATACATATGATTATATTTGAGCTGTGAGAAATTTATGACTTTTTATAATTATTTAAAGTAGTTATAGTAATGAATAGATTTGTAGATTAATACTTAGCAATGAGAATATATTGATCCATACTCACAATTTTAATATTTACTGCTGCTCCAAACTTATCTTTTATTCATATTTTAGAAGATGTTCACGTAGCTTTGGCAATTACTGTGTGTACTGGTGTACTGACATTATTTTTGTTATATGGAACAATCAGGGTAAGTAACAGGAAATCTTTTGTCGAAAGTTAATGTGGAGTATTAATTAGATTTAAAATATTGTGAAGAATTTTAATTTAAAAGTCTATCATGAACTTAAGAGTAGTTTAATATTTTTTTATCTTCTTCATTTAACCCTCTCGCTGAATATCCCGTGATCTCCACTCGAAACATAGAAGTAGCAAAATTTGTGCAACCTGCGATTTTTGTCTGTTTAACTGTGCAACCCACT